>OY855907.1:5356318-5611318 GCA_963693305.1 Meandrina meandrites
TTGCTCGAAAGAAGTCCTTTAAATAGCGACGAAGTACCGGCAAAGTCGTTATTCTAGATTGCACATGTTTATTCTAGATTGGATTGCACATGTTGGGTGGCGCTTCAAAATAAGAAATCGAACTACGGTGCATGCTTCTGCGCAACAATATTGTACGAACGCGGTCAAACGATTGCAACATCATACCACATCTTACAATACTACACGAAAAATTTGACCATTTTCAAATTTCATCCAATACCATCCAACATGTTGCAACATAGTGCAGTAGGGTGGCCAGACGTGTGCAACATCGTGTGAGCAACAATGTTGCAATGTATTGCGTTTAAACGTTGCGTGGGTTATTAAAACATAGCTGTTTTAAGAGGAACATTTCCTCAGAATTGGTTGCAGACAAAATTCACATAGATACATTAAATTACAATGTTATCTCGCTAGCCCCACTTGTAAATATATAGCATCCAGGCTAAATGAAATCAAATGTGTCATTCTCCTTGGAGATTCTTTATCGCCTCTACCCTTGGATTGCGCATGTTCCCTTCAGATCATTCAGTACTCAATGAAAGTACGCACGGGTATGAGACCCTCAAGAAGACCTTTGTAAAAAATGCCTATTAACAGACGGTTGACGTGCCTTAACCGTCGTGTACCTTCAGTGATGACATCAGAATGGAATTTGGTTAAGTTATAGTTAGAGTTATCAACACCAGAAATTAAACTCTTGACACCTCCACCACCATTAAAGAAGAACGAAAATAAAATAATAAAAACGAAAATTCCTTTTGTGCCCTCGGACCATTGTTTTATCTCGTCACTAGATGGCGAAAGTAGACAAATGGAAGTATGTTAAAATAATAATAAAATAAACTAAGATAAAATAAGTACCTGAAATTTGGAAGTAAGTTAAAATTTGTACATCAGAATAATTATTAAAGAATAGTTAATCTTGCGTGGACTGAACGTTGCAGCTGTATACCCACACTCCACAGTGCAATCAACACTTTTGACGTTTAAATCTCGTGTAACAGTAAATGTTTTGTTGGTCTTCTTGGTACTATTTATAGATTTTCTCTGAAACTGCTGGGTAACGAGAAAACGTCGCCATTTCGTAAACGACTCCCAGCAACTGCAAGCTGATGAACGATGGCATAGCCAACCCGATCGCATCATTTGCATAAGTAGAGTTGTAGATTTCAGCTAAATAAATACAGCTTCTTCAAGTCAGTAATTTAGTTCTCATGTATTTACTTTGTTGGACCGTCGTGATATCCGCAGTGGGAAATCTCTCCGATCATCATTTTGCTGTCTCAAACGCAAAACAATTTTCACAGACTGACGTAGCTCGTTTATACGAAATGTTGTCAAGAACGGATTAACCATTGAATTGAGAAAGAGCGATAGAAGGCATGATTCTTTGAAGACCAAAAACCATTTGCGTTCTTGACAGCCATGACATTTCGCTTCCATATCACTGACAATAAAATAAGGGATTACAGAGAGAATAAGGAAAAGTAAAATAAAAAAGGATGTTGTCGCAAATCTTCTTTCCTTTTGAGCTTTTCTTAACCGCTGCATGTCATGTAGTTGTGCGTTTCTGACCATTAGTGCTTGTCTTTTTAATTCCTTTCGTGCTCTTTCCTTCAAAAAGAAAAAAATCCCCACATAGGCTAGAGTATTTATAACGAGAGGAACAGTTGAATGTATGTGAACATCTATCTTACGGTAAACATTCATCGAACGGCCAGGTGCAAGTTGAAGAGCGGCGAAAATAGAAGAAAACACACAAATAAGTGAATTGAACAAGACGAGTGTCCTTGGCTTCACTTTACGCCGATAGAAATAAGGATAAACAACAGATACGAAACGATCCAAGGACATCGCCGTAACGAGGAGAATAGAGCTGTTAATTCCAATGTATTCGAACACTGTGAAAATGTGCCCTTCGTGATGGATGTCTTCTTCCCCAAAAGCGCACAAAAATCGCATAATCGCTTTCGTGGTGCATACTACAATGCCATTAAAAAGATCCACCGCTGCAATAAACATCAGGAAGACAGAAAACGTTTTTCTGAAGCAGCGGAGAGGGTTTTTGTACAATACGATCAAAATAAATCCATTTGGAACCGAAATGAAAAGTAAGAGAAAGATATAAGGTATTCCAGTACCGAGACAGAGAGATTTCTTAAAATCGCGATCCATTATTTCTAGTAAATCAAAAGCAAGACGTCCGAACTTGCTATTAATCTGGGCATTAAAAACACTGAAATGATAAAACAAGACTATTTGCATAGAGAACAAGAGTTTAACATGCTGATAGCTTGGTCAATTGTGCAATCCTTTGTGATTCAAACTAACATAAGCTTTTATTGATTGGAAGCTTTCATTATCAGCTGGAAATTATTTCAAATTCTAATTGGATTTTTTTTTCCGGTTGTGTATTGTGGAAACTCTTGAAAAAGCCTTAATCTGCTGCCTTCATGGAAACTCCACAGAACATCCTTGCCTTGGAACTCCATGGGAATTCCTTGGAACCTTAATGGAACTCGACGGAAACGTGATGCAACCTACATGGACCTCCATTGAAACTCCTTTGCCCTCTAAAGAAATGGGAATCATATTTTTTTTTTCGTGATCAAGTGTCTTATTCTCAACATGTTCATCGAATGAAGCGGTAAACCAATCACGGTGGCTGAAAGAATAAAACACAGGTTCAGCTCCACACCAAAATTCACGAATCGAGTCCTAAGAAAGGAAAGGGAAAAGGCAAACGGGGCTATGACATAGCATTAGTCAAGGAGTGTAAGATGAGTCGAAATAAACAGCGATATAAAGAGCGAAAGCGAGTCGTCTCTCGTGCTAGAAACCGAGTCACTGGAACCAAACGCCCCTTTTTTGCTCGAACCACAACACGGCACGCCCTCAAAAGAAGAAAGTGACTCGAGCATGGCTCAAGATTAACCAGAAACGGTGGAATCTGACGCCGACGGACCTACACAATCGCATCTTCAGCAACTTAGCAATCGCGACTGATGTAGCTGCACGGAAACGGAAAGTATTTGTTACCAGACGGTGGAAGTTCTGGGTTTAATACCGTTTGATCCTCTAAGGTTAAAATTAAACTTATAAATAACATGTTAGTACAGACATTTACTTTAGTTTTAATACGGAATCTGGACGCAAGCGATTTGTCAGTTCACAAATGCGACTAAAATGGTGAGATGTTGTTGCTCTTAAAATTTGTAGGAGACAGTTCGAGAAGGAAAGTGAAACATTGCAATTTTTCTGAATTTTTCTTTGTAAAATGGCCAAGAAATCCTAAGCGACTTAAATCAAATTTTCTAAATCACAATGTTTGACGAATTATTATTATTTTTTTTAAATCATAATGTTTGACGACTGCATATGCGATCAAGTCGCGGCGGGTTTCCTCAGAAATGCTAATTTACAACTCATCCTTTAAATGTCGTAAATGGTAAAAGTTTACTGCGTTAAAAATGAGAAGAACTTGCTTGAGAAAGGTAGGACAACGATGCTATGGCAACATTTGCCACGGGGGGTGACAACTCTAACAAACGCTGTTTCGGGACATAGCTAAAATTGTTCCGGGAATCTGGAGATTTTTCCGGGAATCGGGACACTTGGCAATTTTTCCGGGAAACACGCGATAATTCCGGGACAATGCCGGGAATTCTAAAATTTTCTGGGAATGTATCCCAAAAATTCGGGACGATGTCCCAAATTTCCGGGACGACTTAGTTTAAGACCCAGTATTGCTCAAACAGCGTTTGTTAGAGTTGTCACCCCCCGTATTTGCCGATCGGCAAATTTTAATTTATAAAGTCTTGGCGTTGTCGCCGAAGCATGAATACACGCACGGCAAATCTGTCTCACATGAAGATGTTTAACTAGTATTTATTTTCACACTTCTACAAGCTATAGGGGTCGAAAGAGATTTTACTTCATCGAATTTCGATCAGACAGGCTTCGAATTACAGTTATAGTGTACTACATTCATTGATGATCTATCGTAACTTTGATTGCTTTCGCGAAAATAATTATGGTTTGGTATTTTCGCCCGAACAGCGTCAAAACTGGACACCTTTTTAGGTTAATTTTTATCTCTTGGTTTAACTTTGAATATTATAATATTCCACAACAGTTGAAATTAATTTGTTATTAAGTCACTTGCGATTTCTGGTCTTCAAAAGTAGAACATGTAGCTCTACAAGCTCGGACGCCAAAGATTATTCTACGTGAAAAATGTAAACAAAGCCAACTCAAATCATTCGATCGGCTCATTTTCAGAGTTAAGTGTCTGATTTTTAAAATGATTGCTAGCTCGATACTAGCTTGACGGACTCTCTTTTCAGGAGTGTAGCTGAAAATGGTAGGAACCGCTTCTTCCTTTAGTGGCGGATTCCTTTTTTGCCTTCTTGTTCCGAGAAGCTCAGCCTGGAGAAGCTCCGTCTGTACTGTCTATAAGGAAATACAGATTGCGTGACCCGAAGATCAGAAAGGCGAACTGTTTATAAAAAAACTAACCAGTACAAGTATCAAATAAGATTACAGTTTAATATCCCTACAAGTAGGGAAAGTTCCTTAGATTTAGCTACCATTTGCTGACACAAAATAAAATAAAACACTGGCTTGTTTTCGTAAACAAATACATTTGCCGCCAACGGACAGAAAATTCGCGCATGATTTCAGGAATAAGACAAGACAAGACAAAGAACCTTTATTGATTTATACCGCTCAGGGTAGCCCTTTCAGATGCAAAAAGCTGTCTGTTATCAATGGGAGACCTGAGCGCAACAATGTACTAAAACTATAGCATACATATGCATTACGCTAACATTAATAATAATATAGATAGAAGACTATGTACATCAAGATAGTTCGTTAAAAAGAATGCAACCATAGTAATAGAAGGATCGTTTTGCGATCTCAGTCCTTACAGCAGGCGGATGTAAAAGGTTGCTTTGTCTAGTAGCGCGCGCATGGATTGTATTATTACGTTTAAAATATTCTTTAAAATATTGGGGACATTGCCCTTGCAGGCATTTCTTAACGAGTTTAAAAACAGATTTACGACGGCGCTCCTCCAGCGTGGGCCATTTCAGAAAGTCCATTGCCGGGTTGCTGCGCACAGTTTGTGCAACTATTCTGGCAGCCCGGTTTTGGAGGGCTTCAAGGTCTTGTTTGTGACCTACTCCGCAGCAGCCCCACACACTTACACAGTATTCTAAAATTGGCCTAATTAGACTACAATAAACTATATTTGCACTCTCTCTAGTGAGACCTCTACGAAGCCTGCCGAGCATTCCTACGCGTTTTCCTGCCTTCGAAATAAGGTGTTTTATATGCTCGTTCCAGCTAAGGCGGTCATCAAAAACTATACCGAGATAAGTGAAGTGAAAAACCCGCTTAATAACAATGTTATTTAAAGTAATCGAAAAAGAGTTTGCGGCCGATAATCTGGTTGCAGTTCCGAAAAGCATAGCTTCAGTTTTTGAGACATTAATAAACAAACTACTACATTAATAAACTTTGCATATTCATTTGCAATAGTTGTATAAAACTTGGAATACCACACACTACTTATTTTGAGGATTCAAAGTACAAATTAAAAAAAAACCTACCTGAAAATCTTGATCGTAGTCATTTGTGATTAAATTATCGAATAAACACAACAGTTCCCGGGCTTTGGTCGTTTCCCGGCGTATTTGCCGCATTTACCCTTTCGTTTTGTCTTTTCCGCCTTTTCTATTATTTCCATCCTCAGGTAACGTTTTTGTAGGCGTTGTTACAGCCAACAGCGAGGCAGAGAACCATAATTCGTGCCTTCAGATAATACTCTCACATCGTGTTGTAAACTAAGATTTGGGTCATTGCAAAACCAACCTTGTCTAATGCTACGTCATAGCCGCGATATCATTCCTAGCTCCCAAGATCGCGACCGTCGGTGTTCAAAAGCGGTAATTTTGAACGATTTCAAAGCCCTCTTACTTAAATTCGGCAACTATTTTTGAAGTCCTGAACACATGGGCTTTCATTTTTGTTAAAATGTTTCTAGACCCTTGTTTCCCTTTAAGAAATTCAAGCTTAAGAAAGGAATGGTCGACTAGATGCGCGTCTATTAAATAATTTCTTTCCACGTAGTTATACACGTCGGATATCCATTTGCAGTGCTGTCAAAAAAGATCATACTAATAACTTCGAAAGGATAAAGTCGTCGTAAAATCATTGATGTTTACAGCAGATTAAGGCTTTTTTCAAGAGTTACAGCAGTTAAGAAGAGCTCAAAAGGAAAGAAGATTTGCGACAACATCCTTTTTCATTTTACTTTTCCTTATTCTCTCTGTGATCCCTTATTTCATTGTCAGTGATATGGAAGCGAAATGTCATGGCTGTCAAGAACGCAAATGGTTTTTGGTCTTCAAAGAATCATGCCTTCTATCGCTCTTTCTCAATTCAATGGTTAATCCGTTCTTGACAACATTTCGTATAAACGAGCTAAGGCAGTCTGCGAAAATAGTTTTGCGTTTAATTTGAGACAGCAAAATGATGATCAGAGAGATTTCCCACCGCGAATATCACGACGGTCCGACAAAGTAAACGCATGTGAACTTAATTACTAACTTGAAGAAGCTGTATTTATTTAGCTGAAATCTACTACTCTACTTATGCAAATGGTGCAATCAGGTTGGCTATGCCATCGTTCATCAGCTTGCAGTGGCTGGGAGTCGTTTACGAAATGGCGACGTTTTCTCTTTACACCGAAGTATCAGAGAAAATTGATGAATAGTACTGAATAATTTAATTTCTGAGAAGACTGGAGTGTGCGTACACAGCTGCAACATTCAGTCCACGCACGATTAATTATTCTTTAATAATTATTATTCTGATGTATAAACTTACTTCCAAATTTCAGGTACTTATTTTTATTATTATTTTAAAAACATACTCCCCTTTGTCTGCTTTTGCCATCTAGTGCCGAGAAAAAACAATGGTCCTAGGGCACAAGAGGAATTTTCGTTCTTTCTACCTATTTTATTTGCGTCCTTCGCTAATGGTGGTGGAGGTGTCAAGAGTTAAATTTCTGGTGTTGATAACTCTACCTCTTTTGGAGGTTTTCTTCACCGAATTCCATTCTGATGTCATCGCTGAAGGTCTTAAGACACGTCATCCGTCTGTTAATAGGCATTTTTTTTACAAAGGTCTTCTTGTCATACATTCAGAACAAGTTGTTCAACTTGCCTTCCAGGGTCTTTCATTGATCAATGAAGGAAACAAGCGCAATGCAAGAGTAGAGGCGATAAAAAAAGTCTCCCTGGAAAATGCTACATTTCATTTTAATTACTATGAAGGCTATATATTTACAAGTGGGACCAGTGAGATAATATAATTTAATATATCTATGTGTATTTTGTTTGCATGGCACCCGAATGGAACTCCATGGAGTTTTCATTAAGCCTCCATGGAAATCTTTGAAAATTCTTTACTACCTGGACACTCCATAGAGTTCACGGAGGTTCCATGGAATCTCCATATAAATCTTTGAACATTATTTATGGACACTCAATGGATACTCAATGGAACTTCCTGGAAACTCCACAGAGTTCTATGCATGGAAATTCCACGGATCCTGCAGGGAACTCCATGGAATTTTCATGGAACCTCCATGGAACTACATAAAACTCCATGGAGTTTCCATAACACCTCCATGGAACTCCATGGAGGTTCCAAGGAACCTCTTTTGAACTCTTTGAAAATTCTTTATAGACTCTCAATGGATACACAATAGAACTTCCTGGAAACTCCACAGAGTTCAATGGAGGCTCCATGGAACTCCATGGAACTCCAAGGAGGTTCCATGGAACCTTCATGGTATCTCATGGAATAAGGTGAATGCAGGTGCACGACACGTTAAAACAAAAGATACGTGTCTCAACACAGTGGCGTCGTGTAACTCACTTTCCGCATTTGTAGGAAAGCTGGGGAATACCTAGGTGAGAAAAATAATGATAAGAGCAAAACAACAATTCTCCCGGTAATGTAATATACGCTTTAGAAAAGCAGCTGTTTAGAAAGAAACAGAGTGTGTTAACAAGTTCTATACCGTATTGAAAATGACGCTTTCAATCGACTGTGTTAACAGTGTTAGCCAAATGCCATGGAGTTCCATCAAGGCTTCATGGAATCTCCATGGAAAATCTTCAAAGAGTTCCATAAAGGTTCCATGGGATTTCCAGGGAGTTCCATGGAGGCCCCATGGAAACTTCTAGTCACTGTAAGCGCAGAAGAAGTCAACAATCCATCCATACGATTGATCATGCGCAACAGTGGAAAACCGGTCTAACAGGGTCAAAACTGGTCTCGATTTTTCTTCGTATGTCTTTGATTACCATGTTTCACACCTCTTCCTTCGCCAATCTCGCTTCCTTCCTGGCCTCCCTGCAGACTTCCGTTTATGTTCGTTCTGTTCACTTGTCTTCCTCTCTGGCCTCCGTGTAAGTTCGTTCGGTTCATTTCAAACCCATTGACATGTTTGTATGTTCTTGAATAGCTCATGGCTAGTATAAAATAAAACCGATCAAAAACGAAACTTCTTTGACTGTTTACGGTCTACTTCTGTCAAGTTTGCTAACATACGCGCTTTCGTTTTCCACGAAAATTCATATTTCGGGGAAACTCCTGCTTAATATCACACCGAGGCGATCCATACCAGTTACTTATCGTTATAGTTTAGCACATTTTAGCTTAGAAGACACCAGTGGACCAGATGTTACCAATTATTATACACTACACAAGTAAATAGGGCTTTTCACCAGTTCTGATTGGTTAACTCGCAGGTGACTAGCAAAAGACTAAATTAACCTCTTAGCAGGCAACATGAAACAAATTGGTTTCCCGTTTCGCTTTGGTTATCAACTTTTTTTTAATGTTTTATTTATAACCACTGACATTACAATATATTACAATACATAACTTACTAACAGGTCATTATTTAAGTACAAAAAAACTAAGAGCGTACAAAAAAAAGAGATAAAAGTACAAAAAGAAATAAGTACAAAAAATAAAATAACACAGACAACAGGCTCCTTTTTCTAAGCTAATAGAGTTAATACCTACAATAGTCAGTAATGTGGCTGCTTTTTTTTGGTTTTGTTGTTATGTCCATTTTTGATATTCTATTTATTGTTAAGCGTTACACCTTTATCTGTTTCTTAGATTTGTGCTTGTCTATTTGAATTTTACTTGCAAGGATGGCCATGAAAGCTTCCCAGTAGTACTCGTTTGGTTATCAAAAGTAATGTGTTTGTCTGCATGCTTGTTATTCAGCTTGTGTGGTATATACAGAAGCAATAATTATTCACCTCTGTGTCAGAGCAAGTTGTCCATATTTACCTTTTACCTTCACAGCTTGGTAAAATATCCACCACTATTCACCTCCACTTCTGTGAATTATATTATCCCGAAATCGACTGTAGCTGGAGTGTAGACTGGTTCTTCCAGCATCTCCCCCCTCTCGTTTCATGCGTGTCTCAAGCCCTTATTATCTTTATCATGACCAGATTACTGCATTGTTGTGTGTGATCGTGGTTTAATACTTAACACAGTTTCAAATTTCAAGAGAAAGATCTTTGTTTTGTTCTGTAGTGGCAAAGAGGGACACCAAAGCAGCCCTGGTGTGAAAGGAAGCCAGACGAGCTCGACATATTCGTGGAAGAACTCGCAGACTGGGTGCGACAACAGAATACTCTACAACTGTAAACCATAAGCAGAAGTCTGTCACAGGAGCAAGTAAAGGATTAGAAGTTCAGGTGAATTACTCAGAGATTCTATTACAATTTGATTTGGGCCAAGAAAGGTGTGTCCACATGTGGTGAAAGGGAAGGGGAGAGAGTTAGTGCACAGCTGAATATGTGAACAAACTTAGCTTAAATGTTGCTTAAACCGAATTTCTGATTATTGGTTCGCGTCAGAGGCTGCAAACCCAAGCTGGGGCTCCATCCGTGCAGATATCGAAGGCAACGAAATCAAAAGAGTTAACTCCTCAAAGACGCTAGGACTCGCCATTTCTTGGTCCAGGCATATCAATAATATCTCTAAAAATATTTCTTCAGCAATAGCTGCCGTGAAGCGCGTGAGAACATTCATTAACACAAACTCAGCTGCTGCTCGTGATTTTTCTTACAGCATTTGTAACTCTGAAAACATCCTGCAGATACGCAAACCTAGGAATAATTATCCAAAGCTCAGTTTTAGTTATTCCGGGACTGTTTTTTTGGAATAGATTGCCATCAAGCCATTAATCCTTATAAGATTTAGAAAGGGAATAAATGACTTTCATTCCTCAACGGGCACTCACACGACACGTAAACCAGTATTTTAGATCTTTTCTATCTTTTTGTTCAAGTGCGCCTTTCGGGATCAAAACTTATATCTTCATTTGTTTTACTTTTTGCTCAGTCGTACAATGAAGACCTGAAAAGATTATAAATATCATTGAAAAATTCATGAACAGCTGTAGTATAATGCGCGAGACGATCAAATTTTCACAAAATTCAGTCTAACCGGAAGTGGATTTTGAGCCCAAACGGGGAGAAATCGTTTTTTGCATATTTCTACGAAAGGAAGCTGTATCAGGACAAACTAACTGCAGTCCGTTTAGTTTCTCACTAGGACCTATCTTTGTGCAAAATATGAGCAAAATCGATGTTTCGACTTGTGCCGCCGAAAGTCGATTTTAGTCGACTTTTGTAGAAAGCGGCACAAGTTTTGTCTATGTCTATTTTTATCCTAATCTGTATTTCAATGTGTTTCTTTATACTTTAGGGGTGTGGATCTAGGAGGTTGACTAGCCAACTCACTTCCCCTGGCTGAAGGTTTGTTGGTCGAGAAGCGGAGCTTTGGGTGAAACTGTGAAATTGTGATAATCACGGCGTAACTACTGATGACAGAAATTCAATTTGATTGGTTTATGTATTTTTTTTTAACACTGTGATTTCATTTAAAAGCTAGACCTGAAAGTGTGACTTTGTTCGTCTGCTTTGTATATGTTTATAGAAACGGGTGACAGATATCATATCGTACCGGGTATATATATTTATTTGTGTGATACTCATTATCACGTACCACGTAATGCGTGTTGTCCAAGGAGTGCTCGCGAGAATTTATCAGTGGATCATTTTGTAACATACACATAGTATGGACCAATCACAATTCAATAGAAATCAGAAGAAATAATGAAAAGGCCCTCACAGGCTTTAAGAAAGTAGTGTTCTTTTAATTCAATTTATACTTTGTACGACTAATAATATACATGAAAAAATTTCTCGAATCTGATTGGATTAGACAAATGCATTTTTTAGTAACTTCGATGCAGAAATGAGGTAATTCAGTGCAGAAATAAGGTAATTCAGTGCAAAAAGAGGTAACTTACAAAACTGAGCATTCTGATTGGTTGATAAACAAAGGCACCCACGGACAGCCAATCAAACACTTCCACGCGATCTGAATGGCGCGAAGTTTGGATCTGCCTTGAGTGGCGAGTAAAAACAAAAATGGCTGGCGTTTTGAGCACAGTAGAGGACCTGTAGACAGCTCTAATTGCCATAGCACTGAAAAGCACTGGTGTTGGGTTTCTTTTTGGAATAAGTGTTTTCTTAAGAAGGGAAATGCCGACGAAATCGAAACTACGAGTCGACTGAGCTTCACGCTTCAGGGTCCCAAAGGGGTTAAGGGCTCCAGGGCTCCTGGCTAAAAAATGTAGGGCTCTAGGGCTCCAAGACGAAAATTTCTGGGCTCCAGGGCTCCATATCATCTGCTTTAGGGCTCCGGGGTCCACTCCGGTCTACAATCTTGATATATAAAAATTCTTTTGCAACGCTAATTAAAATCCGCAAATTAAAAAGTCCGCAATTCCAATCAATTTTTTAAACCCAAGTAGCCGGTTATCATGTCTCCTATTATTTAAAAGTGGATTTAATATTAAACCTGAATAGTACACTGTACAAGATTAAGGTGGGTGTACACCAAAAGCCCGTTTTTCCACCGCTGAACTTGGGTTTAATGCGAATATCTCGTTCACGTTTTAAGCCATCCATTCACAATGTCATCTCATTTCACAAAGCTATGTTTAGCGGTGTTTTGTAAATTTTTGAGTGATTTTTGGGGATGTTTGGGAAGAGGTTGTATTTCTCAAGCGATTAGTAAAATTCGGAGAAATAAGAAATACTTAAGATTTAATGTGATTTTAAAATTAGAGTTTGAAGTTAAAAATTAGTATATGGACACCAAAACCGTCCCCTGACAACCTAGGGTGCTCTTGCGTGGGGGTCAACTGTCTGGCGGTGTTCCAAAAATAATTTTCTTTCTTCTTTCCCTTCTTTAAACCTCTTAAAATTTCACTCAAAATCGGGTGTACCCCCGCCTTAATATTATGCGAAGTCTCACCTTGACATCTTTCACGTGGAATTGATCATCGGTCAAGAAGTCAAGGCCAAGATGTAGTTCGCCTTGCTTAAGTGGTATGAAAAAAAAACTATGCTTTTGGCACTGGATGAAGGCGACACCACAACTACCACAGAGAGAGCATTAATTGCTCAAGAAGAGGATGAAGATGTGCATGGGACAGATGAAATCCCAAACCGAAAGTAGAAAAGGGTTAGAAAACAGGTCCAGGGCAGCAACTTAGTTTTTGTTTAAATTTTCGCGCCATGATAAAAAATGTTCGTTGTTGCACACTGTAATTAACATGATTCGACACTCCAAACAATCCACACCCGAAAGTCAGAATGGAAAAGGGTCATATGTCTTCAATAATTATTTATACCCGCGAGCAAACTGCTACTGAAAAAAAATGTCCGGATACTATATAAAGTTGTTTTCATCGCGCTCACAAATAAGTTGTTGCATATCGCTTTAAACTTAAGATAATCGCGTATACCAGAAGTCCTTGTATTATGTACTGTCCTCTCTTCCGACTCTGTTTCTTTATGCCAAATAACACGCACAAACAAACACAAAAAAGCTTTAAATAAGAATCAACCTAATCTGGGAACTCGAATGATCAAATTTCAAAATGCTGGGCTCCGGGCTCCGCGGAAAATTTTGTTGGGCTCCCGACTCCACAGCCAAAATAGGATCATGGCTCCAGCCAGTGAAATAATCGGGCTCCGGGCTCCAAAGCAGAAATTTCAGGGCTCCAGGGCTCCCCCCCCCCCCCCCCCCCCCCCCCCCCCCCCTTTGAGACCCTGACGCTTTGCTTGAGCGAATTTATTTACGTCGAGTTCAAAAACGAACACACTGGCGAAGGTTATGGTCCAGACAGCCTCAATAACAATAACAATAACAATAACACTTGCGCTTTATTTGCATGACCATAAAACATTACAGTATTGCAAAAGCATAACAATAATAATAACAATAACAATAATTACAATAAAAAGTCATTAAACAAAACTAATCAAATAATCAGTGATCAAGAATTTGATAACAATTTGTCTCTCATTTCAAAACAGGACGATATAAACTGCACTAATTGCATGGAGTTCATTAATTGCACAATCAAGGCTGAAATTGATAACTGCTTGGGATTCGAAATTACGTGATCTATTTTACTGAAAAAGTTGTCTCTAACTGATGAATATCTTGGGCAATGAAATAGTAAATGGGTTTCATCTTCAACATTATGCCCACAAATAGTGCATAGTCTGTCACTTCTGGGGATGTTGTTATATCTTCCTGTTTCAATCAGGAGTTTGTGATTACTTATTCTAAGTTTTACAAGTGTCTTTCGATTAGGATTTTTTCTAGTCAAATCTAAATAGGGCGAAGGTGTATAACTGTCTTTAAAATTATTATAAACTTCTAGTTTTTGAGAATTACAAAGGGAATGTTCCCAATAGGCGATATATTTCTTTTTCATTTGATCTACAAGGTATGTTATCTTGGTGTCATCTAAAGTGTCGTGATTAAAGTTAAAGGAAATGTCATAATAATTGAGCATATTTATAAGATTGGAATAGAAACTATTTTTACCATTACCGTGCAAATCTATTGACATTATCAGTGATTGCACGACGAAGGAGTTTTGATCTTTGTTTTGAAGATAACTTATGTACTTAAGAATTCGTTTATTTATATCAAAGGTTAAAGGGAATCGACCCATTTCAGCCCGGCATGCAATATTAGATGCCTTGTTATTAACTTGTAAGTAACGTTTGCAAAATTGTAAGTGACTTTTTTCAATTGGTGAAGTGTCCCAAGACTTGAAATCAGATTTAGCAAAGACACCCCAGGCTTCGCTATTATAAGTCAAAATGGGAGAAATCATCGTGTCAAAAATTTTGCAAGCAAGAGAGAGTTTTAAACTGCTAAAGTCAACGTGCCGTCTTAAAGCAAAGAGAGCATGAAGAGCCTTTTCTCTCAAGTGATCCAGCGACAGGGTGAAATTTCCAGATGAAGAAATTCGCGTTCCTAGATAAGTATAATTCTGAACAGTGTCAATCTTTTCTTTGTTAATATAAAAGTTACATTCATATTTTTTCGCGCGTTTTTGAAAAACCATTATTTTAGTTTTCTTAGGATTGATCTGTAACATCCACGATGTACAGTACTTGATAGACAATGTATTAAGAGCACAGAACCTGTAGGCTTTGAAACTCCTTGGAAACGTTTAATGGTACTTTATGTTGAATTGTAGCTATAGTAAGGTTTTATTGTATTGTTTTTTATTTTAATTTTTTACCATGTAAATTATTAACATTTTTCTATTTCAAAATCTTGTAAATTGAATATGAATATCCCTTTGGGGAACTGAATAAACTTTATTCTATTCTATTATATTAAACGGGACAGAGAATTGTTTCGTCCAAGGAACTGTTGACGGGGAAGCGAAACAGCTGCACTTGGCTGGCCGTCGAAAGCGGTCCAAGCAAAGCTCGACAAGTAAGCTTATCAGGAGCAGAAGAAAATCTCTGGAAGAGGTAAAACCTAGAATCTTTTATTCAGACAATTCGTTGAACTGTTTAGCCGAAAATTTCGGCTTAAAAACTTTTAAAACATGAAAACCGTACGTTGCTTGACCTTGTTTTGACTGAAGGCGTGATGATGTTTGCGAGTTTGAATAAATTATTTTTCTACCAGAGTTGCGCAATTTTTTCATGAATATTATTAATAAGTAATCACATGATTTTTCTCATGCAATTTGGGATAAAATAATAAGCACTTGTAAATTTTTCAAAGACTACAATTTGCACTCGCCCTACGGGCTCGTGCAATTTTGTTCGTGCTTACTTATCCCAAATTGCATACTGATACAAGCTGATACAGGGGGCTTTTCAAACCTCTCGAATCGACTCGAAGCTATTTCTATTAGATGGTGGTGTAATCACCGGTTCATATTTCGTAAGATTAGCCGTTTCGTAAGATTGCATTTCTCATGCACGTCAGTTTGAAATCAATACTAAGTCTTTGTTGGAACTCATTCCATGAACAATATATGGTTATCCTTAGAGATTTTGCCATATTGTACTCTTGTATGCACCAAAACATTTTCAGACGAAAAATCTCGTCCAAATAGGTTAAATCCACATTCGATCCTAGTGTCTCATAGTTTGAACCGACTAGGAGTATTTCTACTCCACCTAGGACTCGCCATTTCTTGGTCCAGGCATATCAATATAATCTCTACAAATATTTCTTCAGCAATAGCTGCCGTGAAGCGCGTGAGACCATTCATTAACACAAACTCAGCTGCTGCTCGTGATTTTTCTTACAGCATTCGTAACTCTGAAAACATCCTGCAGATACGCAAACCAAGGAATAATTATCCAAAGCTCAGTTTTAGTTATTCCGGGACTGTTTTTTTGGAATAGATTGCCATCAAGCCATTAATCCTTATAAGATTTAGAAAGGGAATAAATGACTTACAATCCTCAACGGGCACTCACACGACACGTAAACCAGTATTTTAGATATTTTCTATCTTTTTGTTTAAGTGCGCCTTTCTACAAATTTCGACCGAACAGCGGCACAAGTCGAAAAATCGATTTTGCTCATATTTTGCACAAAGATAGGTCCTAGTGAGAAACTAAACGGACTGCATTTAGTTTGTCCTGATACAGCTTCCTTTCGTAGAAATATGCAAAAAACGATTTCTCCCCGTTTGGGCTCAAAATCCACTTCCGGTTAGACTGAATTTTGTGAAAATTTGATCGTCTCGCGCATTATACTACAGCTGTTCATGAATTTTTCAGTGATATTTATAATCTTTTCAGGTCTTTATTGTATGATTGAGCGAAACATACAACAAATGAAGATTAGTTTTGATCCCGAAACGAGCCAAAACTGACAGACTAAATTTGCAAATGTGTCGCAAGCGAAATTATGCAGTAAAACATTGCCATTTGTTTCTATGGGCGATAAATTTAAATATTTCTATTAGATGGTGGTGTAATCACTGGTTCATTTTTCGAAAGATTAGCCGTTCATGTTTCGTAAGATTGTATTTCTCGTGCACGTCAGTTTGAAATCAATACTAAGTCTTTGTTGGAACTCATTCCATGAACAATATATGGTTATCCTTAGAGATTTTGCCATGTTGTACTCTTGTATGCACCAGAACATTCTCAGACGAAAAATCTCGTCCAAATAGGTTAAATCCACATTCGATCCTAGTGTCTCATAGTTTATACCGACTAGGAGTATTTCTACTCCGCTTGGATTTTATGCTAGTCCATCACAGGGTTACTCCACAAGCGTTAAATTCGCCGAAACCTATTTTATACACCTTGCTGAAGAGAGGCACTGTGAGAGTTCAGTGTCTTGCCCAGGAACACAACACAGTGACCCCGGCCAGGGCTAGAACCCGGACCAATCGATCGGGAGTGTAGCGTTCAACATCCCACATCCCGCATCCCGCATCCCACATCCCGCATCCCGTCCAAATAGAAAGCTAAAATTTCTAATCGTAAATTTCCAGCAGCCTATGTTTTCGAATTATCCTTAGGCTTGACTTGCTGATTATACCCTCACTAGTTTTAATTACAGAAGAGACACCTTCCCTTGATTATCTCAGATAATTATATAGAAACAACATTTCTTAAGGACGTTGCCGTTAGAGTGTTGCCCAAACTATCTAAATTAGTATTTTGCCTTCCTAGTCGAAGGACAATCTTTACCGAATGCTTCAGTTCGTTTATACGAAATGTTGTCAAGAAGGGATTAACTGTTGAATTGAGAAAAAGAAATACTATCGATAATTCTCTCAACACGAAAAACCACTTCTGACCACGCAAATTAGAACAGTTCTCTTCAAGAAGAATTACTACAAAATAAGGGACCAGGGAACCAACTAGGCAAAGTAAAATCAAAAACGAAGTTATAGCAAATTTCCGTTTCCGTTGAGCATCTCTTTGTTGCCTCAAATCGCAAAGTGTTGGGTTGGTAACACTGAAAGTTTGTCTTTGAAAATCAACTCGAGAGCGTTTTCTCAAAACAAAGAATATTCCCAAATAGGCTAAAGTGGACATGGCGAGGGGAAATGTCGTATGCAAATGCACGTCTATCAAAAGATAAACATCCATTGAAATCCCAGCCAGCTGGAGTGAGGCAAAAATCGAAGAAAACATTACGATGATTGTGTTGCATAAAACGATTTTCCTTGGTTTGACTTTGCGAAGATAGAAATGCGGGTACACAACAGACGCGAAACGATCCACGGCCATTGCTGTCACCAGGAGAATGGAAGTGTTAATTCCAATGTATTCTAACACCACGACAATGTCTCCTTCCTTGGAAATGCTGCGTTCTCCAAAAGCGCACGTCAATTGCATCATCACCTTCCCGGTGCAAACTACTATGCCGTTAAAAAGATCCACTGCTGCAATAAACACCAAGAAGACAGAAAAAGTTTTTCTGAAGCAGCGGAGAGGGTTTCTGTACAATACGGTCAAGATTAGTCCATTTGGAACCGAAATGAAAAGAAAAAGGAATATGTATGGTATTCCACTACCAAGGCAGAGAGCTTTTTCAAATTCTTGTTCCATAATGCAAAGAATTGCGTGGATTTTCGTCGCTTCTGTTAAATCTTCCGGTGTTCTACAATCGTTCTCACTTTTTCCTCCCGTCACCAAATATCTTCCTGCGAGCCCAAATTTATTTGTAGTGCAATCAATATACTGACATACAAAAGAAGTGAATTGCAAAAGCAAAAACCACCTGCAAATAAATTAAATAAAAGGCGGGCATATTTTAAGTAAGCTAATGGAGACCTATGGCCAAATGACATAATTCCTTACACGATTATTGATATTAGTTTCAGGGTGCTCTTCAGGTCTGAACATACAAAATAAATATAATGCAGTCTGGCAAAAGGTTTTCTTTGCATTCGCGTAACATTCTGTTTGAAAAACGAACGACAGTAAACTAATAGAATTAAACAAAAATTTAGCGACTGCGTCCTTTTGGGAAAGATGAAAGGTTATTCGTTTGTTTTACGATGAAATCACTTTGAGATGTTAAACACGACGTTTCCGTCTGATTTTACTCTTTATGACAGCAGGAAATGATTATTATTACTATTATTATTATTATTGTTTTTATAATAAGTATATACCACATATGTGAATAGTGCTTTCCGCGCCCTAATTGGTTAACTCGGAGGTGATAAGCAAAGTACTATTCACCTGCGAGCAGCCGAAGAGAAACAAAATGGCTTCCCGCGTGTCGCTTTGGGTACTCAAAGTAATGTTTTGGTCCGCTTGTTATTCAGCTTGTGCGGTATATACTGTAACGCCATCAAATCTCACATAAACTCGGCTTACAATCTTTTTTAATCATCCTACTCAACACTACACATGGTTTGCACCATCTGTGTCACGTGACTAGTTACATGTATCCAAGGGGGGTACCCTAAGCAATGGCCTAACATTACTATACTAAAACGCGGCAAGGTAAATATCCACCACTTTCACCGACACTGAGGCTAATAATTGTTAAATACAGAATTACAGAGATATTAGCTTTAGGACCTGCTTCAGGTTATGTTATTTCTATAAAATATCACTTAAACGTAAGCTAAAATTCGCATATTAAAAGACAGAATTCGTTTACTTTACAGTTTTGTATGTGTTGCGGTTTAAATTTATCTTTGGTTTAAAAATGTTCAAACCAGTTTGATTTCTTTTTTTCTTTTTTTCTTTTTCTCTGGCCTAATGCTCCGCCTTTCCTAAACAATTTTTAGTGAAAATTCCCTTATTATAAAATGCTTATAAGGTGCACGTGTGGGTAAGTGGCCGAGTATGTCCGCCGCACTTGTAGTATCGCACAGGTACTCGCTTTGCCATAACGTATATACACCTGATTGAAGAATCGTTGATCCATGAAAAGTCTAAACCATAAACGATGCGACCCAAATGCTTACTAGGAAATCGGGAAAAATGAATCGTCGTCTGTGACAGAATAAACATGGCAATAAGACAGGTTGCATAAATAATGCTGTATGGCTCTCAAAAAAGAAAATATCTTGATTATCAATAAAAGGAATATTAGTAAGTCTGCCAATGCTTTCTACCCAGAATACCACTGAGTCGCATCGTTTATGGATTATGCTTTTCACATGGTCAACGTTTCTTCAATTAGGTGTATCGTAATTTCCTCATTAGAAGCTTCAACAAGAAGCATGTTTTTTAAGTACCCCATAACGTCAATTTTTTCTCTTAGCTAGTTCTTCATAACACCCAATTAGCCTTTTCGAAAAAAAATTTCCGATTTGCATAAAACGAATTCTTTATAATTTTTAAAAGACGTTGAAATTTGCCGCCATTTTGGTCCACCATTCGAAGCAGTCTTCCTCGGTTTGAAGTGAGTCGTGACGTAGGGTTCAGGAACACGTGATTTGAATCCTGCCTTATCTGACCTGTAAACAAGCGGGAATTTTGCTTCAGCTCAGAACCTACATTTAGTTCAAAATGCCGGAAAGGTGCGTTACCGCTCTTTGTAACAACGTTAATGATCCAGGAAACAACTTCAGTCATTTTTGAGCACGTTATTCTTGTGTAGAAATTTATAAATATTCATAAAAAAAACAATGTGTCTTATCCAAATCCAACATTTTTTTCGCAGAAGTTCATTGGGTGAAATATAGAATCAGCTGAAAAATAAAAACAAAATTGCGTTTTGGGCAATTTAAGATCTATCTTTCGATTCGTGTTAATGTAGCTTCCTCCCTCATTTCCTCCTTCCCTTTTTTTGCATCAATTAATGTAGCATTTACATTGGAACAACATTTGCTAATGACGCTTGCTGCCCACAATTACCAGAACTGTTTAAATTATCTTGCCTCCTGAGCCTAAGGACAAATTTCAAAACTAAAAAAAAATTGGCTTTTTGGGCAATTTAAGATCTATCTTTCGATCCAATTGTTAATGTAGCTTCTTCCCTCATCAGTCAGTTTTCTTTTTTGCATATCAATTAATGTAGCATTTACATTGGAACAACATTTGCTAATGACGCTGGCTGCCCACAATTACCAGAACTGTTTAAATTATCTTGCCTCCTGAGCCTAAGAACAATTTTCACAGACTCCTTTAATTCGTTTATACGAAATGTGGTCAAGAAGGGATTAACTGTTGAATTAAGGCAAAGAAATACTACTGTTGACTCTCGCAGCACGATAAGCCATGTTTGACCACGGCAACCAGAACAGTTGGCTTCCAGAAGAACTGCTGCAAAATATGGGACCAGAGAACAAACCAAAACAAGCAAAATGGTGAACGAAATTGTAGCGAATCTTCGTTCCATTTGCGCAACATTTCGTTGCCTCATAACTTGAAGTGCCATGTTAGTTGGAACGGAAGATTGCCTTTGAAAATCAACTCGAGACCGTTTTCTTAAAACGGTGAATATTCCCAAATAGGCTAAAGTTGATGTTACAAGGGGAAACGTCGTGTGCAAATGTATGTCTATCCAAATATAAATATCCATTGAAATTCTAAATAGTTGTAGAGAGGCAAAAATCAAAGAAAAGACAACGATAAATAAGTTGCAGAGGACGAGTTTCCTTGGCTTGACTTTACGAAGATAAAAATGAGGATAAACAACAGATACGAAACGATCCACTGACATCGCCGTCACTAAGAGAACAGAACTGTTTACTCCAATGTATCCCAAAACTTTGACAATATCCCCCTCTTTAGGAATGTTTTCGTCCTCAAACGCGCACAAAAATCGCATCACCGCTTCTCCAGGGCATACCACAATGCCGACAAACAAATCCACGGCAGCAATGAACACAAAAAATACAGAGAACGTTTTTCTGAAACAGCGAAGTGGATTTTTGTATAACACGATCAAGATTATGGCATTTGGCAAAGAAATTAGAAGAGACAACAACACAAAGGGTATTCCTGTTCCAAGACAGAGAGATTTCTCAAAGCTTTGCTCCATGTTGATTATAGCCCAAGCCGTAGATTATGCTGAAGCACTAGGGTCTAGAGCAGGAATGGATAAAAAGCTAAAATGAACGTGTAAGTTATTCCAGTACCGAGGCAGAAGGCTTTTGTAGAAGCTCTTTTCATAATAACCTAAATGGCAGTGGATCAAAGAATCGCGTGCGTTTCTTTTCGTTTATGTTAAATCTTCCGGTATTCTATAATAGTTCTCATTGTCTGATTGTTAGCGATCACCAAACTGATATCTTCCTGTTTGCCTGAATGCATTTCTTGTGCAATCAACATACTGACATACAAAAAAGTAAATCGGAAATGCAAAGTACCGAGGCAGAAGGCTTTTGTAAAAGCTTTTTTCATAATAACCTAAATGGCACTGGATCAAAGAATCGCGTGCGTTTCCTTTCGTTTATGTTAAATCTTTCGGTATTCTATAATAGTTCTCACTGTCTGATTGTTAGCTATCACCAAACTGATATCTTCCTGTTTGCCTGAATTCATTTCTTGCGCAATCAACATACTGACATACAAAAAAGTAAATCGGAAATGCAAAAAAAAAAAAAAAAAACCTGCAAATAAATTAAAGGCGGCCATCTTTCACATGACGAGCTCTGCGTGACTGAAATTCGCAGTAGGGTATGGGTTCCAATTTCGGGTCAGTGGTGTTAGGTGGTTTAGCGATCTGTCATGACCCTGTATTTTGAGGTAATTGTGGTGTCGCGAATGTCACGGCGTGAATAAAAGGAGACGACCAGATAATCTGGACATTTATGATCATGTGGTGCGAATATCTAACTAATAATAGAGAAAACAAAGATGAGCGTCGAAGAAGAGAATGGCGTCATGTGAGTCATCTCGTCACATGGTGTTTGCATGAACCTTCGCTTACTAATCGGTATGGTGTTTCGAATTGTCTTGCAGACTTAATCAAATACCGTAGCCAGCACAGAGCCTCGTTTATACTGAGATGTTATCGCGGAAGTATCAATCTACGATCTAGTCTATTCTATTAGGTATAAATTTGAATCCTTGAGACCAAATATTGTTTGGCCTTTAAAATCTCCAGAGCAGCAAAGCAGCTTAGCCTCTTAAGGCTAAGACTCTGTGAGCTCTCTTTTTTTCTGGTGCTTCATTGGGAACTCAAATTAAGAAAATAAATCATTCTCTGACACCGAATACTGTTTAGATTTTTAAATCCCTGAAGCAACAGAGCAGCTTAGCCTTTTTAGGCTGTGGCTCTGAGAATTCTTTCTCCAGGTGTTGCATTGGGAACTTAAATTCAGGCTTTAAACGTTTAAAAAGAAAGCGTTTATTAGCCTCTCTATGGGTGTTTCCGAGGAAATCGAAGACGGGACGATAACCGTGGAAAAATGAAGATCTCAAGATTCAAGCGAAGATTTAAAAACTTGCGTTATCAGATGGAATATGAAGATTTATGAACTAACCTTAGATACTACGCGCACTCTGATTAGACAAAAAAGTCAAAAAGCTATGTTCTATTGTACCGGTAAACTCCCGCTCCCCGACAAGGCAGCACTACGCTTGACTACGCGTAAGGACGAATAATTTATTAACGTTAGTTTAATGTCTAATTTTGGTCTATCTGATGATTAAAACAGAAGATATGATTCTAATAAATGATCATAATGAATACTTACTGAGGGTGGTTCACAACAATGAATTTTGCCGCCCGCCGCAGTTGGAGCGAAAGAACTAAGCGTATAGATAGAAGAAAATAGATCAAAACAAAACGCAAAAACAATCAAATGAGAAGGAACACAATAAACAGTTACGCGTTTACCGGGCTGGAATAAAACTATATGGACATCTTTTCATTCAACATTCACTCAAAAACCTTATTTGAAAGAAAAAAAACTACCTCAAATTGATTGCGTTGAAAGCTTACTTGAATTATCTCGATGGCAGAAACTCACACTGTGTTCTTGTACGCGCTTGAATTAATTCTAGTTTTATGCTGATTTCAGTGCTTTCTGTAAAGTCTGTGGCTTGGCGAAAACAAAAAATTACGTGACAAATACGTTCGAAATAAAATTTTTGAAGCAGAGTTTCTGAAACTAACCTTTGTTCTAAATAATTTCGGCGGTCTCTGAGGTTTGTAAACTTGCACACTTTCCGTGCAGTCCTTTGCTTTCGCGATGAATGACTCCGGCCACAGTTTGCTAAATTTCTTTGTAAAAGCAACTTTAAATCGTTGAATACACTTTGTTCCGTTTACCGTTTGCCTTTCTAAATAAAAAGAGTAAGACTGCAACCACATAGAAATGAATCATGCGTCTTTAAATACTTATTAATAACTATCTTCAGATGTCTCCAAATGCTGCATATACTGAAATTTATGCATGTACTTCCACTTCAGCAGGTTGGCCTTACAATGATCTACTCTTTGTACTCCAAGGTTTTGAAAGTCTACGCCAAGCCTATGCCTAAAATAATCATCTGAAGACCAGTTAAAACATGACTATGATTGTCTATGCCAATACACTGTGTAATTTTGAAATCCATGCTGAAGATCTTCAGCGTTAGCAACATAAAAGGCAGCCATGTCAATGACCATGCAAAACAAGATGTAAAAATACATGCAAAAGTGAAAAACTGTAAGAATACAAGTTGTATTTGAAATAGCAACATCATTAGTACAACTCCCCCTCCCTTCTTCTTATCAAACCAAGATGGGTCTGCTTCACTATGGCTACCCCTCAACCCCAACCCCCCCCCCCCCCCCCCCCCCACCACCACCACCACCACCACCACCCCACCTCTTAACAAGGGTCGACCATCTTCACTTCCCTTCTCCCACTACTTTTGAACAGCTTTGCATTTGCCTGGTTGACATTTTGTAACGGCTTTACACCTGCCCTTTATGCATGGCTTTGATGAAGACGAGAAGAAATTAAGCAAAAAAAAACATAGAAAGGGAGACCCTGACTCACATGTAGTGGGTAAATGGTCCCACGATGGAAGCCAAAAAAGTTATCAGAGCACCAGATCCACTGCCTATTTCGACGCACAAAAGTGGCCTGTGTAGAAAATGAACTGTTCCAAGCTTAATAAGGTTATAGTATCCACAATGTTTCAGTTAGAGATCGAGTTAATTGCACACAACAACAAGGGCCAGCTGAGACCACAGTGCAGCTACCTTCTTCGTTTCAAAAACTCGGCATCCTTTTCTAAAGCATCCATCATAATAATGTATCCTCGGCCGGCTCATAAACATTTTGATAATCGACTTGACTCAGATGAGAAAACGACGGCGTTGGAAACGACATTACAAAGGTTCGGCAAACCAAAACATAAACTTTCGCGCTAAAGCTCAAACTCGTTCGCCATGTTGTCCGTGATGTTGGCAAAGAACCTGGAACTAGTGCTTAGTCCTCACGCAACGCCTCGCGGGTCTGGCGTGACATCGTCTTACATCGTCCGTGACATCGAGACGTGACACAGGCTCCTCATACTGATACGAATGTCTAAATCATTCAAATTGCATTCAAATTGCAATTCGAGACACAAAAAGAGAGGTCAATTGCATGCCACTGCAGCTATATATAAAAGAAACCAAAGCCGCCGAGTGAATAAAGATTCGCTTCATGTAACCGCACTTGAAATAGCATTTTACACTGTTATGCAAATAACTAAAATCGAGACATGCACTAATGTGGGCATTTTGTAGTAGCGTATTATTAATGCATTCCTGCACGTGGAAAATTTGTGCGTTTAAATATAATTTAAAGTTAATGACGTGATTTTATTCATCCATGCGCACCTCAGCTCACTTGCAATTTCAAATTTCGCAACCGTCTTTAAGTTTGCTCCAACTTGAGACTTTTGAATGAAGTTACATCCGCTTCGCGTTACGTTTACCGATCTTCCGTCAACTGCAGGTAAATGAATCCGCTTTTAAAGAATACAGCGAGTTTTGTTTGTATAAAATTAAGCAAGGACTCCGTTTTCACGAACCTTCTTAAAAGTTTTTTACCTTGTAATGAAACTGCTTGCTTGGCAGGCAAGGGAACGTTCGTAACGGCGTAATTTATTTATGTGGTTCTCAGAATTGTCAGCAGTTAAGCTACTGTACTGTACCTGTCCTGTAAGTGGTGGCCAACAAACTTTGGTGGACAATTGACACAATTTCTCTTGTTTGTTTTCAGAAGATCTTTGGATAAAGTCACCAAGTTCAAGTATGTGGCCACAAATAAGACAGGAAAGGCAATGGAAAATACCCGCCTTATAGAGGTAAGTAAGAGTTTAGAGCTCAAGTTTTATATAATCACCAAACAGGTTAAATATTATTTTGTAATTCAAAGCACCAGCAAAACCCCAGTCTTTTCTCAGTTAGAGATCAATACTCAATCGGCTGAATTCGATGGAAGACTATTACTTTATCCCGGTAGATGAGATTCGCACACTTTGCCTTGTACTGTTCCTGTAATATTCTACCTTTTATGAAAGAATAACTGTGGAAAGCCACGGCAAGACCTAAGCCACAACTTAAATGCTTATATCGCACGTTTTCCTTTGCGATTTACTGATATAAATGCCGATTATTTTCTTTACATCAGAACGTAAAAGAAAATCTGGTTGCAGTACACTTCATTACATGTGTCTTGCTTCGTACCGTACCACACCTGTAAGATTCACAATAAGGAAGCCATAAATCGTGGAGTTGGAAAAACAGAAAGGTTGAAATAAAAATCCTTCTAGTTGCGTGGCATTCTGAAAGAGCCAAGTTCTTCCTGCGTCAGATGCAGAACTGATTTATCCTGACATCAATCCTACTGCGTGGATAATTCGTGCTGCTCAGGTAACAACTTGTTTATCGTAAAAATCCGAGATCAATACCAAAGCATGCCAATATAATTTTCAGTTTGTAATTGGAGCTAGCGAGATTTATGTAATCACAAACTGGGTGAAGAGTTTCGCGCGTTATGTTAACCGATCTTCTGTCAACTTCCGCTAAACGAATCCGCTTTTAAAGAATACAGCGAGTTTTGCTTGGATAATAAGGAAGGACTTCCCTCTAACGAACAAGCTTCTTGAAAGTCTTTACCTTACCATGAAATTAACAGCTTGCTTGGCAGGCAGGGGAAGGTTCCTTCGGCGTATTAAATTTATTTGAGTGGTTCTCAGAATTGTCAGCATTTCAGCTACCGAACTGCAGCTTTCCTGTAAGTGGTGACCGACAAGCATTGGTGGAAAATTGACATTAATTTCTCTTATTTTTTTCATCAGATCTTTGGATGAAGTCTCCAAGTTCAAGTATGTGGCCACAAATAAGACAGGAAAGACAATGGAAAATGCCCGCCTTATAGAGGTAAGTAAGAGTTTGGAATTCTTGTCTTATATAATCACCAAAGAATGGGAGGCGCAGTGGCCTAATGGTTAGTGCGCTGGACTCCGGATCGGGCGCCCGGGTTCGAGCCCTGCATGGCCGGGGCACTGCATTGTGTTCTTGGGCAAGATACTTTACTCTCATAGTGCCTGAGGATAACCAGGTTAATCTTTAAAAAAAAAAGAGAAAGCACATTCTGTTCAATATAACACAACATCTACATAAAAATATGGATCTGCACTTTGCATCACCACAGGGAACTTATCATGAAACGTTAGCATCAGTTGTCAAAGGAGGATTTTACTAGGCTACGCGTCCAGATAAGGAACCTAATTAAACCGTTATGCGACAAAAGAAAGACTATGTTTACCGGCAACGATGGGAGGCGGTGACTTAATGGTTAGTGGGCTGGACTCCGGATCGGGCAGTCCGCGTTCGAGCCCTGGTCGGGGCACTGCATTGTGTTATTGGGCAAGATACTTTACTCTCATAGTGCCTCTCTCCACCCAGGTGTATAAATGGGCACCGGCGAATTTACTGCTGGGGGTAACCCTGCGATGGACTAGCATCCCATCCAGCGGGGAGTAGAAGTAATCCTAGTCGCTTCATGTTACGGAAACCGGGATAAGCTCCGGCCTGATGGGCCACTAGACTCGTATGCAGACTTTACCTTATAATCACCAAATAGATTACATTTTATTTTGAGATTTTAGAACGTGACTATTTCTGAACAATTTTACGTGTCTAAACAACAGCTCAGTAAAGTTAATCTCAAAATAGTAACTAGGGCTCGTTAAAGCGATGATCGACAAACATTGGTGGACAATTGACAATAATTTCTCTTATTTTTTTTCAGAAGATCTTTGGATAAAGTCTCCAAGTTCAAGTATGTGGCCACAAATAAGACAGGAAAGGCAATGGAAAATACGCGCCTTATAGAGGTAAGTAAGAGTTTGGAATTCTTGTCTTATATATGAACACCTAATAGATTACATTTTATTTTGAGACTTTAGAACAAGACTATTTCTGAACAATTTTTATGTGTCTAAACAACAACTCAGTTAAGTTAATCTCAGAATAGTAACTAGGGATCGTAATTCAAAGCACCAGCAAAAACCCGATCTTTTCCCAGTTAGAGGTCAATATATACACAATCGGCAATGGCTTTAGTGAATTCGATGCTGCGAAGACTGTAACTTTATCCCGTTAGACGAGGTTGCGCATGCACGTTGTCTTGTATTTATCCTATAATTTTCTACTCTTTATGGAAGAATAATAGCGAGAAGCTATGCTTGACCTAAGACAAACGTTAAATGCTCATACTTCATGTTTTTCTTTGCAAGGAACAGAAGGCTTGAAATAGAAATCCTTCTAGTGGCGTGGCATTCTGAAAGAGTCAAGTCCTTCCTGCGTCAGATACAGAACTGATTTATCCTGACATCAATCCTACTGTGTGGATAAATCCTGGTGCCCAGGTAACAATTCGTTTCCCGTAAAACTCCTAGATCAACAAGAAAACCGGCAAAGTAATACAACTATTAGCCTGAAATCGGAGCTGGCGACATTAACGTAATCCCAAGCTGGGTGGAGTGTTTCGCGCGTTCCACTTGGTGCTTGTCTACTTGCACGCTCCCGAGGACCGGTTGGTGGTAATACGGTTAGGGAAGACGGGAGCTGGGCATGATGTGCTTGTATTGGAAACCCATCCTTATTTGGCATTGCACGTAGGTATCATGAGTACCATACGAGTCAACTCAGATAACATGTGATCTGAGAGCCACGATTCGGTGGTTCTTCTTCCAGCGGGCAGTACTTGTACTAGATAACCCCCTGACTCTAACTCCCAGTGGGACTACCTGGGCTCTAACCCCCAGAGGACTGCCTGTATTCAAGCGGGGATTACATATACCAAATATCTAAAAGAAATGAATGATCTAGGGTTTTCGAGAACGGGTTGTACTTCCTATAGAGAGAAAGAGTTGGGATTCGAACCCACGACCTTCTGGTGACAGGTTCACTGCTCTACCATCTGAGCTACAGAGCCATGATGGGAAAAGCGTGTGAGTGATTCCCAATTGATTCACTCATTTTTGTGCCTGGGGACGATTCTAAACTAAAATACACTGTAAATACTGACCACTGGAAAAACATCAGTGGCTTAGGTTCGGGTTACAGGTACACTGCTCTACCATCTGAGCCACAGAGCCATGATGGGAAAAGCGCGTGAGTGATTCCCAATTGATTCACTCATTTTTGTGCCTGGGGACGATTCTAAACTAAAATACGCTGTAAATACTGACCACTGGAAAAACATCAGTGGCTTAGGTTCGGGTTACAGGTACACTGCTCTACCATCTGAGCCACAGAGCCATGATGGGAAAAGCGCGTGAGTGATTTCCAATTGATCCACTCATTTTTGTGCCTGGGGACGATTCTAAACTAAAATACACTGTAAATACTGACCACTGGAAAAACATCAGTGGCTTAGGTTCTGGTTACAGGTACACTGCTCTACCATCTGAGCCACAGAGTCATGATGGGAAAAGCGCGTGAGTGATTCCCAATTGATTCACTCATTTTTGTGCCTGGGGACGATTCTAAACTAAGATACACTGTAAATACTGACCACTGGAAAAACATCAGTGGCTTAGGTTCGGGTTACAGGTACACTGCTCTACCATCTGAGCCACAGAACCATGATGAGAAAAGCGTGTGAGTGATTCCCAATTGATTCACTCATTTTTGTGCCTGGGGACGATAATAAACTAAGATACACTGTAAATACTGACCACTGGAAAAACATCAGTGGCTTAGGTTCGGGTTACAGGTTCACTGCTCTACCATCTGAGCCACAGAGCCATGATGAGAAAAGCGTGTGAGTGATTCCCAATTGATTCACTCATTTTTGTGCCTGGGGACGATTCTAAACTAAAATACACTGTAAATACTGACCACTGGAAAAACATCAGTGGCTTAGGTTCGGGTTAAAGGTACACTGCTCTACCATCTGAGCCACAGAGCCATGATGGGAAAAGCGTGTGAGTGATTCCCAATTGATTCACTCATTTTTGTGCCTGGGGACGATTCTAAACTAAAATACTCTGTAAATCCCGACCACTGAGAAATATCAGTGGCTTAGGTGGGATTGAAACCTACGACCTTCGGGTTACAGGTCAATTGCTCTATACTTCTCTATATTTAGTGATTGTTTTGGTAAAACAATTATTCTACACGCGGCTTGTTGAATATGAGATGGTTATAGCCGACCATCTCTTATCCAATGGTATGCGCGCTTGTGGAATAATTGTTAAGTATACTAACTTGTTAGTTTTTAATCACGTTATTAGACAGGAAGATGACCGTGTCCCCCAATTACCCGCGAGACTGTTTTGTATGGTAAAGTATGATCATGAATGGTTACGTAGGGTTTTTTATGAAAGACAAGGTATATGGCTACATGTAAGACTGTGTAGGGTGGACCATGATAGGGTAAAATCTGGAACTCTAATTTAATAATGGTCATGTACGAGTCTGTAAGTTATGTAGGTTCATGTATAACAATTAATGACCATGTATGACTATTCTGCTATGTAAGACCATGTAGGGCTATACGGCAATTGAATGCCTACTGTATGTATGGTCATGTATCAATCTGTAGGATTATGTAGCGCTATGTATGACAGTATAATAATAATAATCATGTAAGACTCTGTAAGATCATGTATCACTATGTATGATCATGTAGGTCTATGTGTTATATAGTGGTTATATGATTCTTGCCTTCCAAATCAGTGTGTCAATTCAGGTTCTAAACCGTGTTTGCGTACATGCGTTTTTTTTCCTTCTTCTCTGTTTCTTTCTTGTTTTCTTAGAGATCTTTTTCAGGTCTGGATCAGGAAACTAGCATCCTTTCATAATTTCTTTCCTACGTTCATATTGTCTTATTGTCTTAAATTTTTTTATGCTTACCATGAATTGTAACAGCTAACCAAATTAGATTGACGTTGCAATGGGAGCAAAGCATGTTATACAACAAATTCTTCCATTCGAGGGCAGACAAATAGGAGTTTTACTTTTCAGGATATGGTTTGCTTCGGCTGAGCTCTCTTGCTGCGATAAATTTAATCTTAAAAACTTTAAGAAATCATTCATATACCGACATGAGTCTCACATGCACATTTGTTGATTAAAAACGTCCATTGCAGGTATACATTTCCACTTCCAACGCCTGTCTCACAAATCCGAGACTCATTCGAGTCCAGACGCATTGTACATAGGACTGGGTACGAAACCACGAACTCACTCAGGCTAAATCATTGATTATTACCAAAGCAGTCTTCGGAAATCTTCGGCAGCGTCCGTACATTGTATACCGAACATCTTCGTACATCTCAGAATATATTACTCTGAAGATCTTCGGAAAGCTTCGGACATCTTCGGCAGCGTTCGTACATCATACCGAACATGTTCGAATCGAAAATCTCAGAATATATTGTAAAAGCATACATATGCAACATCTTCGGAATTCCGGGTACTCTGAAGAGAAAAATCTCACACATTTTTTCTCAGAGTTAGCAGGTATACCAGATTTAAATCATGCACAGGTGCATGTGAAAAAATTTCGAAATTGTTGACAGAGGGTCAGGGTAGTGGATCAGTGTATATCCGGACTATTTCGTCCTAACCGTTCAATTCAGTCTTCGAGAAATAATGGTCGTTTGTTTGGTCGAATCATCCAAACCGTGTCCAAACGCATTGTGGGACTGCCTGGGCAGTACGGTTCGGGATGATAAACTATAATTTCGAGTATTTGTCAGACACAGCCTGACTTCTTCAGGGAATGAACTATGTTAGTCCATTCCCTGAAGAAGTTAGGCCGTGTCAGGCATGCCGTGATTTCTTCAGGGAATGAAGTTCATTCCCTGAAGAATTCACGGCATGGTCTGACACGGCCTAACACGGCTCGACTTCTTCGGGAAATGAACTACAGCGTCATTTCCCGAAGAATTCAGGCCAAGTCAAGCTGTGGCGTGACCTCTGCAGGGAATGGACTAACACAGTCCATTCCCTGAAGAAGTCCCGCCATGCCTGACGAAATATTGGAAATTAATAGTTTATCCACAGGCGGACCCTATGTGTTCGTGGTTAATAATGGGTTGACATAAGGCTATGTCGCAATCAATGGCGCGTATAGAAGAAGAGAAACACTACGTTGGCTTCGATTTACCGCAAAATATAAAATTACTTTGAATGATTCAATTAAAATTAAGATGAAATGTTGATTGAGTCTTGTGTCATGTTTATTCGCCGCCCCGAGCTCTTTAAGGCGTTATTTTGTGAGATCATTTAGCGACCGGTAGAAAGAAAGAGAGAAGTGCTCCCTTCTCTCTATCTTTCTTTCTTCCCTTCTCTCTTTCTTTCTACCGGTCGCTATTATAAAATTATCTCGCAAAATAACGCCTTAAAGGGCTCGGGGCGGCGAATAAACATGACACAAGACTCAATCAACATTTCATCTTAATTTTTATTGAATCACTTAGAGTAACTTTTATATTTTTAGTAAATCGAAGCCGACGTTATGTTTCTCTATATATCTTCTATACGCGCTATTGATTTCGACATAACGTTATGTCAACAGTTCGTATAGTGTGATCGTCCCGCCGGTCCGGGTGAGAGTAGTTCTGAGAAGAACTGTTGTTGGTGACTGACGTTTCGACAACATGTGCGGAAGTCATCTTCAGAGTCAAGTGACTTGACTCTGAAGATGACTTCCGCTTCCTCTGTGCGGAAGTCATCTTCAGAGTCAAGTCACTTGATTATCACAGAAAAGAGAGTAGATTGGTACAAAAATGATGTAAAACAAAAATTCGAATATATTAATTTGCTCTGTATTCAACTGCCTGCCTTGCTCTCTTCTCCTTGCTGTGCCTTTTGTTCTTATTATTTTTCAGATTTTCGCCTGGACTGCCTTTGATGACTATTGATATCCACCTGTAGGGTTATTTCTGGAGACATATGTCCAAGGTACGGTGATTTATTGCCATTAAGGGCTACGTTGGAGCAGAAAAGTAATTCTGATTTTGTGTTGCGCTCAACGCCTCACAAGAAGAGAAGACCCTGGGAACGAGGGTTAGTCTCTCGAGACAGCAGTACAAATAGTAGATGACCAGCAGTTTTCTGTCATATTCAAGATGGCGGACCGGTCGGCAGCGGTAAGTTTCGACGTCCCATATGTAAGTTTTGCTTTTCTTGAAAATAACACCAGATTGAATTGCGTCGCTATATAAACATCAAGAAATTAAAGGACGAAGCACTAATCCTCCCAGATTTTATCACTGAAATTAACTCCAAATATCGATTGGATGGCTGGTAAACATGCCCAGTAATTTGCACTTCGGGGCTGCATGTTGTGTTTCCTCTTTGCCTGAAGACGAAAGGATTGTGTTTTGTACGAATCTAATAGACATACTAGAAATTAGCTAGGGTTTTCTTTCAACAGTCCAGGCGAAAATCTGAAAATAACACCAGATTGAATTGCCTCGCTATGTAAACATCAAGAAATTAAATGACGAAGCACTAATCCTCCCAGATTTTATCACTGAAATTAAGTCCAAATATCGATTGGAAAATTTAACTTTGTTAGGGCTGCATGTTGTGTTTCCTCTTTGCCTAAAGACGAAAGGCTTGTGTTTTGTGTTATTTTGTACGAATCTAATAGACATATTAGAAATAAGGGAGCGACTTCAGAATACCCGGCCACGATTGCGTGATATTAATCTCCTGCTCCCGAAGTCCCGCAGTCACGATGTTAATGTTTAAAAAAAGAAATGGGACAAAAAACATTTTAAAATAAATAAATTTGATGGAATGGGTATAGAACTAGTGTTTCCATATGCAAATATTTATTGACTGCAGGACTGCGGGAGCAGAACATTAATGTCACGTAATTGTGGCCAGCCGGGTATTCTGAAGTTTAGCCGAAATAAGCCAGGGTTTTCTTGAATCCAGTAGATCTTATTCTTGACTAATGTTTGACCAAGAGATCTAGGGGAGTCTTCCAGGGTGTCTGCACTTCCCAAACTTTTTAGTAAGAAATTAAATATATATATTATATTTAAGCTTATATATAACCCCAAAAACGTTTTCTGCAAATTTCCCTACCCATGCTTGTATACATTTTACAAAACAACCTTAAGCAAGGTATCTATGAAAATAGTTGTATTTGCTTTTTTTGTAAGTGAAAGTTGTGAAATTGAGGTCGGCGACAGGTGGCTTCAAGAATACTGTGTTACAACCAAAAAACTTGGATATGCTATAAATGGTTAATTTGAGTAATTTGCATTGTGTCTTGTTTGATCTTCCAGGTTGGGATACTGGATGTTGACATTTGAATGATGAATTTGGAGGGAAAAACATGCTATGGCAGTGAATTATTTTGGGTAAGTCACAGGAAATAAAATTATAGTATACTAGTTAGCAATGGCCTTTGGATGTTTTTGACTTCACAATTTATTTAATACCTGGTACAACTATGTTGTTATCGGAGCTTGCCTATACTGGCAGAGTTTGTATTTTCTAATACTACAGTTTTACTGATCATTTATAATCTTTTTCTAATAGCTGGGTTCCACTCTACACAGACAAGGATCAATGACTTGCTGTTGTGCCGAAAGGTTCCTTGCTAAATAGCAGAGATGATGCCGTGGTGTGAAGATAGAGGACCTTAGAAAAATGGTATTTATTCAAATCTGTGTTCCAAATTTATAGGACTTGTTTTGGAGGAGAAGGACCTGGGGGCTTGTGGGAATTTTTATATTGGAGTAGGAAAGTGAATTATGCTGTGTGATCTAAACAAAACATTTGTCACATCTGAGAGTTTTCTTCCCAAAAGATCTTGACTAGTGTTAGATGTAGGGGAGTCTATGGCCTTCCAAGTGTTTTCATTAAAAAGTACATGACTTGTATAACCCCCAAAAAAAATTCCAAAAAAGATTGATGCATCTAAGATATACATTCTATAAAGCAATATTAAGCCAAGTATTTGCTTTCAATAAAAAGTTAAGTGTCTTTGAGATGGTGTTTTTACAGCAAAACAACCTGGATTCAATAAAAAATTGAACTGTAACCAGGATATGACATAATAGGCAGCCAGCTGGATTCACTTATAAATGGTCACTCTATGTCATTGTGTCTTCTTTGGTCTTCCAGGCTGGGACACTGGATGTTGACTGTCGTGGGCCAAGTATCGCAAGAATGATGAATGTGAAGGAAAAGACATAAATTATTACACCAGTAGTCCTCTGGGTGAGTCATTAATAAAATAGAATTTATTGGATCATGTTTTTGACTTCACAATTTATCACAACTGGTTTACAGGGTAATTATGTTGTTATCACAGCTTGCCTATGTTGACCGAGTTTGCATTTTCTAAAGCTACATTTTCACTGATCATTTAACTTTTTTTCCAGATGGGTTCCAGTCTACGCAGACAAGGATCAATGACTTGCTGTTGTGTCAATAGGTTCCTTGCTAAATAGCAGAGATGATGCCATGGTGCGAAGATAGAGGACCTTAGAAAAATGGTATTTATTCAAATCTGTGTGCTTTTTGTTATTTGCGTTTTGCCTTTACAGTGTAGTTAATTACATAATCTGATCAAGAGGGTCCCCAATAGGGTTTTTGGGAACCAGGATTTGGTTAATTTGAATGCCAGGATGATTTGGATTTTAGAGGTAAAACAAAACAAGATTTGGGATCGTTTTTATAAATGGATGTTTTTCATGTGAATCAGCAATTTGGATTCTTGGATCCGGGATACCCAGTGACAAAAATGTATAAAAAAAAAATCAAGCAGTGATCCTTGTGAAAGTTGCAAAGACGCACACACCATTTGTTATAACATTACATGACTTTTCCTCATTCTTCACTTACGAGTCACATGGAAGAAAAATGGCATTAATTCAAAGCTGTGTGTTTTTTGTTATCACCCGTAATTGCGTTTTGCCTTTACAGTGTAGTTAATTACATAATCTGATCATGAGGGTCTCCGATAGGGTTTTTGGGAACCAGGATTTGGTTAATTTGAATACCAGGATGATTTGGATTTCAGGAAAGGAAAGCAGTAAGCTTAGCTTAGAGCTTATTGTTGTTGACCAAAGTCTTCACGACCAGTGCTGGGAGGGAATATACACCCAGTGAAAATGCCGTATTTGTTAATTTAGAACTGAGAAAAAATTGTGGTCATGACAGACAGAATTTAAGCCAAATTTCACAGATCTTGCTGTGATCTTGATTTTTTTATCGCAACATGGTCTCAGTATTATGTTTTTTTTGTTTTTTTTTTGCAAGGCTACAAAATTCTTGGACTCAGAGGAAAGTTATTACTCCCCCCTGGATGGGATGCTTGTCCATCACAGGGTTACCCCCAGCAGTAAATTCTCTGTTTAAAACCCATTTATACACCTGGGTGTAGAGAGGCACTATGAGAGTAAAGTGTCTTGTCCAATAACACAACGTAGTGCCCCGGCCAGGGCTCAAACCTGGACCATTTGATCAACTATTAGGCACCGTGCCTCCCACCCTATTCCATTCAATAGTTGCACTTAGCTGTTAGTCAGTTCATTTCCACAGATAAGATTCTTCTAGCTATTTTTGTTAATATATTATATCTTTAGTAATTGTTTTTTCTTCCTTTGCAGGCTCTATTCCACTGGATCCCAGTCAAACACAATCCTTAGAAGAATGCCAAGCTGTTATTGACTTGTCCAAACCATATATCAGTAGAGATCAATGACTGAAAGAACATGCATGTAGTCAGTTAAATATGCTGTGTCTGCAGTCCAAGTATGACTGAGAAGATCAAGTGATCAACAACTGGTTTCTCCTTACATTGTCAGTCCACTCTCCATCAGTCAAGTGGCAAGAACAAATACAACCATCAACCAGGGGACATTGTCTTGATGTAACACTCAATTCTCATAACAAACATTAAAGGAAATGTATAGGAAATAATAAGGAGAATTGATATGAAAGAAGAGCGTTACCAAACAGGATCTCAATTATTTCGAAAGATCTCAACTGCATGCACTTTCAACGCACATTTACTTAATATATGTGACTACAAAACCAGTTTTGTCTATGACATCGTCAGTTGGTTGCCGTGATAGATTTGAATCTGGGATGACTTCATGCATGAAAGTAAACCTTGATACCAGGTTTAAAATGACTACACCATTGTTAAAAATAATAAATAACAGAAACATTTATTACTATAATAAAATATTAAATACTTTAAGAGAAAGGTGAGCAATAAAATTACATAGCATTTTGATGACAGCATGCCATACACATTTACATTTGAAAATTTTGCAAATTTAAATGTGCAGGGTTTGACGTTCATTGAAATATTGTGTAGTTATTATGCTCATCTTGATCTTAAAGTATTTATCAAAACCTTTAGTTGCCAGAAATATAATTATTAGTAATTTATAACTTAACTCTAAAATATATAGTTTAAAATAAACACAAATAAAACCAGTTTAGAACCTGATATAAAGGCATACATTTCATATACGGCTACATGAAGTCATCCCAGGTTTAATTCTTACATAGCAACCAACTGAAGAGGTCACAGACCAAGCTAGCTTTGTAGTTGCATATATTGTGTGTTGTGTGGGGAAATTAAATGCATTTAGCAACAGAGATGTTTGAATAAATGGGCAATAAATGATGGATCCATTATTTAGGAAACTCAAAAATTGTAAAAGATGAAAGGAGACATGAATCAAATGGAAAAAAATCATTTTTGCACCATTAAAGCTTAGTTCACCTGCAATGCGGGCTACTAAAGCTTTACAAATTGTACTTTGTGATTACTTAAATTGTTTTTTGTTACATTGTCATTATTACCACATCTTGGAAGGGTGAAAATGGAGTGCAAAAGAAGGGGGCTTGGGTAAGGCTGATAATGAGTATGTCAGGGGTGTAGCTAGGATTTTCCAAAGGGAGGGGGGGGGGGGGGGTCACACTGTGTCACACCCAGGGTACCTAGTTGGTCCACTGCAAATGTTCGGTCCTGAAAATTGAGTATGTAGCCACCTGGCACTAAAAAAGATTTATGGCGTGTTGATTCTTTCCGCCGCATGAATTAAAAGGTTTGAATGTTAATTACTTAAAAATTATCACACAAAGTGGGGGGGGGGGGGGTGTCACGTGCACCCCAGGACCCCCCTACCCCTGGCTTCACCCCTGATGTAGTTTATCAATGCAGGTAACTTTCCACATGTTTGCTAAAAATCTTTCCATTCCTTTCAATAAAAAAATCATTGCCCTTTGCGCTATAAACTCGCGTAACCGTAATAGAATTAGAATTATTGTTTGTGAAAAATTAAATAATGCTAAAGCCATGCAATTTTAAGAGGTTTTAGGAAGGGATAGAAGAAAGAAAATTATTTTTGAAAGACCAACAGACTCAGGTGACCCCCACGCAAGAGCACCCCAGGTTGTCAGGGGACTGTTTGGGTGTCCATATACTAATTTTTAACTTCAAATTCTAATTTTAAAATCACATTAAATCTTTAATGTTTCTTATTTCTCCAAATTTTACTTATCCTTTGAGAAAAACTATCTCTTCCCAAACATCCCCAAAAATAACCAAAAAAAAATTTACAAAACATCGCTAGACATAGCTTTGTGAAATGAGCATTGAGTTTCTGGATTACTTGAAACGCGGACGAGGTATTCGCATTAAACCAAGTTTAGCGGTGGAAAAAAAGGGTTCAGGTGTACCCCCGCCTTAATTGCAACATTTGAGCTCCCGGCTGTTTTCGTTGACGCGTATCGGCTACGATATTTGTGGTCATTGGTATATAAGCTCATATACCATTACCTGTTAACCAATCAAAACTCAGGAATTGCAATATGCCATTGCTAGTTTTTAATAAAGTCGAATATACAGTGGCTTTCCCTGTATTCTGATTGGCTGTACAGAAGGGAAAAGCCCTGGGAACGACGTCGCTCCCCTCGTTGCATACTGATAAGCGTAGTAAATAAATTTTATTCCGCGGCCAAAACTCCTTAACAGACGAAGCTTAAACCCTTTAATTTTCTCACTGAACCATCGGAATAAAGTCTGCATTGGAGCCCATCAGGCTGGAGCTTATCCCGGTTTCCGTAACATGAAGCGACTAGGAGTATTTCTACTCCCCCCTGGATGGGATGCTAGTCCATGACAGGGTTTCCCCCAGCAGTAAATTCGCCGGTACCCATTTATACACCTGGGTGGAGAGAAGCACTATGAGAGTAAAGTATCTTGCCCAAGAACACAACGCAGTGCCCCGGCCAGTGCTCGAACCCGGACCGTTCTATCCAGATTCCAGCGCACTAACCATTAGGCCAACAGGCCTCTTATAATAAGAACATTCGTGACAACTGGGATTAATGCCAGGAAGGCTAAGCCAGCTAAACCGTCGGAATAAACACCATAAAACTAAAAGATTCAGAGCTTCAGTATGTCCAGCGAGCTAGACTAGTCGATATTGGGTTAAGTCATTCTCAGATAAATCAAGGAGCATTTTTTAGTAAAAGTTGTAACAGGAGTTTTCTGAAGTAATTGATGTGCTGAAAACGAAAATGCTTGTTACCAACATTCATTTTGCTATCTTTGGGCTTAAATTGACGTCACAAAAACGACATCGAAACGTTACTGCAATGATAAATACGTACGTACAGATCCGTAGCCAGGGTTTCGCATGGGGAGTGCGGGGGGTTCGCATGAGCGCCTCCGGCGCGAAATCTCGAGTGCCGCAGGCGCGAGAACGTAGGGGGTGTGGGGGTATCCTTTTTGCACAATAAGTGGACTTCCAAGGCTCGTGGGGGAGGGGGGAGGGGGGGGGGGGTGCGGACGCACCCACCGCACCCCCTCCCTACGGGCCTGACGTAGAAAGGGAAAAATACTGAGCCACGTTTCTCAAATTTGGATCTTCTAATGTCAATTCACGCACAGCTAGAAAACAAAAACACTTAATGTATATTTAACAAATATTCCACGAGCGCGCGTTGGATATGAGATGGTAGATAGCCAACGAGGCGCGTAGCGCCGAGTTGGCTATAACGATCTCATACCCAACAAGCGCGAGTGGAATAATTGTTTTATTAAAAACGCCCAAAAGACTTGCATTATTTGAGCTCCCTAGCTGCTTTCGTTGACGCGTATCGGCTATGACATCTGTGTTCAATGATATGAGCTCATGAATATACCATTAACTGTTAACCAATCAAAACTCAGGAATTGCAATATGCCATTGCTAGTTTTTAATAATTCCACATATCAACTGTGTAAGACCTTCATATACCGTCTGTGATGCAAGTATACGCATCTGCAACTGACTTTGTGTTGATTTGTTCCTCGCACTCGTTCTGGAGGCCACAGTTATACCTTGAATTCATTTGGTTAAGTTAAGATCCCAATTAAATATTTATTATAATCATGTATTTTTTTTTTACAAAAGAAACTGCATATCCTTAAGCTTAACTGTTAATGGTACTACTCTCACAAGCGGTAATCACGGCGGAGACATTTCTTCCCCTTGATGACACATTATGTTGACCTCATGAATACAAAAAGCTGATTTTGACTAAATGAAGAATTGAACAAGAATTATATCTAACCAAAATGCATGAACATTATCAACAGCACTCATCCCCTTCGCCCCAAGTGAGGCATAAGGCTTAGTATATATAAAGTGATAAACAAAGTAGATGCGAATCTTGAAGCGATCAAAGTTTTAATTACTTTATAATAATTGATTATTATACATGGACAGGTGATTATATATATGTCTTTCGCGCGTTTTTTTTTTTTTTTTCTAGTCTGATGCTCGGCCTAAATATCCTTATTCTAAAATGCTTGTAAGGTGCATGTGTGGGTTAGTGGCTAAGCATCTCCGCTGCACTTGTAGTATCTTAATTATTATGCGACGTAACAAGTGCTCACTTTGCCATACCATTTGCCACCTGTCATCATTAGAACTGCCCTCAGTCAATTAATGTTGCATCAATTAATGTAGCATTTAGATAGGAACAACATTTGCTAATGACGATGGCTGCCTACAATTAGCATAACTATTCAAATTATCTTGCCTCCCGAGCCTAAGGACAATTTTCACTGAAAGCTTCAATTCTTTGATACGAAATGTGGTCAAGAAGGGATTAACTGTTGAATTAATAAAAAGAAATACCACTGCCGATTCTCGCAGCACGAAAATCCACCTTTGATCACGGCAACCAGAACAGTTCGCTTCTAGAAGAACAGCTACAAAATATGGAACCAGAGAAAAAAACAAAATAAGCAATATGATGAACGAAATTGTGGCAAATTTTCTTTCCGTTTGAGCAACATTTCGTTGCCTCATGTTCTGAAGTGTTACATTAACTGTAAGGGAAGTTTGCCTTTGAAAACCAACTCGAGCGCGTTTTCTTAAAACAATGAATATTCCCAAGTAGGCTAAAGTGGACGTTACAAGGGGAAACGTCGTGTGCAAATGTATGTCTATCCAAATGTAAATATCCATTGAAATCCCAGCAAGCTGCAGTGAAGCAAAAATTGAAGAAAAGACAACGATAAATAAGTTGCAGAGGACGAGTGTCCTTGGCTTGACTTTACGAAGATAAAAATGAGGATAAACAACAGAAACAAAACGATCCACTGACATTGCTGTCACTAAGAGAATAGAACTGTTAACTCCAATGTATCCCAAAACTTTGACAATATCCCCGTCTTTAGGAATGTTTTCGTCCTCAAACGCGCACAAACATCGCATCACCGCTTCTCCAGGGCATACCACAATGCCAACAAACAAATCCACTGCAGCAATGAACACCAAAAATACCGAGAACGTTTTTCTGAAACAGCGAAGTGGATTTTTGTATAACACGATCAAGATTATGGCATTTGGAAAAGAAATTACAAGAGACAACAACACAAAGGGTATTCCTGTTCCAAGACAGAGAGATTTCTCCAAGCTTCGCTCCATGTTGATTATAAGCCAAGGCGTAGATTATGCTGAAGCATTAGGTTCGAACTAATATTTCTTGCCGTCGTTCTTAAATAAATGAAAGATACCAGTTGAATTATTAAAAAAGCAATTAAATTTCGACGAGACTTTGAGAGGATGACTGACACAATCAAAACAGACACCTGCAAGTTCATCAAAGCGCGAACCGCAAAACGAAGAGGTCGACGCGCTATTCAGCAAGTATCGAGAAAGTAGATCCCTTTAGTGGTGGCTAAACTGTTAAGACTTGTTACACTCGGCATTACTAAGGAAGTGTAAATCACAAACAATAAACACTATAAGCTCAAAAATGAACAAATACGCTTATTATTTTATGGTGTCTTCGTAAGTATAAGCGTAAGCACAATTCAAGAATGTGAGTAATTGTTCTTTAACCAATCATGCTTATGTTATGCTCAACGAAAATAAGCATCGATAACGCAAGGAAACACTTTCTCAAAGTCGTTCGCTCCTCGTCTTGTGCTCTCCGGTCGTGTGAACTCGTCTTGCAAGGAAGTCTAACGCAAAAATTCCGCTAAAACGTATCGAGGCGATCAATAAAGTTCTGAACAAAACGATCCGATTTCAATACGACAAAATGTAAAACATATAACCGATTACAACATAACAAGTCATATCAATAGAAAATAGAACTCATTACTGAGTGACGATGAAAAAGAATAACGATTGGCAAACAAAATTAAATAGCCTTTCAGAAAATAAAACTCGACAATTCCAAGAGCTTTTTGCATGTTATGTCGAATGTCAGTCCATCCTATAGGCACCTCAAAAGGGAACTTCATATTTATTGAGAAAAATCTTCAATCAATGGACACGTTTCTCAAGTATATCGTCCATTGGCTCTCTGTTTTTGTTTGTGTCAATCATTATTTTTTTTATCGCCACCCCATAAGTTGTTATATTGTGTACCAAGAGGGCACGGTAACGAATCCTGTAGTCTGATTGGTTCTTAGCGCGGGCAGGATTCTCCTATATCTGCCCACGGGCAACGGTAACGCTTTCGTCAGTTTGATTTGGCGGCGAGACGAACGAGCCCTCGCCAGAGTTTTGCTCTCCAAAATCGAGGTAGGTTCTCAGCAGCATTTTCAAGACATCGGCCACAGTGTTTACGGACCTCCCAGCCGGCAAATAACTTATCTACATTTTCTGAAATTCTTGTCACGTTGTAATTGGTTATGTGTTAAATTCTACAGTTACTGACACGTTGTAATTATACCTGCATTTTATACACGATTATTTTCTTCTCGTTATCATATCACACCTTCTAATCGTACTGAAGATCGATGGTGAAGTTTCATCCAAAATATCAATAATATTCACATGAAAAAATTCTGTCGGGACGATATTTAAAAATCATTTCTTGCCCGTCTTTTTGGCCGAATTTTTATGTAATAAAAATTACAACTACATTACGATTTAAAATTCATATTAACTGTTCGATAATTTTTGCGTTTCTCGCCGACTTTGTCAAGTTTGAGTAAAACATGTTTTGCCTTTGAGAACATATGGTACGAATAAATCGGTAAAGCATGGCGCAGAGGTTTAATTTCTCGCCATTCGTCACCTTATTTTAAGTTTTTCATGTGACATATCAAACACGAGGAGCAGTGTTTCATCGGGATATGCAAACACCGAGAAGAGAGTTGAAAATACGACGCGCGGCGGAGTATTTTTGACGAACCTCGAGGTGTCTCGAGTATTTGATATATTACATAACAAACTGCTATAAACTAATCTGACTATATCAAAGCGAGCTGTGAATATATCTTTCTATAATCAGATGCTAATGAACTAACCTTGATTATACTATCGATATGAATACTAAAATTGTGTTTCGGAAACACAATTCCTCAGTTTAAAAATGAGACAAAGTTTTTACACAGTGTATGTTTTGAAATATACTCTCACAACAATTTGGCGGTAAATTTATAAAAAATGTGATAAGACTTAGAGTGGACATATCCCTCTGCTGTCCCGTATAATAGTTTCATAATGAAGGCGTTTTTTTTTTTTCGAATAAGAGAACCTGGACTGCTACCGTTATGTTATATTCACCATGTGTCCCTGTCGATCGATATCAACATTAAGAAGCTTCGGTAGAGGCCAACAATTGTTGAAAAGTGTATACAAATCATGAAACATTTTCGATTTACCAACCCTTTCGAGAACATTAATTTTATCTCCAGAGTATAACATCCAGTCAGTTGTAGACGAATTCAATCTGTATCTTTATTATTAGTTATTCAATCTTATAAACTAACAAATAATCAGTTAACAACGCTAATAAAAGTACAGTCAACATCACTTTGTGCTTTGCGAAAAACCTAATATTAATTATTGTCAAGGAGGTTGTTTGCTTAATTTTATTTACTCATCCCACTGTTATTAGAGGGCCTCATTGAGGATATTTTTGACGATTTACGGGACAAAACTATCGCCCGATGTTTGAGGTTTCTAATTCTCCAGAGTAGAGAACGTCTTTTAATTTCACACATTCTAACACTAGCACTTTATCTTTTTTTAATTTACTTAAATATTTTCTACGCTTTCTAAACTTGATGTTTACTGCTTATTTAACGATTGAATCTTAGTGCCAAGTTCAAAAGGTACTCATTGTAATTGCTAAGCATCTAGGAAGATCTGCGTCAGTTTTTACGAGTCTTGCAGTATTTTCTAACGTTTTTTAATCATCCGCTCGTTCAAGAGGAATACCGAATCTGTTAAACCAGTTTAACACGTTTAATCACAACTATAACAAAATTCTCGAATCTGATTGGTTCTTAGCGCGCCCTATTTTTTTTAGCAAATTGGAGCGCGCGCGGCTTAAGGACGTTCGCGCTAATTGTTTATGCGCATCCTTACTGCGCACGTAATTCCTGTCGCAACGCTACGCCACGTCCTGCATCGAGTGCGCGCGCTGAGAAAACTTTCCAACCACATATAGGGTGAGTAGCCGTTGCGATAACTTCGCTTGCAGTTTGCTCGCTTAAATGGTCGGTGACCCCTACTTTTTTTTTAACAGATCACTTTTGTTAACGATTATCTACGTTTTGTGAGAAAATGAAAAAAATCTATCGATTAAAAGGTTGATTTTTTTTGCCCCACGCACGTTCGAATTCCGCTTTTTGATCTTTTCGTTTTGCCGTACGACGGGTTCAAATGCCTCTTACAGGGCTAAGTTTTGCATAAAAGATGGCAACACTTAAAATTATTTACGCAACAGACGCACTTCTTCAAAATATCACCAAGATCGTTTGCCTCCGTTTTCTCATCATCGATAATTTAAACTACAAACCTTGAAAGCCGTGGGAAATTACGTGCGCCAATTTTTCAAAATCAGGGTCTTTTTCTACAGACTTTATCTCTGAAACGAAGTCGGTGACCCCCACTTTTTTTTGTATTTCTGACACAAGTAACTCATTATCTGTCCTCAGTAAAAATTTTAGAAAAATCTATCGACTAGAAAATTTTCGCGCGAACGTCCTTAAGTGTCCAATAACAAAGTGTCCAATAACAAGGAGTCCAATAACAAAGTTTACGTGCTGCGCATGCGCGCGCTCTTTATTTGGTTCCTTGTTGTGACTGAATACTCCTTGATATTCCTAAAACGTTCAGCTTCAAGAATGGCTTTTTTGCCTTAGTTTTGATAAGTCCTTACTCCTTAGTAGGCTTCGCTTTATCTTAATTTTTCTCGAATTTTGTTAGACTTATGATTAATTGGTAATAGGACTTCGTGTCGTCCAATTCTGTCTGTAATCATACTCGTGATTAACCAAATCGGACTCCCGCTTCGCGGTCGTCCGATTTTGTTAATCACTCGTATGATTACAGACCGAATTGGACTCCACTCAGTCCTATTACCATTACTTAACACGCATCGCGCTTTATTTGTACTCCGCGAAGCGCAGTTGACAATAAATATACATATTTTCAAGATCCTGCGGTCGTTGCTCTGACAAGTTTAAATTTCACCAAAGTCAGTTTTCCTAATTATCTTAATTAAAGTTGTAGTCAGATAGAAACAACATTCGCTAATGACGTCGGCGGAAGAAAATTGCCAGAACTGTTTACATTATCTTGTCTCCTTAGCCCAAGAACAATTTTCACTGAATGCTTCAATTCGTTGATACGAAATGTGGTCAACAAGGGATTAACAGTTGCATTGAGAAAAAGAAATACTATCGATGATTCTCTTAGCACGAATAGCCACCTTTGACCAAGGCAAGCCGAACAGTTCGCTCCTATAAGAATGGCTATAAAATATGGTACAAGGGAAAGAACTAGAAAAAGCAAAATGATAAACGAAGTTGTAGCAAATTTTCGCTCCATTTGCGCAACTTTTCGTTGCCTTATGTCGTGAAGTGTTGGGTTGCTAATCCTGGAAGTTTGCCTTTGGAAATCAACTCGAGAGCGTTTTCTCAAAACGAAGAATATCCCCAAATAGGCTAAAGTGGACGTTGCAAGAGGAAATGTCGTGTGCAAATGAATGTCTATCATAATATAAACATCCATTGAAATCCCAGAAAGTTGTAGTGAAGCAAAAATTGAAGAAAAGACAACGATGGTTGTGTTGCAGAAGATGAGTTGCCTTGGCTTGACTTTACTAAGATAGAAATGAGGATAAACAACAGATACGAAACGATCCACGGACATGGCCGTCACCAGGAGAATAGAACTGTTAACTCCAATATATCCCAATAATCTGGTAATGTCTCCTTCTTGAGGGAATGGTCTGTCACCAAAAGCGCACATAAATCTGGTCGTAGCCTCTCCTGAGCAAACCACGAGGCCAACATATAGATCCACAGCAGCAATGAACACCAAAAATACCGAGAATGTTTTTCTAAAGCAGCGAAGAGGATTCCTGTACAACACGATCAAGATGATTGTATTGGGAACAGAAATGACAAACAGCAGCAATACAAAGGGTATTGCAGTCCCAAGACAGAGAGACGTCTCAAACTCTCTCGAGGTCTCCATGGCTCTCAAAATGCAGCAGATACTGACCTTTGGCTATCTCTGGTTCTCAAGCAGTTTAACAAAAGCAACGTTTCGACTGTGGACGTGTCTATGTTTCGTTCGTTGTTTGTCTTTCAAGCAAACATAAGCTTCTATAAAAAGTTTTGAATTTCCGTTTGTTCATCAAATATTGTCCTCCCAGCATTCCTAACTAAGCAGACAGAGCCAATCGCTTCACATTTGGCTGTATTTACATGACATGCAGTTACACAGACTGTCGACCTAACATGAATTTTAACGAGCTTGCAAAACACCTGCCACTAAAGGCCGAATGATACGTAAAGGATGGATACTATCTTTTAAAATAACTGAAAAATTATCCCGGCTAAGTGGACTGGAATTCAAGGTTTTGTTGAATTTTATTTTATTTTTTTCGTTCAATAGTACGATCCTCGCTGACATCATTGTCTGCATTTCCCTTATTAGCGAAATTACAAATTCATCTTATTTAATCAACAAACAGTCAAACAAACCACAAGTGAAAATAGCATGTGAAATATAATCTGTATCTTAGCAATTTAAGGCGGGGGTAAAGTGAATTTAAGTGAAATTTTAAGAGGTTTGAAGAAGGGATAGAAGGAAGAAAATTATTTTTGGAACACCACCAGACAGTTGACCCCAACGCAAGAGCACCCCAGGTTGTTAATGGACTGTTTTAGTGTCAATCTACTAATTTTTAACTTCAAATTCTGATTTTAAAATCACATTAAATATTTAATATTTCTTATTTCTCCAAATTTTACTAATCCTTATAATCCTTTTATCTCTTTCCAAACATCCCCAAAAATCATCCAAAAATTTGCAAAACACCGCGAAACATTGATTTGTGAATTGATGATAGGGTTTTTGGAATGCCTGCAACGCGAACGAGATATTCGCATTTAACCCAAGTTAAGCAGTGGGAAAACGGGCTTCGGGTGTACCCCGGCCTAAGAAGAAAAAAAAACTGCAAAGGTGTTACAAACAAAGCGCCAAAGTTGTAGTATTTACATACATTTTTATGGCTTTATGGCAACTATTTATCTCATAGTGCTTTATAAAATCTGCGACAACTGACTAAGTTATTTACTAAGTTTTCCTAATCACTTTATCGTATCTTTGAATCGCCAATCAAACTAATTTTCCATAATCAACGGAAACGAGGAATGTAATGTCACAAAAATCGTCCTAAACTCGAAAAGGTTTTAAAGTTATCAGATTTCGGGACGTATGCTACAACGACTCTACCAGCTAATCAAAAGTTTTCGAATTGGATTCCGACCGAAGGTAAACTTATTCCCCGAATAAGTCAAGCTCGGGCTCAGTGCTTCTTTGACGAGTTAGCTTGTCCGACTCTTACTCCTCGAGGTCTTAAAGGTTTCGTGATCTAAGGTTTCGAGGTCCTAGGTTGCAAGGTCTAGGTATTAGTTTTCGAGGATATATAGGATTCGAGGTCTTTGGGGCTGACCATTAGAAATCACGGGGGGGGGGGGGGGGGGGAGGGCAAGGACGTTTTCTCACTTGTCAAGGAAACTCGGCTTTATCGTGTTGGTCGATACCATTCTTTATAAGGCCCAAAGCACGAGAAGATCGGAGGCAGTTCAGTACGGGCATCCGGTGTTGTTTTCTCGGTCGTATCAAGAGTCTCAGGTACAAGCAAGAAGCTCTTGCCCAATCGAAAAATCGATCATCATTCTTCAAATAGACTGTCAGATTGGCTTCCAACGTTAAAAAAAAAAAAAAAAAAATAAGCTCAGGTTGTGATGTCGTGGACAGGATTTACAACGTGTCGGTTCTCAAGGGCCCTATCCTCCACTGTGTAATTCCTTCCAGACAAGACATCCGCTTCCGTACACGGTATTATATTTTATGTTTGCTTTGTAATTTGTACTGTTGGTTTTAGAATTGAACGATAGGGCTTGCTGGCTGTCGTCCATGTTCTGCATACCGTAAAATTCCGGTTATAAGCCCTGGGCTTAAACAACTTCGTAAGGGGTTTTGGGTGGGCTTATAAGCGGAGGGGCTTATATCCGGGGGGGGGGGGGGGGAGCTTATAAGCGGAATAAAAAAATGTTTCGAAACGAGCCACGGTAGTGTTGATCAAAATACGTTTTAAAGCTAAAAAGTCAAAATAAAGCAACATTTAACCCTGTTCAGTACTGTCATCCAGCAGAGGGGGCTTATATCCAGGGGGGGGGGGGGGGGGGGGGGGCTTATGTCCGGATGTATTTTTTTTGGTTTCCAGTTAGATGGGCCTATAACCGGGGGGACTTATAAGCGGGGGGCTTATAACCGGAATTTTACGGTATATGTATAAGTTCACAAGAGCGGAGACGGACGTTTGTTAGACCTGGTGGCTCCTACAAGGGCTTTCTGATGTTTTACCTGTAGAGTTCAATGTCGAACGCTCGACCTCAGATATAAGGAGAATGAAGACGGTTTACACTGAAGTCCAGCAATATTATAAAGGCAAAATAAAGCCAAATAAAGCACGGTAACAGTTTGAATGCAGTTTTAACTGTATTTTCAAACTGCTACCGTGCTATGAGTGTTAAAACTTCAAGCTGATCCCGCAAGAGAAAAATGAATTTGAAGTTATTCTTATTTTAGTTAAAACGGACATTTCACATCAGTTCAAAAGAAAAAAACATACATTTTAAGCATTTTTCAAGCTTTGATCTTAACGTTCTCGAGAACGCTTTAGAATTTAACCGCGGGGTCACTTCTAGAAATGAATTACAGTGAAAATGTAACAACAACAACAGCAGTAGCAGGAAAGCAACAACAACAACAACAACAAGGTAATAGGTCCATTTTAACCATCCGCTCCCGAGAGCGGAATGCTTGGAGTGCATTCCATGTATTCCGGAAGCTTAATAGCGATTCATTCGAGCGGACATTCGGGGTTATTCTTACTATTTATTCTCATTTCGGAATAAGAACGCACCATAATACAACTGGAGTTTATACCTAATCGTACCTTTTTGGTACGCTTCGGCGGCATATCAGACGATTTTGGTCGAGCCATGGATCGTATTTTGGCGAGACGCAGTCGAGCCAAAATACCCATGGTGAGACCAAACGAGCCTGATATGCTGGGAAGCGTACCAACAAGCTTAAGGTACGATTAGGTATTTACCGTACCCAAATTCAGCCGAAAATCTGGAAAGTTCTTGTTTTCTTATAAACTCTAATGGGTTTCTTCTCGTCGTCGACGAAATCACTCTATTAAAGCCATGCTTGCCAGATACGTAGTGCAAATTGTGTGATGCTTTCTTGGTCTTCAACACTTTTTTTGACTCGTCTGTTTGGAGTTTCATCATTCTCTTAATTTTCAAAATCAAAATTTAAGGAAAAATTTGGGAACTCCGACTACATTTTTCCAGTCTGAATGAACATCGTGCAATTGGAGAGCGCGCTCAAGTCTAGATTTGGCGGGAAAGTTTGTACTCCTTTTACGACCAGTAAACACCAGGTAAACTTAAATTACGAGGTTTTGTTTTATTGTTAAAAGCTCTTTTCAATTCATTGTACGATAAAACTTCTTTACTTTAGAGTAACCATGATATCGTGGCATATCAGGACAGAAGATCGCGCTTTTGATTGCATACTTGCGAATTTGGATACGGTAATCTGCAAAGTATGCACCCCCTCCTAAAATCCTGGATACGCCCCTGAAAGCAGTTGCTAAAGAATTGCTGAAGACGATTTTTAGTAGCAAGCCGTTTCGTCACTTTAGATGGTGATTTTTTGTGGGGAGGAAGCACCTGCTTAAAAAATAGACATTGCGCGCGTGTAACTAGTGTCAGTCCCTAACCGCGCGTTAGAATTTAAAATCCCTAAAACTTGAAAGAAGGCAGATTTCTGATTTTTTTAAGAATCAGAGATATCATAGCCTTCTTTAAAATCTTACTTATGGAATTACCGTTTACACGTAACAAAGGAACGCTACCGGAGAAAGTCTGGAAATACTGGTGTTTATTACGTCATAACTTTACGATAATGCGAATTTTACAAAACCCATACGAAACATTAAGCATGTGGACGTTCTTTATCTATTGGCCCTGTTTTCAATTTTCAGATCTACATGCCCTTCCAGTCGACATAGGTTTTTTTTTCCTATTTTGGTTACGCGACTTGTCAACTATAGCCGTGATTTGTAATTCTTAAAGGAATCTTCAAATTAGTAGTTAAGAAGGACCACCCTTAGACATCGGGTGATCAATATACAACTTCTTTTACCAATACTAATATATTTTCAAGCAGACTGGTGACAAGAATCAAGACAATGATCATAATTAGCACAGTCCGTGTCGTCTTGATGAACAGTTTGATTCTCGGGGCTAAGATTCAATTAGAAAATGTATGCTAATCACTTCGATATTTTTAAGATGAATTAAACGTAGTTCGAAAACTAAGGGCTTACAATTTTCCATGTACAAAGGAAATATTTTAAGGCAAGACAACTTCAAGTCTGTTTAATAGGACATTTTTTCGTTTGAAAGTCAAAATAAGAAGAAAATAAAGAGGTTTTTTTTGCCTATTTTAGTTAATTTTCTATTCTGCTGTAATTTTTTTCTCAATTTAATTTGGCAAAATAAAATGGTTGTTGTTGTTGTTGTTGTTGTTATTAGACCTTTACAGACAGGTAACAGCTGCTGTCGTTTAAACAACAGAGGAACAAAAAGTGTTTCCCGTTTACTGGTCAAATTTCAGTAACTTCACGTCGTTAATTTTAAAAAACGCTTCATAAGAAACTGAATATATGCAACTTCACTGCTAAATTGAACTACATGTCGCATGCGTGGGAGGAATTTATTTACAATTTCGCTCCTTTTCACAGTTCGTTAAAAACGACAGCTGTAACGTTTAGGGCTTAATAACTTTTTTGCGAATTAATTCAGTGCTACTCATGTTGGACAATGGGATCAACTGTCAACAGAGACGAACAGCTATCATATTTCAGGTAAAACTAATACCTTTGTTTGCTTCCTTCCTTACTAACCGTATTTAGTCATCGTCTGCATTTACAAAATAGCGCTAATGAATGTAACAGGAACCTTAATTCGTTGCAGCGCAAAATAACTTTTTCTATGTGAAGCAGTCGCTCTTTAGTTGAACATCTTGTCTAAAGGTGTTTTACCTAACTGTTGCAAGTTGAGAGTAATTGTGAAAAAAAGTGAACGTGGAAACACTGATATCTAAGAAAAAGCCAAAAAGGGTTACATTGCCGAGCTGGAATCTTGAGAACCAGAAAACATTTCTGCATTAAACATCAATGTTACGTGACAACATATGTATTTTTTACTGACTAAATTAGCCTAAAATTGCTTGCGAACAAAATAAATTCCCCGCTATTTGCATTTCAACTCATGAGGCTGACGCCTTAACCCTATTCATTCCGGGGTTTTTTGGATCTTTTCAGACTGTTCCAGAATATTTAAGCAATCACAATAAAACTTACAGGATATATAGTATGTTCAAAAATCTATCTTTTTATATACGTCACGTGCGGTGATGATGTCACATCACGTGACAATTACATCATGATGTCAAAACAGCCGCCATCTTGGATCCGCCATCTTGGATTTCAAAATTTTTCCAAAACATCAGAAAACCGCCCAAAATTACTGAAAAATACTCAAAATCTGTAAAACAGTGCAAAAAAAAACAAGCTAAAAGAGGTGAAAATAGTTGAATTAAAGTTAATTTTTATTAATGGAAACACAAAAATTACAAATTTAGAAAAACATGTCTGTCAAAATGACGTTGCCATGGTAACGTAACTTCAAGTTCTAGACACAACAACCTATCCTACCAATTTATTCCCAGATAAATTTTAGAAAAACTCGTAAAGTTTGGCAGCGTTTGGTTGAATCTTGAAAAAGTTATAAACGTTGAAAGTCAGCGCGGGCACTCCCCCCCCCCCCCCCTCCCCCGGTCTGGATAGGGTTAAGCGTTAAACTTTAGCAATGATCAACAACTTATTCTCCTCCAATATTAACACCAAATTAACTGCACGGACAATGGGGAAAAATATAATTGATCACCATGACAAAATTGCAATCATAAAACGAAATTCTCCCAACTTGTTCATTGAAGATGTACGGAGACTTGTTAGAAGAATCTATATTTTGGGTAAAACTTTATTACTTGCTCTGTTTTTAATAACGAAACCGCTACCAGTAAAAAGGTTCACTTGATGAAATTAGAATCATAACTGCCTTCCTATTTTTTTTCTTTTCTGCAGGCTTTTTGGTAAAATATGTCACACAAATTTCTAAAGAACCTTGATAAATGCATCCTTTCGCATACCGTAAAATTCCGGTTATAAGTCCCCCCCCCCCGCTTATAAGCCCCCCCCCCCCCCGGTTATAGGCCCATCTAACTGGAAACAAAAAAATACATCCGGCTATAACCCCCCCCCCCCCCCCCCCCCCCCGGATTCAAGTCCCCCTCTGCTTGATGACAGTACTGAACAGGGTTAAATGTTGCTTTATTTTGACTTTTTACTGAGGCTTGAGCCGTGCCTTAATAAAATAGGATTAATATAAATCTTACGTAAGATGAATATTAATCTGATTAATATTAATCTGATACGTAATAATCCTACATAGGATCTCTATTTATCCTATGTTATTCCTGGATATGCTGAAGCTGCATTAAGCATGCAGCTTAAGGCAAGGGCAGATCTAGTACGAGGGTGCAGGTTGATGTGGGGTGAGGTGGTGGAGTTCTTACTTTGGTGTACATCTACTCACTACTCGAAACGAGTGTAAGTATTTTAGCGACGGAAAACAAGAAGCGCTTCAGCAAAAATAAATTCTTCCTTCAGTGAGGAGAAATATTTCAAAAACAAATAGACAGTAGACTGCACTTTACAGTGAAACGCAAATCTTCCCAAAATGAAATTCTTTCCCCCACAAAACAGACCACAAACTTCGAAACATTATTAAGAAACTCTTTATTATTTTTATCCTTGCTAATTTCTACATAACAATAGCTGTTATTACAATTTTCAGCGGTTTGACATACAAACGAGAAATGGGCTCACTTTGCATTGTGTTGACCGAAGTGTTGACATCGACTCCTTCGCACGCCTTCTTAACAAAAGAACATATCATCGCGGCTTCAAACTGCAATAACTGCTTTAATCCTCGACGCGGAACAAGAGCAATTATAAATAATTGTGTGCCTGTAACATTATGGTATGAACTGGTTTATTTTTTAAGGAAAATCCCGCTAATGATAACTTGCCAATGTTATATTATTCCTGTAGTTTATAAAAAGAGTTTAAAGTACGAAAACTTTATAAAGGCCCACATGCTCTTAATTTCAATATACAAATTCTTGTTACTTAGGTCAACACATTTGTCAGAAGTCTAGATGGAAAAAGTTCCCTAAAACATTTCACTTTCCTCTATAGGTGACTACTAGCTAACCCGATCGAGTAAAGTTAAATTAAAGCTTATTTATTCGATCATTTCACTCGTTCTGCAGTACATTGAATAGAAAATGTTTACCTGTATTATATAATTTGTTAAGATGAGTAAAACAACTGAAATTTAAAAAAAAAATCTTTCTCGAGGAAAGTCCGTGTATATATTTATCGCTGTATTACTTCAGAGGCACGTTTCCATCACTCACCAGCGACGTTTTCAATTAATTGTGCAGAGTAACAGAGTAACACCTTGCGTTGGTTTTACGCGCACGCTCAATTGATAAATGCACAGGTAGCACAACATCCTTTGGGAGTCGTCGATGTGACATTGCGTAACAGCGTTATATATAATAATAATAATCATAATATTTGGAGAGGAAAACAGGGAGTCTAAAACCCACTGGAATCACTTTGAAATGCTTTCGAACGCCATAGAAAGACAAGTTATACACAAAACGGGACGGGTAAGTCGATTATTTAAAATTTCTTTTCCCTATTTTTCATCATTTTGTACGATAGTTATATTCCCATACAAACTCTTATAATAACGCTGGTACGCAATGCCATGTTGACGGCTCCCAAAGGAGTTTGGCCTACCTGTGATAAATGCTCACTGTGTTCGCAAACTACTGACTAGATTGAATTTCTATACACAGTGTGCCAAAGCATTCCTTTCCGTAACAGAACAAGAAATGTTGCGTGCAAACATAAGTAATCGTTTCATGATCTTACGAGCAACGCAGTTCTTCTTGCACTGTTCCTATTAAATAAATAATTTCAAACTGCTGTTTGAGTACAGCGAAATATCTCGCTGGAAATTTAATTAAAATTTGTATAATTATAATATAGTAACCTCTTTCTTTTGTTACGAACGATTGTATCTACAATACTGATTAACACACTTGCGCCGCGCCTTTTTATGTTTTTTTTTTTTGGCAAATGAAATTAATTTTGTCATATTATCAAATTTGGAAGGCATACTCCTTGTGTTGCCAAACCGGATTTACGGCAAACTATTCCCTGTAGCTTCCTCGATCAATTCATTCTTTCAAAATTCTTTATTATGCATTTTTCATCGGGACAGCCATTTTGGACTAAAAACGTAGAAAGACTCCTTCTGTTAGAAAGCAAAAAATAAAAGGAATAAACTGTTTGGCAACAAAGGGGCCATAAAACGTCCTCATATCCGAGCCCTTTTAAGAAGAAAGAGAAATTGCCCACCAAAGATACTTTGTGGATGGTATACAAAATTGAATAAATTCACTAAAATGACAACATGAACATTTTCAGCCCAACATGCTGCACTACCATGGGTTAAATATGACTCATTAGAAGTGTCTTGACCCTTTTCGATCAAGATTGTGGCAGACTGTATTACTTTTGTACGTGAGCAATACAAGAACGTATGGTTATTGAAGTGATTTCTTCCTAGCTTTTCCATCCAAGCGTCTAACCATATCAAGCTAACATTGTCCCAGGTCCCGCGCTAACAGCATTCATCTGAAATCTCTGCCCTTGTCACACTGGAATGTTCAAGTGGAACGCTGAGGGGCAACGTCAGTGAATCCGGAAGTAGAACGATGTCGTATTGTCTAATGTAGGATGCTTCCATGCACACTGTATCACGTGTCTTTCCTAATGTAGCCATTCACCGAGCCGTTCATGGTCCGTTTCCTGGCTTCAAAAACTGTAGATTCTGCGTCACTGTCATCATCCGTGTCGGTTAGCATGAGACTTGTACTCAAGTATTTACCTAACGGGCAAAGAAAAAATAAAACACAAGCTTAAAACAAATGCCAACGTTATTACTGAGTGAATCGTTACGGCGGAAACGTGACTAATCAATCAAAAGTCAAAACAACAAAGGACTGCAGAAAAGTCCCTTCAATACTCTAGTGCCACGTGTCTTGACACGTGACATGACGTAATCGCCACGACAGTGGGGCTGAACAAAACGTTTAAGGCTCTTACCTCCTTTAGGTAGCATCTCCATACTCTCTAGTTTGTCTTCGTCGTCTTCATCAATAACAGCGTAGCGATGGCGTCTCTTGCCACGGCCTCGTCTCCTTCACAGACACAAATAAGACAACAGATTTTTTTTCTTGAGACAACAACGAAAATTGCTCATTAAAGTTGAAGGCACGAGAAGGCGGTTTGAACTAAACTATCAACTAAACCTGTTAAACAAGCTTACAACAACAACAACAAAAGCAACAAAAATTAACAAAACTGAAATCTTTCAAAACAAAGCAAAAAAAGGTGCAAGGCAACAAGGAACAGAATAGTAAAATTAGAGGAAGTAATGTTACAAACTAATGTCTTTCAACGAGAAATGGAATTCGAAAATGACACACGAACGTTAGAAAGTAACAGACATTCTAACTGAACTCAGCAATGAGATGATAGATGGCGTAAGGAAGAAAACATAATTCTATAGGAAAATCAATTACCTGACGAGGGAATTCCACGTTAAATTTCACGCGAAAACCGATACCCCGATACCACGAATCGCGAAGCGATGAGTGCGATATCGGTTTTTCAAGTGAAATTTAACGTGGAATTCACGAGTCAGATAATGGATTTTCCTTGAATCGCATAGAACCTTTTAAAAATGAAAATGTGGTGAATGTTACGAATTTTACCCGGGATTTTAGTGCAGCCTCACTTTCAAGTCGCAATACCGCGCTGAATACCCTCGCATCTCTAGCCAATCAGAGCGCGCGAATTCTTTGAGCTATGCGATTCTAATTAAAAGACAGGAACAGTGGAACAAGTAACAGAGAAAACAGCACTGTACTGCATGCAAGAAGGCAATTAGACAACAAAACTGAGAAGGGGCAAGTGAACTTCAAGAGCTGCTCTGATTTAAATTCCCAGAGAGAAGGGCAAAGTAAGTTTTTAAGTGATATATGCATTGATCAAATTTTCAAACATCAAATTTTCAAACACCGAGAAGAGAGTTGACAATACGACGCGGAGCGAAGTATTTTTGACGAACTTCGAGGTGTTTGGAAATGTGATGAAACACTCTCTCAAGTGTTTGGTATATCTTCTCAATCGAAACTTAAACTCAGGAGAAAACGGCTAAATAAAATCGTATAAATCTATGCTAATTAAGATCAGATTTGCAAACCGCCGTCCTGGTTCTGATTTCCTTTGTTTTAACTAGAAGAGTTATTAATGAGTTCGAGGTATTGTTATGGAAGACATTTACAAATCTGGTACACCAAACCAGTTGGATTTTTTATTTAGACTTTCGTTTTGCGACTACTTTTTGCATAAGTAGCTGCAGGGGTCTTTCATGTAATAAATCTTTCACCAACAGTTCAAATAATCGTTTCCATAGCTTCACCTTCTACAGGTAAATAACAAACTCTCAAAGTGGCCCAGCTGGTTTGAAAGCACTGGTATCGCAGAGGGCACGGGTTCGAATCCCATTCAAACCTGATTTTTTTCAATTGATTTTTTTTCCATGACTGCTTTACTTGTGTTCATGGTCTTTCCCGTATAAAGCCAGTCGTGTCATGCAGTTAATCCTTTACCAATGCAAGTCGTTAGCATACCTATGGTCAGTTGAAGAAGCTTCCTCTGCACTAGGAGGATTAACAGAGAGTACAACCTTCTTATGACGAAGTCTAAGGATAGAAAGAAACACATACAGGAAAGAGAGCAAGGAAAGTAGAGAATGCAAGTCCTGAACATTGACGACAACGACAAGAGAGTCACTGAAATGAATGGAATGGACTGGACTGAGTAGACTGAAGTGGAGTGCATTGGAAGACAACAGAGTCACTGAAATAAATAGAATAGGAGTGGAGTGGAGTGGAGTGGAGTGGAGTGGAGTGGAGTGGAGTGGAGTGGAGTGGAGTGGAGTGGAGTGGAGTGGAGTGGAGTGGAGTGGAGTGGAGTGGAGTGGAGTGGAGTGGAGTGGAGTGGAGTGGAGTGGAGTGGAGTGGAGTGGAGTGGAGTGGAGTGGAGTGGAGTGGAGTGGAGTGGAGTGGAGTGGAGTGGAGTGGAGTGGAGTGGAGTGGAGTGGAGTGGAGTGGAGTGGAGTGGAGTGGAGTGGAGTGGAGTGGAGTGGAGTGGAGTGGAGTGGAGTGGAGTGGAGTGGAGTGGAGTGGAGTGGAGTGGAGTGGAGTGGAGTGGAGTGGAGTGGAGTGGAGTGGAGTGGAGTGGAGTGGAGTGGAGTGGAGTGGAGTGGAGTGGAGTGGAGTGGAGTGGAGTGGAGTGGAGTGGAGTGGAGTGGAGTGGAGTGGAGTGGAGTGGAGTGGAGTGGAGTGGAGTGGAGTGGAGTGGAGGGGAGTGGAGCGGAGCGGAGTGGAGTGGAATGGAATGCAGCAGAGTGGAGGGGAGGGGAGGGGAGTGGAGTGGAGTGGAGTGGAGTGGAGTGGAGTGGAGTGGAGTGGAGTGGAGTGGAGTGGAGTGGAGTGGAGTGGAGTGGAGTGGAGTGGAGTGGAGTGGAGTGGAGTGGAGTGGAGTGGAGTGGAGTGGAGTGGAGTGGAGTGGAGTGGAGTGGAGTGGAGTGGAGTGGAGTGGAGTGGAGTGGAGTGGAGTGGAGTGGAGTGGAGTGGAGTGGAGTGGAGTGGAGTGGAGTGGAGTGGAGTGGAGTGGAGTGGAGTGGAGTGGAGTGGAGTGGAGTGGAGTGGAGTGGAGTGGAGTGGAGTGGAGTGGAGGGGAGTGGAGCGGAGCGGAGGGGAGTGGAGCGGAGTGGAGTGGAGTGGAATGGAATGCAGCAGAGTGGAGGGGAGTGGAGTGGAGTGGAATGGAGTGGAGTGGAGTGGAATGGAGTGGAGTGGAGTGGAATGGAATGCAGCAGAGTGGAGGGGAGTGGAGTGGAGTGGAATGGAGTGCAGCAGAGTGGAGGGGAGTGGAGTGGAGCAGAGTGGAGGGGAGTGGCGTGGAGTGGAATGGAGTGGATGGGAGTGGAGCAGAGTGGAGTGGAGTGGAGTGCAGCAGAGTGGAGTGGAGTGGAGTGGAGCAGAGTGGAGGGGAGTGGAGTGGAGTGGAATGGAGTGCAATGGAGCGGAGCGGAGTGGAGTGGATGGGAGTGGAGCAGAGTGGAGCGGTGTGGCGTGGGGTGGATCAGCGCGGCGCGACATGGAGTGGAGTGGAGTGGAGTGGAATCGAATGGAATATGACAGAAAGGAGAGTTGGCATTTGGAAATAGAGTTGAACCTCTGTCAATAAGCACCTCCCATTTTGTTGACACTTTTAGTGAGTTATACATGTAGTACCAGTTGCATTTGTTGCTTTTGAAAAATTTCAAAATTAATCAAATATTAATTGGGCAATACTAAGTCAGGTCTACTAGCAGCTCTTGCAAGATCTTACCTGAATAGCTGACGGTTTCCCTTCCAGAGAACAATAGAACAAACAACAAGAACAATGCCCCTAACCCCAAAAAACAATAGCAACTGCTACACTAGTAGAGGACCAGTAGAATTACAAGCTCGCAAGAGCATCTACACTACCAAATGATTATTGGGGATTCAGTGCTTTTCCTTTTAAATACATTGTAGATGAATGAATAGATATATAACAGCAGACATTTAGCCCTAAGAATAGTGATTTAGAAAGCGCACATGTAAAGGAGACTTGTAGCAGTGTAGACGAAACGGCTGTGAGAGAACAAGAACAGCATTCAAAATTGTACTAACAGTGGAGAACTGCACGGGAAACTTCCTCGTGTAATGAAAGGAAACTTGTGACGTCTGTCATTACAAAAATACAAACAAAGACTGTGAAACTTAAAAATAATACTTAATAGGAAACCAAAACGCAAGCTGCAATATACTTAAATCCATCAAAGCAAATGGGTTTGTTTGTTTGTTTCTTAATTTGCTTGGTTTTCTCACGGTTGCTTCAGACAAAGAATATTTGCTACCCATGGTTGAGGTAAATTCAAGTAAGCAAATATTTCATGTATTAACAGGCAGCAGATGACGACTCCACAAGAAGCGTGCATCTTTCGGCTATCTACGATATAACGATCCATTTTTCGGAAACTGTGTTGCATGTAATACTAACCTTCCCATGCAGAAACATATCCCCCACACTATACCACCAATAGCCATAATGATTCCAAAGATGATCACAGTCACGTACAATATACTCCAGTCTGCAAACAAGGAAATCGTTACTAATTGTGAGGTAAAATGGAACCTCTTACACAAACATTTATTTTTTTGTGGGCTTGTCACACAATCTTCTCTACACAAGTCATGCGTGACGCACCAAACCAAAACATCTGTGTGGAAGGCTACAGTATGTTTGAGGGTACTTTAATGAAGAATACTGAAGAACGGAGTGGGCCCACTCCAACCTACCACTTCCAACACAGTCGCAAAGCAAGCGAGGCTAGAAGAGTTCTACTAAATCAAGCCACTACACAATCCTACTGTAACACACAGTCCCCTTCGCTGTAGCTCTTTGACTTGTCACACAACACACTTCTTGGCTTTCATGACGAATGTTGCGTGACAAACCAAGTAACGGCCCTGGACTTTTGCGACCTAATGGACACAGTGTGCTTAGAAAAAATTAGCAATACAGCTGTACTATTCACGACATGGAACAAAACGAAGGCATCAGAAAGTCTTACCACAGTTGCTTTCTCTCGTCCCAAAGTGAACTTTAAAGAAATCCTGCATCCAGAAACTCTCGCAGACACACAACTTGGTGCTACGATCACAGTAACCATGGCCCGAGCAGTTGTTCCTGCAAACTGAAAAACAAAGGAACAAATATGTACAATAGGACCTTTTTGTGGAATGGGGACACTTTGTTGGTTAACCATGAAGTAGTACTTGCCGAAACACGACTCTAAACCCCAAAGATCCGGAGTGCAACAACTTGCTATTCGACCGTCTCAATGTTCCATGGTAAATCATTGTTCGTTGAGAAAAAGGTACTGTTCATGACATCATGTCACAAGTGCGGGACAAACAAAAAAAAATCTGAGTCCCTCTGTTTCGAACCCACAACCTTCTTCACACTGGGCGGATGCTCTGTCTACTGAGCTATGGAGAGACTCATGATGAGCAAGCATATTTCTTTTTTGAGTTTCAGCAGTGTTTTTGAACCACACTTAAGCTTTTATTTTGAGGTTCACCTCGTCTACTGTAGCCTGTGTAGCTCACGGGATTTCACGAACGAGTGCTTTTTTTAGCGGCCGCATGTTTCGGTCTTGGCCACCAAGCAGCAAGGGTCTCTGCCGCTCGCTGACGCGGGCTTTGCCCGCGCGAGAAAAATTCACTCATGCCTGCTAATCCCGCCAGCTGCGCAGGGTACGTCTACTGGCTTTGAAGTAAAGTTTTACATGGCAAAAATATTCGCCTCTCTTTCCAACTGTTAACCACATTATGGTTTGTAACTCATATACGTACTGTAAGGTTCAACTTTCAACATTCCAAATTCAAAGAAGCCTTCCTCGTTGCCAATCTTGTCTTTCAACAATCCAGCCACTTCATAACCGTCCTTAGCTTTAAACACTTTGTCCTTTACGTAAAACATCACCATCAGACTGCCAAACAAGATAACAAAGATGACAACATTTAATCTTAAACCCAGGAATTACACGAGCACAAATTGAATAAAACACCCTTGATAGGATGCGCTTCTCGACCGCACAATTTCTTGGGGGAATAAGAGAGGTGGACAGTTCGCAAGGCAAGATTCCCAGTACAAACCTCTACTAAACAAAGTGCTCGCTATAACCAACGATATTCCCTGCCCCAGTAATACACTGTAGTAACATAAATGGAAAAGAATCTCGTTATAGCAAACATATTAATTTTTTCCAGTCCTATGGCCCTTCGTTATGTCAAGGTCCACTGTACTGAAACATTTTTTTCCAAAGGGAGAGTTTCTTAAAGGAGCTCTGTCAAGGGGATTTCGCAGATATTTGGTCTAAACTGTTCTGAAATCAGTGGTAGGCAACTTAACCCATGAAAATCAATACCTTTGAACACCTAAAGGAAGATATAACCTTAATAATATGGATAGAAATCTAACTACGGCTATAAATATTGATCTTTTGCAGAAGTTCAAAAACAACTTGAAAAGTTTAGCTAAACTTTTCAAGTTGTAATCCATTTCCATCCAAGCCATCTGCAGCTCAAGACGCTTGTTAACAGTTTAGGTTCTCAAATATAGCATTTGTTAATCAAAATGGACTATTATTTTTTGGTTTCCTTCTACACAAATTTAAATTTTGGCTGTTCAAAAATCTGTTAAAATCCGTGACAAAGCCCCTTCAAGGAATTACTGTGTCCAGTAGTGACTGTTTACCTGTGTCCAACACCAGCTTCTTTCAGGTGTTCAACGATGATATCTTCATCCTGAACATCAAGAATCACAGCCAGTTTACGAATTAACTGCTCCTGTTGGATCGAAAGAAAAGAGAGAAATCGATCAAACTCCAGCCTGTTTATTGAGCGATTCGTTTTTTTTTTTTCAAAATTAATGCACACACACGTAGACGCACACACAACTGACTTTCCGCAAGTCTTTATTCAGATTTCTCAGTGTTCTGCACTCTGTACCTTATTTTCTTCTGTAAACTTGGTGATATCCACGTCCAGATACAATTCCACAAGATGAGCGCTGTTTTCATCTGCAAAGTGCGCAATTGTAGGTTAATGGCCTCTGTGTCAAAACGAATCTTCGAGTGAAACCATTTAAACGAAAATGAGTCTCGTCTGCAAGTTCATTATCATGCAAAACAACTTATTTTTAAGATCTAATTCGCACAAGTACTTGTTTTGACACGAGGAAAAAGGCACTTCGGAAATGGGCTATTACACCACCTACCTTCCTTAACCGTAAGTGTGACGTCATCATTTCCCTTGAGACCCTTCCCATCAGCCACAGTGAGCCTAAACTTGTACATTCCTTCCACAAGGTTAGACAAACGCAATACAGCCTGATGGTCACTATTGTTTATCACATCCTGGAGTGGTTAGGACAAAACAAAATCAAATCAATCACAACGTCCAAATGTCGAGTTTGTCACGTCATTGAGACGTATTTCCTGACATACAGATTTGAGATACAGATTTACTGGACAACCACAAAGTTGTTACAACTTGGACAGAATTCAAGACGTTATTATCACTTTCTTTACGTTTTCTGGTTTAGAAAACTAGATCGAAGATTTTCATACTTTTTTCCACATTTTAGACTTTCTGAAAGAACATTCACTGGATGTAAAACAGTCAGCCTTTCTGTCTTACACTAGTCTCCTTGACAATGCAATTACATTGTAGCTACTTGAATCGTCATGCAATGCTCCTCTCCACCAGAGGGAAGCGTTGCGTCACAGCCGATCAAAGAAAGCAGACACTTACACCAGCTGCAGGACTCTTAGGGTCACGTGACCACTCGTATTCGACAATCCCATGATCATCAAAGGAACTTGAGCCATCCAGCTCAGCGGCTCTGTTTGGAAGATGCACAACAACATCTGGGCCAGCATTTGCTACAGGCGGCTTATTCACATCTGAAACAAAGTGTAGTACAATTACATGCAGTTTACAGGAAGTAGTAACTGAGTAAGGCCATACGGCCAGCCATGCGAGTTTTTTCATATTTGTTTTAGACAGATAAAAATATTACACCTGAAAAGAGCATGACAACTTTGAAACATACTGTTCAGAAGTTGGAAGTTCACCTTTTTTAACGTTGACGGCCACTGTATCACTTCCTGTGAGTCCCTTGTCATCAGTGACTGTCAGCTTGAAGACATAGTGACCTTCTAGAAGTTTCTTTACCGTCACAACTTTCTCATTGACTCCTGACATCTCTGCTTGATGTGGTCCACTTAAAAGGAATAAATACAATATCAACTTAATAACAGAACTGTTGCAACCTTATTTTAGTATTATTTCCAATTATACTGCATTATCCCATCAAGACGTTACCGCATTAATTTTGATGTTTTGTTTACTTAACAGTGAAGTACAGGTGTAGCTTGAAGAAGTCATGGAGTCAGTGATACTATGCCAATAATTATTGTATTTGTGTTAGAAATTCAGAAAAATATGAATTATCTACAGCGATCAAACAAGGCTTCTTTGAAAATCACTTCATGAATATGATGTGGGATTTGAAATATGTTCCAACAACACGCTTCTTTGAAAATCGCTTCATACAATGTCATTTGTATGTATTTTTAGCATTGAGGCTCACTAGTTTCTCAGTGTCACTTTCATTAAGTAAAGTTGATTATGATGATGACAATGATTCAGAAGTAGACTGCTCTCAGTACACACAATGTATGTGTAATGCAGTCGAGCAAGCCTTCAATAGTCACCTTGACTGCTCCCAGTGGTAACTCACAATCTTCTGATCATCACGACTACCCGAAGCATCAAGAACTGTCGAATCATCAGGAAACACAAGATCCTAAAAAAATCAAAACAAATCAATTTATAATTAAACAGTGGCCCTGTCTTTGTTTGAGCCTAGTGGCCCTGAAGAGCTTATCCCAGCTTCAGTAGCAAGAGGTGACCAGCAGTATTTCTACTCCCCCCTGGATGGGATGCTAGTCCATCGCAGGGTTACTCCCAGCAGTAAATTCGCCAGTACCCATTTATACACCTGGGTGAAGGCAGGAACTATGAGAGTAAAATGTCTTGCCCAAGAACACAATGCAGTGACCCTGCCCAGGGCTTGAACCCGGACTGTTTGATCCGGAGTCCAGTGCACTAACCATTGCACCTCAGAGCCTCCAGTTACATTACGGCAGAAATGAACAAAAGAGCACACTTCTAATACCACTGCTCTCTCTTTCATATTGCATGTAAAAATGTAAAATGTAAACGTAAATTCAATTTTAATGTCCATACGTGGGACGAGGTTACCCTCAATGTCCGAGCCAGAGGCTCATGTATAAGATGTAGGACAGTACCAGATCAAATTGGAATTGAGCAGTGTTGATTTTTGCGGAGGGAGGAAAACCGGAGAACCCGGAGAAAAACCCTCGGAGCGAGGATGTGAACCAACAACAAACTCAACCCACATATGACGCCGGGTCCGGGAATCGAACCCGGGCCACATTGGTGGGAGGCGAGTGCTCTTACCAATGCACCATCCCCACTCCCCTGCATGTAAATGTAAAACATCAATGTATCTGTAATTGACTTTATTTCAATGTACAAAATTAATGAAAAACAGGGTAGCTATGCTCACCTTATCTGAGCCAGCCACTGCCACAGGAGGGGCATTCTTCTCGGGCTGAACTACAACTGTCACGCGGGAACTGGCTGACTGTCCACCTGTATCTGTCACTTTTAACACAAACGTGTAGTCACCCACAACCATGTTAGACACCTTCAGAGTCTGAGAACTTGTGCCCTACAAAACAGAATTATATTAAATTTTAATCCATGCCATTGAACTGGATGTCTCTTTCACAACCCAACCTTCCACCAAACCATGGAAAGACTTCTCGACTGATATACTTTGTACAATATCTGCTAATGTACACTTCGCATGTGCATCTGGGATAAATATATAACCCACGACAGGATTCTGAGGTAATTAATTTTAACAATGCTGACAGTACTGACTGAACATACCTGCATATCTCCTACTGCTGGACTAGAGGGGGTCTTGCTCCATTCATAGCTAACAATCCCCTACAAAAGCCACACGAAAAAGTAGAGATCAAACTTCTTGGAAAACCAAACATCTACATGTACAGGCTGTAGTTCATAATTCTGTAATCACTCCAAAAATGACAGAAAATCAAAGTCAAGTCTGCAAAATAATTTCAATGCTTTACCTTGTCATCGGTGCTTCCATTGGCATAGAGCGTCACATGGTCCACAGGGAGGACAATCACTACATCATTCCCTGCACGTGCCACAGGTGGGTAATCTTTCTCTGATAAGAAGAAATAAGAAAAACAACTTTTTGTTATCTGGGCTTCACATGCAATAACCAAACACCATATCAAAATAATCCGCAATGTTTAACACACCTTTCTGACAATACTTTAAAGAATCTCGAGTCATGTTCTAAACATTAATAGCTTTTTCCTAAAATGATCAGCATGGTGATTCTCCTAACTTGCCTGTTTGAATTTACTATGAAAAGGTAAAGAGAAGTTATCCTTACCATCATTGACAGTGACTGTCGCTGTTGTGGAATCCGATTCTCCATCTGAGTCAGTAACAGTAAGCCTACAGTGGGCAAACACATAACGTGAGCATTCAAACCAATGTAATTAAAGCTAAACATTACTAAGTACACATTGGGCATACACCTACATAAAGAAAAAAAAAACAGTTCTTCCTTCTGTTCTGAATTGATCCCAAAAATTGCCCTTGACAAGCTCTGTACTCTGAACACTCTACAGTGCGACTGACAGTATCCCTTTCATAGGAGGCATAATGGAATCCGCAACAAGAGGGTTCAAACTTAAATGTGAGTCCACTAGCAAAGTTTTGCCAGTGAGAATTTTTCCTACTAGCAAATTGGCGAGACAATTACATGTAAATGCAAAACTGCTACAGTGCAAACCAACAAAATGCTGAGGGAAGGTGGGGGGGTTACCTGGGCTGGACTATTATAGCATCCCATCCAGGCTGGGAAGAATACAATACACCACACCCAGGGATGCACAGGTGTAGCTAAGAAAAAACTAACTAAAGCCAGCTCATTAAAAAAGCCTACATGTAGCTGGCCCTTCTGGCCTTTATATCTTAAAATTATCCCACATCTTTGTTTTCTAGTGAAATTTCAGCCAGCAATAAGCTCCCTTTCAGCTGGTGCAATTAGCCAGTAGCCGGCTCTTAGCTAAATCCTTGCATACCATAATAAACATTTATTTAATTATTTGAAACAAACACCGGTTTCTCTCATTTTTCTCCTACAGCATCTATGAAATTATGATTGTATGGCATCCACTTAATAATGCCTGGTTTTGTTAGGCCTGCATGTACACAGTATCAGTGCACTGCATTACACGTAAATTTGTAACTAGACAAGGCAAGAAGGCAAGACCTACTTGAATGTATAAATTCCAGGCACAAGTGACTTGAGCTGAAGCACAGGGGAGTCAGCACCAGAACTCATCACCTTATTCTTGTCATTCAGAGGCCCTTTCACTTCTTCCCATTTGTACTGAGTGATCTTGTCATCATCAGAACTCTCTGCAACACAGAAGGGACAGACTAAAAGTTAAATGTATGACCTTTGTAGTGTAATTTTCCTAATTAACTGCAGTGAAACCTCGATTTAACAAACCTCCATAACAAAATCCTCTGTAAATAAAAAAACATGGAAAATCTTATAAGCTCAGTAGTGAAATATGAAAGATGAAACATTCATCATGTGTCGAGTACAGGACAAAGAAAAATACGAGTCCCCAAAAGGAATTGTACCCATGATCATGGTTGGATTCCCGTCGGGCACTCAATTATTTTGTCTTTGTCCCAGGCACGTGACACGATGAATATTATTTTCATCTTTCAAAAATAATCCTCTTTATAACAAACAATAATTAGTCAAAACCATAGCAAACAAATACAGCTTGCCAGTCCCTTGGCATGTCATTATAATTATCGATTCCACTACTTAACTTGTAATGGTTTTTTTAGCCTAAACAAATGTGTGCTTAGCTGTATAATTGTCATACTCACTTGATCCATCAAGCACAACCTCATTAGTAGGGAGAGTAATTGTCTGTTCCTTGGGTGAGATGTCTGCACGTGGTGGCTTATTCACTCTGGGAGCTGCACACAACAATCAAAATGAACAGATTAACATTTTGTAGGAACGTGGTCATGAATTTCTTCTTAGTGCTGGTGTAGAACTAAGTTTGATTTCAAGTAAGTTCAATGTATTGATGTATTCAATGGTTTACTACTACATGCATTCTAGGGCAGTATAAGACACATTTTAGCTGGTATCTTACAGCAGTTTTCACCCAAGTGTCTAAAGGAAATTATTTGGTAATTGCTTTGGTTAAATTGCATTTACTATTCCTAGTGAGCCATTTGTGACTTGCTTGAACATGTTTTCCTGTGCCTTGTGCCAGCTACGTGTATTTGCTTTCAGTTTTGATTGGTTTACTGGATTGTTTGCACCTTTTGTGAAGGGCCATGGCCAGAGTGATCACCTTGGTTATCGTTTTACGACACTCAATTTAAAACTTCTCTACAGTACACTGTAGACTGTACACTGTAGACTGTGCATGACTAGTGTATGAAGTCAACATGTATGACAAAAGGTATGAAGAGCACACAAGTGTCAAATGAGTTCACATGTACATGTATGACGTTTTTATAGTGCCTGCTGACTCCAAGCTCACCTGGAAGAACAGTGACATTTATGAATGCATATCCGTAAGCTTGATTTGTTCCCACAACCTTCACTTTGAACTGGTATACTCCAGACTGGTCAAGCTGTTAAGAAATTAAAATCAATACTTCATTAGTGGAAAAAAGCATCCATTGTACAACAAAGGTAAAGAAAGGTAAAATCTGCATGCCTAGTGCCCCATCAGACCGGAGCTTGAAGCAGGAAGTGATTTAAGTGTAGGATTAAACTGTGGCAAGTGTAGTCCATTAAAATGCAAGAACAGTGAAACATGATCACAAAGGCAATTTACCCTATGTATATTGAGCACATGTATGCAGGTCATGTACATTGCACAATTAGCAGATTTTGGGTTAAATCTCAAGATTTTCAATCTTGGTTGATTTTGGACTGCTTCAAAAAATTTCCCACCCCCAAGCCCAAGGGGCTGCACTTGTCTCGGGGGTTCCCAGGGGAGGAATGGTAACAGTTAAACTTGGGCCATGCATCATCACTGTTCAGATGCTCTCTGACATCAGGGCTGGATCTAGGGGGAGGGTGCAGGGGTGCACCCCTACCACCCCCCCCCCCCCACCCCTGAGATGACTAGGCGGCTTTCTAATAAAAAAAAAAAAAAAAAAAAACATGTGCACCCCCTCCTAAGAAAAATCCTTGATCCGTCCCTGGACATGAACAGTACTTAGTGCACAATTTTCCAATCAATGGATTAACTTGAAAAATCAACCTCAAGTGGTGGTAGTGACTGGACGGTCTGGACATGTACCTGACTGAGTATCACTCTCCTTGAGTCCTGCCCTTCCATGTACCCATGACTACCTTCAGGGGCCGAAATCTGCTGCCAGTGGTATGAGTATGGATTGTCTAATAAACAACATTCAATAAAACCATAAAAACACTTTGTTAGGTAGTTCGGATTTTTAACCAACAGCATGCAATATCATTGGCTACTTTTAGGCCACACGGCATCTTACAATAAAATGGTTTCCCACCTGACAAAATTGCATTGCAAAATCTATAATGTCAGAGGGAAACAGAGTACTGTTTACAAGTGAATGTTGACCAATGATTTGTTTTCACATTGTGTAGTTCCAGAAAATATCCATATCCCCAATGAAATTTACAAAGCATGATCACTCTAGGAGTTGAACTATGGATGGGGCTTGAATCTGGGGCCTTTAGACCACAAGACCAGTGCCCAGAACCACTTGGTCACACTACCTCCTTTCCCTCCATTCAGTTCTTCTTACCTGATGTTTCCTTAGGCCAGGCGCTGGCATACAAGCTCACTGTGTTCACTGGCAAAGTTAACACTTTGTTGTCCCCAGCAGAAACTTGAAGAGATGGGCGTGGCACTGAGAAAAGAGAAAAATGATTAAAACATTGTTATCACAGACTAAATTGTTACAATTACAATTATTTACATGTATATATTCATATACAGTCTGTACAGTCGCTACACGGGGTTTGAGGAACAGGATACATACAATACTGTGTAACATGAAACTTTTGAGGCTTTTGATTTTTGTGGATTTTGCAGATTATTCTTGATCCACAAAAATAAGTTCCAACAGAAAAAAAAAATCCCACAAAATAAATTGCAGCAAAAACGTACTACCTTCAGTCTAATAAAAAAAAATCAGGTTTATATAAACTTGTGCTACTAGGATGTAACATATTAGACATAAACAAGAACATCAAATGAACATTGATTTTTAATTTAAAATAAGCAACCAGAGCTTACAATGCAATTTGTCTGTATCACAAACAAAACTATAATTATGGTACATGAATACTGTACATGCCAAATGAATATACATCTATTTGTAGATGACAATAATTATGTAAACTTAAAAAAACAATTATTTTAATATAATGTAACTGACCTCCAGTAGATGGTTTTGTTGATGGCTCTTTGGTATTTATGTCTGTCAAAAATAATGAATTAATAGTAACCAGTTAAATGTGTCTCTTACTAGCTGCATTGATTCAAAAGCAACATTTTCATTGTTCAGTGATAAATATAAAGAAAGATTGTACATTTAAGGGAACAAGATGCTGGAAAATATACATGTTCTTCACATCACAAGTTTAGGGTAAAGGAGCAGTCTCAGTCCACGATAGGGAATCAAACCCATGCCCCCCTCCCCCCACCCCCCCCCCCCCCAAAAAAAAAAAAAAAAAATAGGCAGGCATTCTATCTGCTTAGCTACAGAGAGACCCATGGTTAGCAGGAGGAAAATCTAAGTTTCTTATTTTCCTAGTGATGTACTTTCAAAATTTAACTTCATCACTGATCATTGCTTCAGTAACTATTTACAGCTAGCTAAGTACAATTTATACTGACACACCAGCCTGAAGTCATTCTGTTACTATAAAAACCAAATTAAATTATATGAACTGAGATAACATCTTCTTACCCACATTATTTTCGGTCTGGTTAGTGACTGGCCCTGCAATTATATAAAATCAGTGTTACACAATCATTAGAAATCACTGATTAATTTTTAAGCAGCCATTAATAATTAGCAGTTTGCACATACTGTAATAATTAATGGTATATAGCACAGGTCGAGCAGACATCCTACACAAAAGATAGAAGGTTGATGTTTTGACAGACAAGCTTTTAAGTTAATCCTAAACACACTCTTTACTCGCTGGCTTATCTTATTTATAGGCACTCTCAACTACTGTACATGTACAGCGATATCCATTTGTGGTATGTACATTTATTCATTGCCAAGAGAACACACAAAATATGACAATATTACAAAAATACAGACGGAAAGCAGAGCAACAAAATGGCCAACTAATTGAAATGGCGGAATAATAAATCCCTTATTCGATGGTTTAACATAAAAATAATACATGCTCGTGCAGACATTTTGCTCATTGTAGCCAACTCGCAAAATATCTGTGCCTATTGTAATAATTATTATGTTAGACCATCGAAAAAGGTGTACATGTACATGTATGTAATCTTCTGATTCTACATTGCATAATGTAACCAAGAAACTACATTATTACTGAAAGTTCACACTTACCTGCAGGAATTGGCGAAGATATAGTGCCACTACCTTGAGCTAAATTCACTTGATCTGTGTTATTAGTGATGTTAACAAGTGTTGGATGAGTGACTGGAGCTTGCAGTAAGGAAGAAACAGTTGGTACAGCACTGGCTGGTGATGGGGCTGGGACAACCTACAAGAAGACAACATCTGTGAGCAACAATTTTATACAACCATGCACAAAAACACTATTTAGAATGCACTCACATGTGTCACTGCAGTAAATTCAAGGCAGAATTTTTTTTGCTGTTTTCATGGGGTTTTCATGAGAAATTCATGGAATATTTATGTAGTTCATAGTGAATGTAACAGCTAAGTTTAAAATTTACATCACATGCACATATATTTTTTTGTTCAAAGGGCTTAAATCTACAGTTCACGAGGGTAACGTACTGTATGTATATTTGGGGGCTAATTTATATCTTCGGTAGAAATTTTGCGTTCCAGTGGTTGGTTCACAGTACATACAATCCAAGTACAAAAAAAATGTGTACAATGTTTTGTTTTCAGTGGTTCCAATTAATTTATCTTTGGTTTAAAACTTTTAAAACCAGTCTGATTTTCATCTTTCATTGTCTCAAATTCATTATCATAATCTGGAACAAAGGAAAATAAAATCAAACTGGTTTGAAAAAAATTGAAACCAAGAATAAAATTATTTAAACCACAGCATAATAGTGAATTTTTATTAATATTTATTTTAGATTAGAATAAATTTCAAAAATTAATAATAACGTTAATCAACGTTTCAATGTATCCAACACCATTTTCAAGAATAAAAGTTCGTTTAGTGTCAACTTGTTCAAAAAGTTGAGTTTTGAATAATAATTGCGTTCACTTCATTGTGCAAATTTTTCCGACTATTTTGCTTGGTTACCAAGGAAAATGGTAAGAATTGGGATGATCGGGGCACTCTCTGACCCACATTTTTGTATACTCTCAAGGGACTGTTTTAATTTGTCAAGGGAATACTTTTCGCTGTGGGCGATAAAAACATCACTGGATAGGAATGTGTCAGCACTTCTCGATCCCGAAGTTATTTTTATTCTTGAAATATGTAGATTAACGATATTTATTGATTTTTGCTATTACTGTACGTGCTTTAGCAAGCAACTTATAATGTGCAGTTCCAGAAAATATCCATACCCCCACCACGGAGGGAATTCCAGCTAAGACCCCCCACCTCTCCGGAATTTCCATTTTTGTGAAGGAAAATAAACCCCCCCTCCCCTCCGGAATTTCCAAAAGTTTCTTTCATACCCCCTGTCCCTCTGGAAAACGCAATTAAAAAGAAATTGTACAAATGTTGTATTTAACATTAGGCCGCCTTCCATTGTAAACATCGCTATAGTGTTCAACCGATCGATCGAACCATCTTAACGAGACATACTGTTGAAGACAAAAAATAAGTAAGTTATTTCTTCAAATGTAAGCAGAAAAAATATCTGGTAGTCACTTGTAAGATTACCTTGATGTATAACAATCCATCCCCTTTCATTCCAATCCAAAAGAAAACCGCTAAATGTATTAGAACATTGATTGAAAACTGTTGACAACATTCACCGTAAACGTGATCACAAAATCGCAAACACGCTCGCAGAGAAAGCCAAATTGACCTGGAAAATTGCAAACAAATAGCCAGAAATAACAACAACAAGATATTCTTGGGTTTCTGAAATTGTTACACTATTTTCATCATCAATAAAGAGACAAATGTTTGCAAACAAGGACGACTTTCTTTCGATCGAACGTGAGAAACAAACAACTCTAGTCACCAGTGCATTTCGGTCAAACCACGTGACAATTTTTCGTGGACTGGTAACAAGTAATGGCGGTCGAATTCGTGGAACAACATGGAGGATTTCTGCGAACTTGTTAGCTTTCACTGTGCTTTCAGGAAGAAGAAAACCTGTTTAAAGTGTAATATGGTCATGTATCGAAAACCTAGGCTGCTATTTTTTCTATGTAAAAGATTTTCAGAGTAGGTAAGAAACGATTTTGAAACAAATTTGCATGGCATCGAACTTGACCATCTGGAAACGTAAATTCACTAACCACCCCCCCTCCTCTCCGGAATTTCCTGGGCCTTTGACCCCCCCACCCCTCTGGAATTTCCAATTCCCTCCGTGGTGGGGGTATGGATATTTTCTGGAACCACACAATCCAATAAAATAAATTTCCATCTGAAATTGCATCTTCTTTACATTAATTCTAATGAGATCACAGCTGTAATACTCCTACTGTACTCAAATAATTTACACTCACCATTCCTGTAACATTATTTGGTGCATCCTGAGTAGGTGGTAACGGCGCTTCTTGAGGAGTAATGTCGCTAATAACAGATGACAGCCGAGTTTGCTGAGTGACAGGGTTTATCTCTCCTAAGGAAGCCTGAAGAAAACTTTCATTTTTCACAGCTTTGCTCGGCGTCATCAATGTCTGTGATGAAGATGTGTCTGTCACCCTTGACAGCTTTGTCACTGCTGTCTTACTTTTTGAATGTCCTTTTGATGACTGATTATTATGTGACGAATGCTTTGTTACAGGTTGTTTGACAGTAGTTGTTTCAGATTCATCATCGCTGTGGGTGAGTAATTCCCTCAGATCTTTAGAGCTGTCAGCATCCAGTGATTTAGTTTGTTCTCGTTTATCTAAATCTGTAACAAACACAGTTACCAATAGCTGATATAATTACAGTCCTCAGTAGCTTGAAATACAGACAAGGTGAAAGAACTTCATTCTGCATTGTTACAAGCAAAGTGATGACCCTTTTGCCTTGTTCACATGCCATCTTAATAACAGAATTATTATCAAAGGTTCAACTGTAATTAACAGCTAGAAAACAGACATTATATCCAGCATCTAATTAACTGAAAGTTCTTCACTTATTCCACAATTGCCAAAACGATGAAAACTGGGGAAATTTGATTTCCAACTTTAGAGGACAGTGAAACATAGCAATCATTGATACATGTACATCATAACCTAGAAATGCAACTGTGAAGCATTTTCAAAACAGTAGCTGTTGTATGCAGATAAAACATATTTATTGAGATGGTGAGCCGTCATTAGCAGATCACTGTCATGACTTGACCTACACTACAGCTGTTCCTTTTTGCCTGAACCATAACACATATATAAAAAAATTAAAAAGGACTTCAACTTCAAACTTTGATAATCCATTTGAAAATGTAATAAGAGCTAGTTACAGCAAGGAAAGAGAATACATGATTGAACATGTACTTTCTAGAAAAATGGTAAAAAAAATTCTTTGGCCCTCGAATATATATATCGAATGTCTATATATATATATAGACAACCAATAAAATGTACAGTGTACAGCAGTTTTACCTGATTCAGGAAAACCAAGCTTGACACATCCCTCTGCTTCTGCCGAACCCTTAGGTGGTAAGGCGGTACAGTTTGGTAAAATAACAGCCAAGTAATCAAACTCTCTCGCAACTCTAAAATCAGATTCACAAACACCACTTTCCAGCTCCTCGCAGTCGTCTTTACAAAGCCTGACCGGCTTGGGTTTACTTGAACTCAAACAATAAGGGTAGGTTGTGAGACAAATAGCTGTCAGTGCATATTTTGCGCACTCTTCCAGAAGTCGCGGCTTAAGAAGACTGAAAGGACTTCGGAGGCTCTCCTCTAGTATCTTGGGGTTCTTGTTTATGTACAACAGTTTGTTTTTTTCTAAGTAATTGTTGCAGATGTGGCCATGGTAGTGGTGGCAACTTGCTTGTCTAAGGCAAGAGGAAAAAAAGAATCATTAATACTTAACAGATTTTTACAGAGTACAATTTACACCGTGTTGAACAGCAAGGGGGGGAGGGGGGGGGGGGATTCGTGACACTTGTCTGAATTTAAAAATGTCCCATGCCTGTGTTTTATTGTACTTTAATTATGGTATCCATGACTCTTGAGCGGCCGTCTTTTGTTGTGATTTCAATATTATATAATTTATGTACTGTTGCTACTTTTCGTGCCATGTCACTTGTCTGAAATGTACCCTGGCAGAGCCTCCTCAGAGCTTGAGAAAAAAAAATCAGTTACAGCTTGCACTTTTGGCAATTTGATCTCAGATTTTGCTTGCCTGTGGCAGCTATGTGCTTGTCTTAGTTAATTTTTCTGTTGCTACATCATAACTTAGAGCATTTACCTTTAGTGAGAATTGGGCAGCCAGTCTGGTGGTTTTGAATGTGAAATTAGCCTTTTTCAAATCCACCACAACAGTGTATAATACATGTATTTATGCATTGACTGATTAGACAGGACAAGTCTGACTAACGGAATTTCGTTCTCGAAATATACTGGTCTGGCTGGCCAGATTTGGCTAATGGTAGGCACCCATAGTCAGCAAACAGCTGGCTTGTATGTTTGTCCATAAAAAGTAAAAACCAAGCACCAATTATGAAAAATTTACATGTCTCAAGCAACTAGACAGGACTTTTTTCAAGCTCTGAGTAGCTCTTTCTTCCGACAGTCCCCAGTTATTAAAATGTCAAGTTCATTCTATTCATTGATTACCAATTACATGTAATTTAAGATTTTTAAAAGTTCAGTGCTTCAATGGCCACATCATTAATAAAGAACGGCATTGTAGAGCTGTAAACCATTACAGATAATTATATATGTACTTGAAACATGTGCAGTACTTGTACACGTAGATAGCCACATCCACATTTACAAGTCGTGTTTTGTTGTTAATTACCTTTTTTCTCTAATAAGTTCCTTGTCTGGGTCATAATCCAAAGTGTTTGTACTATAAACAGAAATGCAAACTTAACATTACATAATAAGCAGAGTACATTACTCAATTATCTCATGTTTGGTAACACACATGTATACAAGAGATAATACAACATAAGGTACAAAATAAAAAAATTTGAAATACAAACCTTTCTTGTTCCCTTTTCTTTAAAAATTTGGCTAAAATGTGAAAACGAATGAGACATGATTATTTGTAGTACAGGAAGACTTATAGAATTACTTGCAGATATTGTCTGACATCATAGCCACTCTGACAGATATGACGTACTATACTGCCTGGCAGATGGGCTAGGAAAGTAGGATTACTAGGTATCTTTTATTTTAAAAAAAATCTTTAAATTTATTCAAATAAAACTAAAGAAGATTACAGCTTCTTTTCACTGCACATTTTAATAACATGCAATTTCAGCTTGCGTATTCGCGTTTGTCAACCATCTTAGGGAGCCTGGTGAGGAAACAGAAGTTCAAACTTGAATGGGTTCAAAAAAGTCAAATCTGTGGGTTGTGATTGGTAGATTTCAATCCATTTTGTCTTTGTATCTATGAGTGACGGCAGCAAAAAAATGCAATTCATCTTAAGTATTGAAAGGTGCATTAACAAGTCATGTACAAATCAACAACATGAGACACAGAACTGTTAATCTCTTGAGGAATTCTAAGTAAAATTTAATACCATGTTTATATAAGTAACAATAAAGATAATAGCCGCATCATTGTTGTTGTAGATGTTGTGGTTTAAATTTATCTTTGGCTTAAAATTTTGAAAAAAGTTTTCATTTTTAGTTTTCATTGGGTTATTCCAGGAAAAATCCACACACCCCCGACGGATGGGGTCCTTTTTTAACCCCCCCTCTCACCTGGATTTCCTGAAGCACAAGACCCCCCCTCCTGTCTGGATTTCCAGGACGAAAGACCCCCCTCCCGCCTGGATTTCCAGAAAAAAAATTATTAGGCTTAAATTTAATTTAAAACATTGGCCGGAAGCTGTCAATCCGACTGAAAATTCCATGACCTTCCTCCGCCAACGATAAATAAAGCAAATGAGTCTTTCAGGATCGAATGACGAATTCACGAACTTCCCGCCACGCGCGTGCGAACCAGTTTTGACAATCAACACGAAAAAATTTTCAGCAAGTCAGAAGATGTCAAGGCAAAAAGTTGTCGAAGATCTAAAAAATGGAATGAAAGGGAAAATCACAAGTTTTTTCTCCAAGGAGCGAACAGTTTGTGGTAAGTTTAAAATGAGTTTACACTGAAGCTTGCATACCGTTCGATCAGCTGATCATATAATCGATGAATTCGTTGATTTAATATCCAAGATAATTTAATTCCAGAATCGTTTTCAACTTCGTGGAAACTTATATGCTTTTTAGATGGAAGCGTTTCGATAAAAGGAGGCAAAATGCTCATGGTTTTGCGTTGTTCAGCTCCTCGTTTAGCCGTAAACACGTGAGCAAAAAAGCGGCGGCCATGTTGAAAGTCGGGCCCAGTCTCTCCAGTCAGGCGAGTAGAAATGTGTCAGGCGTTTCACGATCTTCGTTCCACAATGTTGTGACGGGTTCCTCTTTAATTTTGTATCTTGTTTTCGCGTTTTCTGCTATACAAGGACCTGTGAAGGAACTTAGATTGTCATTTATGTCAGGTGAGAAATATATGAACAAAAATATTTCTACTTTTTTCAGGGTCTGAAAGCGCTGAAGTGTCACCGAGCTAAACGCTCGAAGCGCTTGAATTATCGGTTGAAAGGACCCCTGCAGAAGACTTTTTGAAGTTCAACCCCCCCTCCCGCCTGGATTTCCAGAGCCTTTTACCCCCCCTCCCGCGAGAATTTCCAGAATCCCATCCGTCGGGGAGGTGTGGATTTTTTCTGGAACAACCCATTGTTTCATAATCATATTCATTATCATAATCTGAAACAAAGGAAAATAAAAATCAAACTGGTTGAAAGATTTAAACCAATTTCAACCACAGCACAAACAACACCACCATAACAACAATGTTCAATTTACTTATAATCGCATCTACTAAAATCACATTAATTGGGCAAGCGCGATTTCTCCCAGCATATGTTCCTCCACTGGGAATTCAAAGAGTATTGTTTTTTCAGCTGAGTGAGTTTTTTATGTAAAACAATGGATGCTCCAAGAGTTTTTCTGCTTTGCTCGCTTGCTTTGATGCTGTTATCCTGATGCTCGGCTCTGTTGGAATGTTTTCTTTTAATGTTTAGTCTAATGTTTTTTCTTTATCAACCAAATAAGAAGATAAAAGGAAACCATTATGGTATGTTATGTTTCAAAATAAAGCTTAATGCTGAGCTTCGAGGATTTGCAGGCCTCTAAATTGCACATTGTATGATCTCTTGAAAGGTAAGCTTGAAAGGTCAACTTCCCAATCACGCACTATAAGCATGGCATCCAAAATTCAGCTTTATGTTCAGTAGACATGTAGGTTTATCTCTAGAAAGAAATTAATGACCCAACTTGTAACATCTATTTTAATTCTCTTGGATTTTCCGATTGAGACACTCCCACAGATTCTTTGGGAATTTCAGGGACACAGACCAGATCTCCTAATCTCGTATATATACAGGTCATTATATTTCTTATGACAGATTTGGGGTGATTTTGGAGGAAGTTTTGTAGTTGAACTGACAGAAATCTATTTTTTTACCACATTTTTTTGGAGGTCGAGAGGCAAAATTGGTAATATCCCAGATTTTGATTTTTTTTAGATTAGCATTTCTGCAACTGGGATTAAGCACTAGTCAGAATATTTTCAATTGTTCCCAGTCACTCTGCCATATTAATTTACTTACAATATTACACGTAGGTGAAATTTATCACCACAAAATAAGTTACACATGTACATTATTTTGTAAAAAGCAACTTTCCCCAGGAAAGCCAAAGTGTAGTTTGCAAGATAAAACTGCCTCATGTAACCACAGCTAATTCTACTGTCAGCCATGAGCATTTGGCGAAAAGTGTCATTCAATGATACAAGCATGTTAAAACTTGTTATTCAAAAATGCTATAAACACTGTAGAATTTTAGTCAGTCGCACAACTAGCTAGATCGATTTTTAATACATTTTTAGTTCTATGCTGTTAAATCAATCTTGGGATTAACGTACCTTAAAAGAACGATTTTTTAGACTCGAGAAATTAAAAGAAATAAATAATTTATCCGCTTGTTCAGCCACGGCCTCTCAAGCATTTCCTTAATTTTAACTATACAAGCATGAAAGCTCATTTAAGTTTACTCAGCTGTTCTTACTGCTTGATCAAGGCAACCATAAATTAAAATGATGGCAATATTTGATCAACTGGATTTAGGATCGCTTACAGCGACTGCACAAAGCTATAACGGGGATCGATTTTTGCAACAGGTACCAAGATTCGACGAACAAAACGAAAAACGCTTACAGCACACAGGACAAAGGGACTACACTACAAACGTTTGAGTTTTTGATCTCTTGCATTTGGATTTTAAAAATATGTAAAATAGATACTCTCCGAAGAGATTAAACAGCCTGATTGCAACAGACGTGTTAAGAAGCTAAAAACTTCCCATTATAATCCCACGCATAAAGTTAGAATTCAACTTGACGTTGGAGGAAATAAAGGTTGACTAAATCAAAACTATTGTGGAGTCTCACAATTTTCAGCAATAATTAGCACTTCCGATCACTAATTTAAGTAAAATAGAACTTATATGAAATAATAATAAATTCGCCTTACCAATGTTCCGTACGAAAATTTGAGGAGCGACAATTCCAGAGCGCTTCACTACCTTGTGTGGCATGCACGCTTCAGCGCTTTTACACTGAACAGAAAAACATCCACCATTGACAAGCAACGCCAGCTCGCAAGAATCGCTTGCACAGCACAGTTCTTTGCATGTTTTCATGCTCGTAGTTCGTCTAAGAATTGAAAAATCTCCAGCTCTGGCGCCCTCTCGAAGAGTAGCCCTGCTCCATTCGCGGCCATCTTTCATGCACTTTTTCATGTCGAAGTTGCTCGACTTCGACGCCACGATTTCTACAACAAACACAACCTTGTGTTATAAAAGATGCCCCAAAAGAAGTCCATATCGACAGATTTCCATTAACACAAATCCATACTAACCTAGAAGTATAAATACATATAACAGACAGAGTCTGGCTGTGTGTCGTGACTTCCAACACAGCGCGCACTCGATAGAACCCATTGCATATCCAACCAAACTGAGTTACGTTCGAATTATTTCTAGAACGCCAAACGACGTTATGTGCCGCCAAAAACGTTAGTTTGAACAATTTCGCGTTCAAACGTTTCCTTGTAATTGATATCCATCAATGCAATCCGAGAAATGAACTCAACGCTGCCACATTTACAGTTCAAATTCCAGCAGATCTCCACTTCCTTCACTACACGGCCGCCATCTTGGTCGGAAGCTGTTTATGGTTTATTGATTACCTGACGTAACGCATACGGGAATCTGGCAGTATTCGAATCTCATTGGTTTGAAATCAGCTGATTTTTGAGCAACTCGCACTTCAGAAAACAAATTTTCGGCACTTCTTTTTATTGGCGTCACGGGGTGCATATTTCAAACGGGATGAAATATGCTAGGGAACCCGCAGAAATGATACATTTTTTTTTCTTAATGTTTGTGTTTCTCAGGTACTTACATGTAAATATCGCAGTTACACTCTTTTTTTTTATAAGAACGTTGAAGCTGAGATTTACCCAAATTTTAAGAACATGCTAAGAACATATCGAAGGCTGAGAGTCGGAGAACATCTTAATTTTGCCCATTTGTTTTAATTTTTTTTGTAAAATGAGCAGTATAAATAAATGTAAAACTGTGGTCACAACTGAATACTTAAGAGTGACAGTCCGTAAGAATCCAACAAATTCTTAAATTCGCGGCAAGGGTGGAAAAATCAATTTCGCTCATATTTTTTGTTTGGTAGGCTAGGGTACAGCTGAATTTACTGGATAGTTTTTTTGGTCAAATGTCCTTTTATTTTTGAGAAAAATTCAAATAACGAAATTCCGTTAAAATTGCCATTTGAGGCAATGAATTATTACACAGGTTTGAGAGCCTCGCAAGCAAAGACAAATCATTCCACCTCCTTTAAAACACTCAAACCTGTTTTAGCAATCTCTTAACATCTGTTAGAATGATTTTGGTAAATACTGAGTTGTTCTTTGGATACAAAATAATTTAATTTCGAACGCTTATAGTTCACTGCAGTAAAAGTGCTTCGTGGATTGTATTAATTTTCACCATGTGGTACACCTTCAAATGGGCTAAGCTTCTGGTGGTTGACGTTTAGAAGGATGGTCTAGAGACTCCTGCAAAAATTTCTTTGGGCAAATGATTTAGAGCGATGCGAGAGCTTTTCAAAGTTCGTTAAAAATGCAAATATTTGACCTTCCCAATCAACATTCCATTTGGAGGTCAAACATATATTTTAGTCTGCATCACTTCATTTAACTCATAACACGTTGGAATAGGCAGAGGGGAAAACATTTCGAAGAGTTCTTACCTTAGTTACTGTAGAAGACAGGTAGAATGCCAGATTTTAGTGCGATTCTCTCAGTCATTAGTCGCATGTATGCGGTTTGTATGTAGTTTTGTTTGTTTAACGTCCAATGAAAACCGTCAACTTGCAACATGTTCCGGGCGATGGTCGAATAACTTTTCCCCATATTTTCAGAACAACCAGAACAACTGTATTTCTTCAACCTCTAAAGGCCCTTCTTGAATGTTGCGTGGTCTTTAGTACACTAAAACATTTACATCCGACCGACCGATCGCTGTGCCGAGGACAGGACGCAAACAGCAGTGATCTTATCAGGCGTTCCTTACTAGTCGTCACGCAATGCTGTCATCGCCCTTTTTTTGGGGAGGGGTGAAGCAAGGGCGAAACTAGTCGATTTCGGTGGTCTAAATAAAATAGTGATTTATTAAATAATTTGTTAACAGAAGATCGCTACTCTCTACCTATATTATAGAAGAGAATTAAGAAAATTCTTTTTCTTCATTTCATAATTCATTCACAGTAATTGCTTTTTTGTTTTGTTTTTCTCTTTCACATATTTCAGCCTTCACTCTTTTTTGTTTCTTCTCTTTTCGTTTATCGGTTTTACCCTCTTTGTGCCCCATTTGATAATTCTCCTGTCTTCACTTATTTTCGTATTAAAATACGAAATTAAGAAATAATACAAAGATTGTTTGACCATAAGGAGAGAAAAAATTCTGAGCCCCAGATGGGATTCGAATCCACGACCCTCTGAGTTCCAGATTGCATGCTCTAATTGTTGTTTCCTTTTCTTGATATCTTTTTTTTGTTTCGGGTTAGGTCCAATTTTTTTTTTTTTTTGTTTTTTTTTTTTTTTGCTTTTCTTGTCTTTTCTTCTTTTCCTTGTCCGTGACTCATCTTTTTATCACTTTTATCGTCAACGCAGAATTAGATTTTCCGAGCGCGTTCCGAATATCTAGCTATATAGGTGCCATATGCATGCTTGTGGACTGCTAAGCATGGCGTTGGTTGTCCGTGGGGGGAGGGGGAAGAAGGTCGGCACTTTTTTGGAGACATGTGCTAATCAAGCCGTTGCTAAGAACATCCCCATGAACTTTTGTTTTTCTCGGAACTTTTTTTGTATGAACTGCATGTATGCACGTCTGTAGAATATGAACAGAAGCTTTGTTACTGCGCACACTCGGTTGCGCGGCACCTCTATGTCGCACTTCCAAGACCTTTTCCAAAGGCCTTGTCTCCCCCCCCCCCCCCCCCCACCCAACTCCCACGGTTCTCAAAAATGAAACTTTGGTCTCTTTTTGTGGTAGAAACACACAATCAAACTGCCTCACGGAAAACTCAAGATAAGGTAATGTTCAGCAATATAGCATATAGGTGAGTCATATGCGGACCAGTGGACCTTTATATTTGTTGATGTGTAATTTATATACGGCGGATTTATAATTAGGGGCTACCACACCCCACAACAAGCACTCTTCCCGAGAAACTGAATACTGTCAAACCACCTTGTCAGTATTCTCATTGTTGAGGCCTCAACAGATGTTGAGGCCTCAAATGTAATAAATGTCCCTAAATGTAATAAAGGTCCTAAGTGTAATAAATTTTGGTCCTAAATGTAATAAAGGTCCTAAGTGTAATAACTTTCGACTCTAAATGAAACAAAGGTCTCGAGTATAATAATTGCAATTAGCTTCGGCTCAACATGAAGTCATAATGATAAATATATAAGATAATCCAATAAAATGGAAGGCTTCTAGCAAGTGTCATAATTTCACTGATCCCGCATTCCCGTTTCTTTTTCACGCGATTCCCGCGCCCCGAACTTTCTGTCATCGAATCCCGTTTTTCTTTCCTCAAAAATTCATTTAAAAAAGGACTAATTTTTGTATAAGCTAATGAATTTAAGATGTAGATTTGCCCTTTTGGTTGTTATTTTGTTTTACGCGTGTTGTGAGACTACTGCAACATGGAATTAGCTCTTCATACCTCAGTACGATGAAAGAGCCCGATATGAAAGATAAATTATTGCTTTATTAAGCGGACGCGGTCACCATTTAGCGGCTTCCAAATTAGCCATGTTCTAAACGAGCAGGGGACTGGGTACGAACATATTTTCTCTTCGGTACAAACATTCAATATCGATTGAATTGAAAAATGGGGCATGTCATCTGAAAGAGCATCCAAAAATTAGTAGATTCACCAAATTTGACGGTTATTGGTTTAAACCCAAAGGCATGGTACACTTGATATTGTTTGGAGGGACAGGCGTCCTCCAATCCATACTAAGCTCTCTTATTTTAAAAGTGTACCATGCCTTTGCGTTTAAACCAATAACCATCAAATTTGGTGAATTTACTAATTTTTGGATGCTCTTTCAGATGACGTGCCCCATTTTCAATTCAATCGATATTGAATATTCGTACCAAGAAAAACTATGTTCGTACCCAGTCTCCTGCTCGTTTAGAACATGGCCAATTGGCTTCTTACCGTTATGTGTGGCTCAGTCAGTGACCTTATTGTATTTTAGGGCCAAAGGTTGTTACACTTACAACCTTTATTACATTTAATTAGGGTCAAAAGTTATTACACTTAGGACCTTTATTACATTTAGGACCAAAAGTTATTACACTTAGGACCTTTATTACATTTAGGACCAAAAGTTATTACACTTAGGACCTTTATTACATTTAGGACCAAAAGTTATTACACTTAGGACCTTTATTACATTTAGGACCGAAAGTTATTACGCTTAGGACCTTTATTACATTTAGGACGAAAATTTATTACACTTAGGACCTTTATTACATTTAGGGACATTTATTACATTTGAGGCCTCAACATCCTGCCTCTGCCTTTGAGCTTTTCAAACAAAATAACAATTAACAAATAACAATTAAACAAGAAAAAATAAAAGATAAAAAAATCTCGGATTTGGTTTTGGCGTTCGCCCACTCAGCGCCTCACTTTGCTCGCCGAGAATCCAGTCGTGTCCGCTCGCATGCTGCCAAAACCAAAGCCGAGAGCCTGCTCGCAGACTAAAATACCCACAGTATTTAACCAAAAATGTAACTTTTCAGGGTTTAGGCCACTGCCAAAAACCTTGTAGGATCCTGAACTTACTCTACGTTGGATCAAACTGGATCCTCACCAGTCAAAAGAAAAGAACATATAGAAATGTTGCAAGGACTGGTCAGACAACGTGCAAAAGGCGTAAATACAATATTTCGGCAGGCCAAATACGCCTTTTGTATACACGTTGTCTGCATTGTCTGACCAGTCCTTGCAATATTTCTATGTTTCAAAAGTGCAAATATACATTAGGGGAATTCTGCTATGAAGGGCTCAGCTAAACAGCTCACCGACACCAAAAATATTCTGTTTGTTTTGTTTCGAAACTGACTGAGTATGGAATCCAACAAGAGCACGAAGTTATTTTTTTTAATTTGATTTTATATATTTTTGTGGTAGAGGTAGGAGGTTGTTAGTAATCCACGGAACGACGGAACACGGAACGGCGGAACGACGGAACGAGAAACAGCGGAACGGGATTTTTTTTCTGTTTTTTTTTTTTTTTTTTTTTTTTAACAAAAAAACAACAACAAACAAACAGTAAATATATCTCACAAAATAAAGGGCATGCATATATTTTCTATCCTTCGAGGTCGATCTAGAGCCAAGTTGTCGAGTTTATTTCGAGTGAGGATTTCGAGAAGCGTGACTGCCCTTCGGACTTGCTTGGGCCATCCCTTTTTTTTTCGTTTACTGTCGAATGCGTTTTCTGTTTTTGGGTCGGTCGGTCGGAAAAGAAAAAATAAAGAAACAAAAAAAAAAAAATTGGAAAAGGAGTCTGGAACTAGGAGGCCCGGTATCTCAGCGTAATATCCGTGGAGCCTGGAAACAACAAGACGTGGTTATAAAGTCAACATGGCGGCAATGGAAGAAGGAAAAATCGACGTCGTGCTTAAATTCAAGCGAGAACAGCGCAAAAAGGATGAACGACCAAAACTGTATGGCAAAACGCGAAAATCTGGGTCGGTCGGACGACGCTAAACAGAGAAAAAAAAGGGGATGGCCTTGCCCCAATCGAGACAATGAAACGTACAAAGTCGAAGCAAGTCAAAAAAGCCGTTGACAAAAAAAAAAATAGAAGGGCCTGAAAAGTTACTTATTTCGTAAGAAAAAAAAGGAAGAGAAATGAAATGCCCACAACAAGGGGTATTTTCAGTTGGTCACCCATCCAAGTACTAACCCCGCCCAACAGGGCTTAACTTCAGCGATCGGACAATAGCACTTCAAAATACCGACAAATTAATAAAGAAACAACTAAAATGAACATTTAAGACGAAAAAATCACTCAGAAAAGGAAGTAAAGCGACTGAAAGTACGAAATTTAACTTACCATCATCACTATATTCCATTTTGATGGCCTCGTGTGTCGTGAGAAAGTGAGCCCGCGAAAAATTGCGCCGGGGAAATCTCGCAAACAGGCGGGAAAAGGTAGTAAATCGCGCCAAATACGAATTCTTTAACAATTAACTTTTCTTAAATCCTTAACTCGTAATCCTGGGACGAAATCGACCTCGAAGGATAAAGAATATATGCATGCCCTTTATTTTGTGAGATATATTTACTGTTTGAAATGGCCCACGCTGGAGGAGCGCCGTCGTAAATCTGTTTTTAAACTCGTTAAGAAATGCCTGCAAGGGCAATGTCCCCAATATTTTAAAGAATATTTTAAACGTAATAATACAATCCATGCGCGCGCTACTAGACAAAGTAACCTTTTACATCCGCCTGCTGTAAGGACTGAGATCGCAAAACGATTCCTTCTATTACTATGGTTGCATTCTTTTTAACGAGCTATCTTGATGTACATAGTTTTCTATCTAAATTATTATTAATGTTAGCGTAATGCATATGTATGCTATAGTTTTAGTACATTGTTGCGCTCAGGGCTCCCATTGATAACAGACAGCTTTTTGCATCTGAAGGGGCTACCCTGAGCGGTATAAATCAACAAAGGTTCTTTGTCTTTGTCTTTGTCTTTGTTTGTTGTTGTTTCTTTGTTAAAAAAAAAAAAAAAAAAAAAAAAACAGAAAAAAAAAATCCCGTTCCGCTGTTTCTCGTTCCGTCGTTCCGCCGTTCCGTGTTCCGTCGTTCCGTGGATTACTAACAACCAGCACCGAAATGTTTGTTCTCACAGCGATCAGTCGGTCGGATGTAAATATTTTAGTGTACTTCAAACTAAGCAACATTCAAGAAGGGCCTTAGAGGTCGAAGAAATACAGTGGTTCTGAAAATATGGGGGGAAATTTATTCGACCATCGCCCGGAAACATGTTGACAAATGGACGTTGAACAAACAGAACTACGCATAAACAGCATGCACGCAACGTATGACTGAGAGAATCGCGCTAAAATCGGGAATTAGACCTGTCTTCTGAAGCAACTAAAAGGCCCGGTTCAGACGCCGTACTTTTCATGAGCCGAACTCAATTCGAATTTGGACCGACCCAAATTGACAAAAGTACGCCTCTTGATTCAGACGCCGTACTTTTTGGCCATTCCTAATACAGTTCCAATAAAACCAGGCAAAATACATTATAATAATTTATGAATTAGGATCGGCACATGAAAATTACGGCGTCTGAATCAAAGCCGTTCGAAAGGCGTTCCACAGGCGAAATTCTCGGCCAAGCCAGGCGGGAAGAACGGGTGAGCCGTTCCAAATTGAAATAGCCGTTCTAATTTGATTCAGACGCCGATCTTTTCATGTACTTAATTCAAGGAATTAGGTTCGGCTCATGAAAAGATCGGCGTCTGAACCGGGCCTAAGGTAAGAACACTTCGAAATGTTTTTCCTTGTGCCTATTCCAACCTATTTTGAGTTAAATGAAGTGTTGCGGACTAAAATATATGTTTGACCTCCAAATGGAATGTTGATCGGGAAGGTCAAATATTTGCATTTTTAACGAACTTTGAAAAGCTCTCGCATCGCTCTAAATCATTTACCCAAAGAAATTTTTGCAGAAGTTTCTAGACCATCCTTCTACACGTCAACCACCAGAAGCTTAGCCCATTTGAAGGTGTATCACATGGTGAAAATTAATACAATCCAAGAAGCACTTTTACTGCAGTGAACTATAAGCGTTCGAAATTAAATTATTTTGTATCCAAAGAACAACTCAATATTTACCAAAATCATTCTAACAGATGTTAAGAGATTGCTAAAACAGGTTTGAGTGTTTTAAAGGAGGTGGAATGATTTGTCTTTGCATGCGAGGCTCTCAAACCTGTGTAATAATTCATTGCCTCAAATGGCGATTTTAACGGAATTTCGTTATTTGAATTTTTCTCAGAAATAAAAGGACATTTGACCAAAAAAACTATCCAGTGAATTTAGTTATACCCCAGCCTACCAAACATAAAAATATGAGCGAAATTGATTTTTCCACCCTTGCCGCGATATGTGTGATTCTAAGGGACATGCCCTCTTAAAAGGAATTTGTCAGATCACAGGGAGAGGCCGCACAAGCATGTCAAGTCTGTCAACGGCAACTTGATACATCACTTTCGGCGAACAATGCTGTTTGATTCACTTCCTGGTTTCGTCCGCATTGATGCAAGTTACCCGGCCGAATTGGATGGGGGCGCGATCCATTCGACCAAAAATTCCGGTTTGAGTTTTCGAAATTTTCGTGCGTCGAAAGGAACGGTATTTTCCACTGGCCGGAACCGGTCACGTCAAAATGGCGGGCTTGCCATGCGACTTGTTTGTCACTCGAGTACCATTTCAAGTAAACAGACAATTTCAATTCTACAGAACGACAACGAGATAATAATTACCTATTAGTTGCTCAAGGGCACCCAACGGAATATTTCGGTATTAAAATATCTGTTCGGATGGAAGGTTGCCTAAGAATTTCGAAATTTTTTCCCAGCGACGCTCTAGACTTCTCAAATTTTTTCGGAAAACCATAAAGTTTCCCTAGGATTTTCGGAATTGATGTGCTCACTTTAATCATGTCCCATAATTTTCGGACGGTTTTGTTTGTTCTCTAAAATTTTCGTTTGGCTTAATTATTCCAAAAGCTGCTAAAAGTTTCGGTGAGCATTTAGGTAATCAGGAATGTACGTGAACCTAATGAAAGATAAAGGCAATTACACCCCCTAACGTTTTCGGATGAATAGGTTTAACGCCTATAATATTCGGATAAACATTTATATTGCCTAGTATTTTCGCGAAATTTCGATAGGCACACGTATAACGAAAAACTTCCCCTAAAATTTTCTAGTGAAAATATGGTCTCTCAGTGTCCTCGAACTTTCGACAAGATCCATCAGGATAGCTAAAACTTTCGGATGACTCAAAAAAGGACCCTAGAATTTTCGAAACGACGAAAGTTCCCCTTAAATATCCGAACAGATAAATATTTTTTAGGGCATCTCCAAATTAACTAAAAAGCCTTCTAGAACATAGAGAAATCCATTTACGATACTTCTGACGTCTTTGGAAAGATTCGGTCGTTGGGTGCCCCTGGTTGCTTCATGAGAAGAGTTACAAACTATATTTAGCTCATTCGAGATATTTGCCTGTACGATTCAGTTTCATTTACGATACAATTCATGAAGTTGCACCCGACAGGAACAAAAGAAACTTTTCCTCCAAGAACTGTACGAAACGTATCGTCCGCGTCGCTGGAAATAATTCTTACGATCGACGTGTGAAACGAGAAAAACATGCACCTCGCTGGTGAAAAGGCCTGTCGCCGCCATCTTTTAGGTCTTAGCCGCAAGAAGACAAGATGAGCACTTATACTGTAATTTTACTGTTGAGCAGCTGCTCAGCTGGAGTGACCGCCATGTTGAACTTTGTCGATTTTCGGGTTCGAAGAAACTGGGCCCAAGCAGGAATTGTCGAATGGGATTTTTCGAGTATTCCGATTTTCCGGAATTTTAGTTTTGAAAACTCCAGACGTTGACCAAAATTTTCGAAACGAATTTCCAGAAACTTTCTGTTCCATTCGATTTTGTACCGTGCCTTCCGGAAATTTTGGTCCATTGTCTTTTTATGGGTCGATGGCAAGTTGGCAACTTGCGCGGAGCTATCCTTTCATTTTCGGCGGGAAAAAAAGCCCGCCAAAAAGTTTAGTTTGGTAGGCGTTCGCCCTTAGCGTTTGAGACTCGCCACGGAAACGATTTTTTTCTCAGTGTTTAAAAAAAACAAATCGGATCGGAATTAACAAAAGCTTTAACTAACGCAAACGGTAATCTTTTCATCATTGAACCGATTCACGAGCAATATGTTATGTACGAACAGAGCTGTGCAATCTTGGCCTTTGGAAAAATATGCAAAGTTTATTACAACGAGCGCTCGTGAAGCACAACAAAAACAAAATCAGGGATATTGGAAGGTTTGTCCGCTTTTATCTTAGATCTAGGTAGACAAGCTACAATTGTTTAACGAAGTTTCATTGACAGGATTAACTTGAGTTTTCTCAATTTTTATAGCAATTTTCGCCAGCTGAAAATGGATCAAGTACTTTACAAGTCTCGCTACTGGAATCAAATATGGTCGTAAGCGATGGCAAAGTCGTACACGTTAGTTTTTCTTTATTAGCTATATATCCAGCTAAGATTTGAATTAAATTAGCTACCTTGAATCAGAAATACTTACAATATAACTTCTGTTTACTTTTGAAAGCCAAAAATGAATATGCCTTTTCGAGCAAACTGGCTGCCATTTTGAATTTCAGCCATAAGTAATTAAAGCAGACGATGTCTAGAAAACTCTTTGAGTAATACGAGAAATGAAAATTACACTTCAGAAACTACCAAATAAGTAAAAACTATGAATTGTGATCAGTGTACGGCAGGAAGAACAGCGAAAGGGATAACAGCGATTTTCAAACAGCCTTTAAAATCCTGCTTTAATATTGTCAATATTCTTTTCCATAGGAAAGTTTCTCTTTGTTTAATGCTAACAAGTGGTTGAAAGCTGTAGTTAAAGGCGACAGTATGCTGTTCATGTACAAAATGAACGTAAGTATCTGCAGTATCTGCAGGGATAGTACTAGACCCTAGTACTATTAAAGTTGCTGTTGAATAAATCGCGTATTGGGTTCATGTGGTCGAAAGCACCGCCTGGAAAATTAAATCTGTAAACAGTGTTGGGGCAGCCTGACTAATTTGATATTCAGGAGCGACTTGTAATGCACTTGCAACGAGGGAAGGTAGAGTCTAACAGCAATAATAACAATAACTCTTCCCCTCCCCCGCCATCGGCGAGCAATTGTGCGTTTTCCAGCAATTCATTCGTAGATGACGACAAAACTATTTCTGAGAAATGACCGAGTCTGCAGTCTCTGTTCTCGAAATTGATTGGCAACGCCGCATGATGCAATCTGATTGCGGATGCGCCATACTGGCGTAATTTGCCAAGAAATGCACTTGTTCCTTCGATTACGTTACTCTTTACTAAGTTAGAATGAACTGCGTTGAGCAGCTTGAAACGGAGGATCTAAGGTCTCTAAAGGCAGGAGTGATGTCATGTAAGTCTCTTTATATTTTTGTAAATATCAATAGAATGATTGTAGGAGATTCAGGATCAAATTTAACAAAAGTTCCGAACGAACAGCGATGGAAAACTGCCGCCACTTCATATCCAAGATCCCTCCCCAGATCCCCGTGCGAGAGATGCCGGTGGCGGCCGCGGCCGAGTCCGACTCGCAGTTGCAAATGGAGGACTCACAGTTAGTTTCTCCCGAGTCACAACAAGTCAGTAGAGGCGCTACAGGTACCATCAGCTGCAGCTCTACGGCGGGTGCTGCTGCGAGTGGATTGACACTGCCAGACTTAGCTCACAAGGTAGTCTGTCCTTCAGAGATGTTACCTGGGGGAGGGGGGAGTTGGTAGTTGCGCAGTGCCATTCTCAGCCGCGTTGCGTGACGACTTCAGATAACAGTTTCGAAGCTAAAACGACTACTGAGATGATTTTTGCACGACTAGGCCTCAAGACCAATAGCTAGGGCCGATGTGTTCCCAAAAGGGTGCTTTTTGTTTGCTTCTCCTGTTCATTAGCTAGTTCTGTTGCAATAATTAATTTCTAGAGCGATTTTCACTTGAGTATCGAAACCAATTCGCGTTTGCTTTGGTTTTGCATTGTGATTGGTTAAAAAAAAAACCCGTCCCACATTCTCAACCAATCACAAGTAAAACCAAAACCAATCGTGCCTCGCTCAAAGACGTTTTCCCGCGCTTCTTGGCGGCGATTCGTGTTTGCTTCGAGTTTTGTTTGGATCACCGGCAACAACCTTAAAGGGGCAGTCTCACCAGGATTTAGTGCTACTTGAAAATTCACTGAAGTTGTTGAAATCCACTAATACTAGTTGCCTGGCGTTGCTAAACCGCGCTGTACTGGTCCCGAAAGTTCAGTGTTTAAAACTAGTGTGGCTACAGACGGGTAGGAAAGAAGTGTTGAGAACGTCGAGCCGATGTTTTCAAATTTGACAATGCTATTGGCGGAAAATCACTAAAATAAACATGTTATAATTATGGTTTGTTCACATCTTAGAGAGTGAATTTGTGCCAATTTTGTTGTTGAAAGGTCATTTTGTTGATCAGTGAGTACAACTTGATAATTCTATCCGGCATAGTTTACACAAAAAATTAGAAGACCTCTCGTGATGCTGCCCCTTTAAAGGGGCACTGTCACGGGCATATTTCGGCTTTTTTAGTAAAATGGTACCAAAATTACGACATAGCACTTTCAACCATGCAGGAAATGCTCCTAGAACTTAAAGGGGAGGATATATAGCAAATTGTTTAAAGAGGAGGGTGACCGTAAATAGTTTTCATCAATTTTTCCAAACCACAAGGACAGAACTTGAAAAAGTCAGGCTGACTTTTTCAAGTTGAGATTAAAAGCTCCCGATGATATCACAGTGATATCACTCTATATTTAGCTTCAGTACACTGGTATAGTAATTTTAAGAATACTTGACCACTGTTAATAGGTTTCCAATGGTGTATACATGTTTTTGGGCTGTTGAATTTTTGAAGTTATGCTCGTGACAGTGCCCCTTTAAAACTAACTCATTCCATGGATGTCTTTGCATTACAGACCGTCACATCGTCAGAGCCACGCAGGGATGGCCTTCAGTCCAGTGGCCACATTGATGCACCACAGGACCAGCTGAGTCTGATGATAAGACTTTGTTTGACCGACAGCAACTTCCCTGCTTTTGTGGAGGCCGTTGAAAAGGAACTAACAAACCTGACGTCATCAGATTAAAACAAATCGTCTTATGAACAATCCCCTGTGTATTGGGAAGACCCTGGAAAGTGTTTACTATAATTTTTTAGCGAAGAGAGTTTGAAAAACTCTAGTCTCTTACCATAAACTTGTTTAGGGAACTAAGAAGCTGTTTAGTTAAACACGGTTTAAAATTGTTTTCTTCATAGAAGTTGCTAACTGATTTTTGGCTTATTCAAATCTTGTGTAAAATTCCTTTACTTTCCCGTTGCTGATTTTCATTTTGTTTAACCGGGTTTAACTAAACATGTTTTCCTGGTGTGAATAGGGTATAAGACAAAAAATGTTCTAGAAATACCAATCCGCTGACGTGGAAAGTATTTGTTTTACTTTTATCTTTATTTTATTCAAAGTATTGATACAATGCAGACCATGGGATCATCCACGTAATTTGAAATTCTTATTTGAGCTTATTCCTAATCACGACCATTTCATATTTACATAATTCGGATCTAAACTTAGCGTACAAAATCTACAAAATGCGAGCGAAGTCATAATACATATCACGACCCATTAGTAACTTCAAGGATTCAAGCAGTTACGGCTTAACTTTCCTAAAAATAAGTTACATCTCTATGATCTACTCTTGGCCTTAGTAAACTGTCTTCCCTCTGTGTGCTCTATTCATCCTTCGCTGGAGAAACGTCTGAGAATGGGTTATAACTTGAACGCGAAAACTCGAAATCAAGCAACTGAGAAAACTACACAGTTCTTGGAAAATCTGCCATCACTGTGGAAATCGCACGAGCAAATAACTACGAATCCTGGGGAAGAGACGTCTGGAAGTGGGGTAGTTTACTCAGGCTAATCTACGTACATCATACCGACTTTCACACTCAGGCTCCTAACACACGTATTTTGTTGGAAACTGACGTAGCTTTTTCAAGACGTTTTGGTCTTCCGTCCACACGTATCCGGTGAGAATGGTAACCGAAAACGCTCTCCAGAGTGGACATTTTTGAAAACACCGTTTTCATGTTTGCGCGTGGGTGGCGTAAACGGAACTTTTTGAAAACGATGACATCACAGCGTCTGATTTCGTCCCGAATCAGAACAATGTTTCACTGCCCCCTTACGTTGTCTCAAGACTTACAGCATATCTTATTTTAATATTTTCTTTCAGGTAAGTGAAGTTTTGAATGATTCAAGGCCAGTCCTTATAAAAAATGTATCCGTTTTCAAACAGAAAAGGATAAGTGTGTACTGACGAAAACGATAGTGTAGACGCGAGTCTTTTTGAAAACGGGAGAAATAAAATTCCGTTTTCAATTGCATGAAAACGGATACGTGTGAATGGGTGCTCAATTAGCGAAAATATTTGCCTATTCATAAAACCAACAGTCATTTGAAATTCCATTCATTTCGCTTGCACAAGAAGAAGAGAACGCCCTCTTTTAACAAGCTTTCGTTTTATAAGTTCTGCATGGCCCTTCTTGCCTTGGAATCCAAGCTGATAACACTAGGCCCGTTACTCCTTTCCACAGTGTAAGGGGGCGGCGGCCCGTTGTAACTCAGGGATTTCTTTAGAGACTGTGGCTCTCTAACCGACGGTCTTCTATTTCTTCGAGGTACTTCCGTCTCGTCATGATCATCAGAATCACTCTCGGTGTCACTTAGAAACATCGGACCATTCTTTAAACTCTTTAAATTTCCTGAAAGACGAAGAAGAAAATCAGATTTAAAGGAGACAAAACCGACAGCGGAGAATTTTGATGTCGTCGTTGCTGTTGTAATTGATGTTGATGTTCACGGATAAGGGCAAGTCGTGAATAATTTAAAATTGTGCAGCCAGCAATCGAGATTTACGGACCGAACTGAAAAATATGGCCCAATTTTATTTTTTGTTTCTATCTCTGTCATCAAGTATAAGCACAATAACATGAATAAGGTATTTTGCGACGTGTTTTAGCGTGTTTTATGACTTCCACGGGCGCGCGGTTTTTACATATACGAACTCTCAAAGTTAACGGCTGTGCTAACTAAACAAAGGTGTCTAGTATACCCTGGGTGCTAAAATCTATAAAGATTACAGAAAAAATAAGACTGAAAAAGCATTTTAAAACTGATTGTTAAATTAAAGGAAGTTTCGAGAGGTTTATATGAAAATGAAACTTTGAACTCAAGTATTAAGTTTCTTAAACTTAGCAATTTGAAAACGTTCACACTTTTAGAATGATTAACATAAATCATGGCTTGTTTACCTGAAGTGTTGTACTGTTGACCAAACTGCTGTAGATTCCAGCCCTGAGGTAGCATTTCTAATCCTTTTGGTGAGTCACCGCATTCGTTCATCATCGTAAACCGATCACTTGGTTCGTCTTTTGATCGCAGGCGCCGTCCTCTAGAATAAACAAAGAAGAGAATCGCTTAATCTGAATACAAATATACCTAATTCTTGTTATTTTTAATTACGCACAGAATAGAGAATTTGGCAATTACTGACTTGCGACTGATATAAATTGGCCTGGGTATGGACACTGACATTTCACGCAAGCGATTATATATTAGAGAGTTTGAATGTAAGCCCGTCATTTGCTAATCTGCCCAACGCTCAAAACTTCTACTTTAAGTGTCTTGCCCAAGAACACAACGCAGTGCCCCGGCCAGGGCTCGAACCCGGACCGCCCGATCCGGAGTCCAGCGCACTAATCATTAGGCCAGCACGCCTTCCTGGACAATCTCTGAGACAAGCCAAACTAGATATTAATTAGTTCACAGTCGGTCGTTCATGATCACGTCTATAGCCGAACATTGTATTTATTTAATAGTAAACAATGATTATTCTCATACTTACCGATGCCAACAGGTGCAGACGGTCCACATAATTCCAGTTATACCGATACCAATAGCGATAGAACCAACTATAATATACCACAGACTCCAATCTGAAACACACGTAATAAAAATGTACATAAATACGTTTTAACAGCATCAGCAAAAAACTGCAAACTCACTGACTGAGATTTTTATGACACATTCTTAAAATGCCATTTTGTTTTCGCTTATCTAGTTGGGGCGTTTAACCCAGTCCAGCATCCCAAGATCTCCCAAGCTTGGTACAGGCAGAAAGACCTTTATCGAATCAACTGATTGACCAGGACGAGTGTGATTGCCCTGGCGGCTTGCGTTCAGTGATGTATTCGGGATCAAATTTGCACCAAAGTTGGCACAATTTTCACCGTTAGTTTGGACACCCAAAGCAAGTCAATCACACGTCACTTGTTATATTTTTGATCACACGCGTCTATTAAGCCCGTCAACTTGAGATGGCGCTTTCTTTTAAAATTACATGCACTTGCCAGTAAACTTAACTTGCAAGTCAATCTCCTCCCAGAGGCCGCGTTACCCTCGTGTCGGGAAAGAGATTGCACGCGAGTACGTTTGGCCACCCGAGGCAAGTTTGTACGCAAGTTTAACTTGCGACCACTTGCGCTCTTGTTTGGTCAGGTCTTAAGCTGCATCACGTACAGGTCATCACAGGCTCAGGAAAGAAACCAACCATAAAGATGTCGCATAGCAAGTGTATACAAGCATCAAGAGTTTCGCGCTTCCGGTTGGAACGTAATGCATCTTGGGATATGTTGGGTCAAAAAGTGAGCACCACTTCAACAAGAACTCAAGAATCAAACAAACAAAACAGAGAATTTACTGAGGAAAATTATGGCTGGGTTTCCAGAAAACCAGAAAAATATCAAAAACTGCAAGGATCTAGCGCCCAAAGGACATCTGAAGATTGTATTTATGGAAGTTGACCTCAACATGATAAGTAATTATAATATTCGCGATGTTGTTATAAAAAGGCAGTGATTGTAGTGCGAACTTCTGCAATTTGCTCACGCGGACAATCGCTTCCAGAAGTTTTGTAGCAAGATACTGTAGTGCCTGTTGAATGATGACGAGCATCGGTTTGACGAATGAAGAACTAGCCGTTTTACCTCGGGCTTCGGTGTGTGAGGCTGAAAATGAATTTTCGAATGGCTCTGTTATGTTTTAGGGTGCGTTTCTTTGGGAAAATCCAAATCCGGATTCTTGTATCCAAAAACAGATTTTGCGTTTCTTTACCTATATCCGAAAATGGATTAATCTCGGATCAATGATCTGAAGAATCCACACTCCGAGTGGATACATCAGATCATATCTAAATCCGGATTTTTAGGATTCATGATCCGTGCGTTTCTTTGGGAAAGGATTCGAAAAAAGTACATTGGCCCAGCGGTCTTTGCTGTGAAAATACAGGTTCGCTCTTTGTAAACACGGTCATACGGTAAGTTTTCAGGCGCTTATTTCGATCAAAATACAAAAATAATTCACGATAAAAGGAAAGGTAGCTTATTGATCAGTATGAAGTGTCATTTTAAATTGGATGCAGGTTTTCTAGAACAGCCACCGTGTGCCTACGGAAGTTGTATCCTTTTGAGTGAAGTTGGCATTGATCATTTTGCAAACATTCTTCGCTCTCAGATGCGTTTCGTGCAACATTGTGCTCCAGGCTTAAGAAGAACAATTTCGTCGTGTGATTTTTGTGAAAGATTTTGTATGCTGAAATGAATTTAGCTACGATACATTCGACGGATAATAAATTTGTCCTGAAATTTTTATGTTCTGTGCAAAATGTGTTTACGCCGTTGTCATGGCAAAAATCCATTTTCGGATTCTTCGTTTCTTTGGGAGCAAAGTATCCGTGTGATCTGAGATCAATGATCCAATTTTGGATTTTCCCAAAGAAACGCACCCTTAGACGAGTTTGCCGATTAATTAAAATATGTGCTCGTGAGAATATTAACTATTTTCGCATAAAATAAATGCTTTTCAAACTATCGATGCCATCGCTTTAGTAAATTGAAAATCGTGTATTTAACCGAATATTTCATGGGTCAAAACGAATTTAGATCTCGCATTGTTGTGATTTTAATAGCGCAAGATCAAGTGAGAAATTCGAATATAACTTAAACAAACACGTAATTATTACTTTGTTTCAAGTTCCCTTGTAGAGTTTTTGGCAAAAGTAACTGACATAAAATTATAAAAAAGATAAACGTAATCAGTTCAGCTTTCTTTTATTAGAACGGTTGCAGTATTTCGATCGCTGAAAACCAATTTTGTAAATGGAATTCTTGTGAGTTCGTCGATTGAAATATAAACCGGCAAACGATTTGAATGCAATTATTGTGTTTGTTGTCTGTATGTAAAGCGTTTTGTTCTTCTGTTAAGTCACATATTAAATCGCAATGAATTAAAACAACATTGAGGATATTACCGGGTTGTGTTGTGGTCAACTATAAGCATAAATATACTCGCACTCTTCCAGTTCTCCCGACAATTCATCGGTTCTGCCAGTTCTTTTTATGGTTTTGTTTGACACTGGTATCCCTCTAGCCCTCAGATGTCCTTTGGGCGCTAGATCCTTGCAGTTTTTGATATTTTCCTGGTTTTCTGGAAACCCAGCCGTAATTTTCCTCAGTAAATTCCCTGTTTTGTTTGTTTGATTCTTGAGTTCTTGTTGAAGTGGTGCTCACTTTTTGACCCAACATATCCCAAGATGCATTACGTTCCAACCGGAAGCGCGAAACTCTTGATGCTTGTATTGGGTCTCATAGTGTTAGACTAGTATGGTTCTCACTAACCTGTACCCGGCTCTTCAACTTTCTTCCTTGAGGTAATATAAGCAATCTGCGAGCCCCTATTGGCCGTGGGGTTGACTGGTACAGGAACACAAAGCTCTTTACTTGCACAGTCCCCTGCGTAACAGTTCTCACCCAACACCAAGGCCAGGTCGCATGTCTGCTCGGCGCAGCACAGAGCCGCGCATGTCTCGATACTGTCAACTTCTGCTATGTGCGTGAAGTTTCCCGCCCTTAGCCCTCCTAATAAGGTATGGTTGTACAAAATGTGGCTGCGGGTGCATTTTGGGATTGATGTGTAGTCGGCGCCCTCGTCCTCAAGTAATTCTGAGATAAGATAAAGAAATGTAACATGTCAGCGGTATGAGAACGCTGTTTTTATTAATGTACGTCACTTATCACTGTGAAACAAATGTGGTATGATCGAGTTTACGAAGTTGAGGCGTCTACTTGCGGAGAAGAGGTAATAATGGTGACGGGTAATAATATGCGATCCAAGTGTACGGCTGAAGAAATTCAAATGTGCAAATAAAACACGGGTTCGGAAGGCACAACCGGTGAAAACTCCGGAGAAGTGACACCAAAGATACAATGTGATAAAGCGAAGCCTTAACAGCAGGCGAATTTTTTACTGGGACGCAACATTTGATCTCAATCCCGCACCATTACACGATATTTTTTAAGTGTAAACGTGATATAGTCCAGACTATATATACTGTTGTTATACATCCGCAGTTTCTCTTGCTCTTAAGACGATTCTTATTGGCTGATTCGTGATCACGTGACCTTGCATAAATTTAAATGTATCCAGATTGGGATACATTTTCATCCAATGTATACCAATCGGGATACATAGACCTGAACGTGACAATGGCCAGAAAAAAGCACATGATCAAACCGTGACCAAGGCCGATGGCGTGATTGTGGCGTGATGTTTTTGAAGCTCACTTCTCGGCGATTCCAAGAAATTTGTCGTTAGTTCTTCGAAAGTTCGTGAAATACAGTGGAACAGTTTGTGGCTAAAACCGGCGCTTTCTACTTTTATTCGAAAAACGAAGTCGAAAAACTTTAAGAGCAGATTAGGATTTCGAAAATGCCTAGAAAACAAGTTGGTTCCTTGCTTTCTTTTGTCTATAGTTTACAATGTATTTGTGCATTTGCAGTGTTTTAGAGAAGAAACAAAGTCATGCTCAGGCGTGCTGTTGTTAACGCAAACCTTCTTCGTTCGTTTGTTTAATTTGTTCATCCTTTGGATGTTTAACGAAGCACTTAATGTCTGGTCCCTCGGGAAGCTAGTTAGTTTTGTTTTCCCTCGAGTCTCGAAGTTTCCCTCGACATCGAGACTCTCGGGAAAACAAAACTAACTGTTTCCCTCGGGACCAGACATTAAGTGTATATTAAAACAGTCCTATAAACGAACTCAAGGCGTAATGCGTCCCAGATAAACTTGGTTTCCCATTAGTAATTAGAAACCGGATTGAAATTCGCTGAGAATGGAGTTAGAAATTAAATATATAAAATAAGTTTTAGTAAATCTATATAAAAATTTCATAGTAAAATTACTTTAAGTCGGCAATGAACAAAAATGCCCTTAGCTTAACCTCAGCACGAAATCCTCTTGTATCTTACCTCCCATATTATAAGACCAAAATTAAAAAAGTAAATATCATTTGTTATCTCACCTGTTTCGTTTATTTTCGGTGCCCATTTCAGGAATGCTATTCTGGGATAAAACTTGGATGGCTGTGCAGGAATTGTTTGACAGACCCTACCACTAGAGCATGACACGGAATAACAGTAGCTTCCCAACATGAAGGCCAGGTCACCACGCCCCAGTTCGCATGTCTTGCCGATACATTCCTGCATGTTTTTGGTCTTCCCGAGCGACGTGAAGTTCCCGGATTTGATTCCTCCCAGCAAAGTGACGTTTGGGTAGATTTTGCTGGCCGAACAAGTGCTTGTTTTCAGTATGGTGGGGTGAGGCAGCTTGTCGCTGATAATCTCGTGTATCTTCATGGTCGGTACTTCTGAACTTGGCGCTGTTGGCAAGACGTTTGCTGCGAAGAAAGACAACCATTTCAGCCAAGCTAAAAATCGTAGTTCTCCTCACTTATTGATATACATTCCCTTTATCTTTAGATTTGAGAATTTGATGTTTCATCAGTTTACACAGTGTCCTTTAATTAGCCCGATCGCGCGAAAATTGGGGCTGTCCCAAAATTGGAGCTGTCCCACCCCCTCCCTGCTCCTTTCCATTTGTTGCTCTCGCCCCAATTTTCGCGTGAAGAGAGTCTTTGCTCGCACGCGACACATAGCACTTCGCTCGCACGGGAACGCTTGCTACGCAGTCTACCCTTTAGCTGACGACTTTCGTTATAAATGTTGCAAAATTCATGTTGATCTCTCTTTAAGCGATGACAATTTAGTTCTTTAAATGATATTTATATTGAGTTTATCTCACGTACCTTTTCTTGCCGGTCTCTGAAGCTCTCTGCGCCTGATGAACGCTATCTGAGGGTCATATATCGTGGGTCTCGCTTTGACTGCCTGACAAAGCTCCTCGCTGAAACAGTCCACTGCAATACATGTCCCTCCTATCATGAAGGCCAGGTCGCATGTTTTCCGCTCGCAGCAGAGTGCAATGCACATGTGCATGTTTTTCTCGTCGCCCAGGTCACTGAAATTTCCCGCCTTTATTCCTCCTCTCAGTGTCACATTTTTCAAGATTGGACTCTGAGTGCAATGCAGTTCTTCCTGGGTCGATGGATCCTCCACGGAGACTGCAACATAGAAATATATAGGCTTGCAATAGGTGCAAAATAATATCACGCGCTTACGCACCAAGGACGCCGATTTTATTTTGGAAGCTTAATGTCATGGGCGCCACATATTCAAACAGTTAAACACAATTTCCAAGCCACTAGCGATCAGGATATCGATCCTATGCAAAGAGAAATAATATCCCTATTCTCACTGGGGGTAAGCACACACAAAAGCCAAAATAAACCACAACGCGCTACCTCACATTCCCAGCGTGATCCAAGGGAGTGCACGGCATTCCCACAGACCTCACCCTTCCTCGCCATTCCCAGTCTGCTTAATAATTCAGCCAGTTTCAGTAAAGTTTAGACCTCGGTACCGTTGGTAGGAGATTCCCCCCACCCTCCTCCCCGCACCGACGGAACATATTCTCTCATGGTCTACCGGCTCACAAAGCCTCGGGCTGATTCTCCCATATCTTATGTATCTGGCCCATTTGGCTTTGTGTGTAGGTGTACCTAGTGATAGTATATTACCATGACAACAATAGTAATTTACCACTCAGCTTAAAGTTTACTTTTGAATACTCCTTCTCATTACAAAGTAAAATCCACCGTGACAAGTACCATACCTGCAATCTGGTCTTTGGTTGGATTGACTATAATCGGTCGCACAGCTGCAATCTGCATCGTTACGTTCCCAGGCTTGACTGTCGTGATCTCGCAATGTTTCTGACTAAAGCAATCCACGCCATAACAGTGATTTCCTGGCATGAAGGCCATCTCGCAATCATCTTTATCACAACACATCTGTATGCATGTCTCCATGTCCTCTGCTATGCCGAGGCGTGAGAATTTCCCCGCGCGCAGTTCGTGACGTAGCGTAACATTGGTTAATATCGGTCCGTGCGGGCATTTCAACGGCCGCACATTTGTTATTTCTGATTCTATGCTCTCCTCTGCAAAGCAAAAAATATTTAAAAAATGTAGATTCTGCCTCCAGCCAAGTGGCGCATAGCAACGGAGGTCTGTAGCATTTAGCGACTAGATGAGTATTTCTACCCCTCCCCCCCCCCCCCCCCCCCCGGATGGGATGCTAGTCCATCGCATGGTTACCCCCAGCATTAGTTCTCCGGTACCCATTTATACACCTGTATGGAGAGAGGCACTATGATAGTAAGGTGTCCTGCCCAAGAATACAGCATAATGGCCCCGGCCAGCGGTCCAGCGCTAACCGTTAGGCCACATCGTCTCCTCTGTAGAGCAAATGAAAACGCTTGAAATATCCATCTTGCTGCGTTACCTGCAGATGACATACCGCCACACCTAAACGCAGTTACAGTAGCTCTATAGTACAAACGACCTAAAAAAAATTGTTTGATGCTTTGGTTTAATGGATTTAAAGCATATTTTACGATTCATTTTAGTTAACATTAATTGTACTTTTTAACTTCTTGCAGTAATGGACGAAGAGCGCACAAAACGGGTACAAATATCTCACGATATTTGTTAAAAGACCTTTAACAATGATAAAATGTCTACGTTATTATCAGACATTTAAGGGTGTAGTATCGTTGTATATTTTAACTGGTCATATTTTGACTCGCCTTATTGACTCGCGTAAACGCTTTCAGATTTGTATAAATATTACAGCGATATTACACGCGAAAATGCTTAATTCTGATCGTTTTGATGTCGGCATAAAATTAAGGCGAAGTTGCTTTCAGTAATATAGAATCTTCTTAACATGTCAATTAATTACTTTTATACTTTTGATACGCCTGAAAAGATCTAAATAAGCCTTCAATTCGGGCTGTTACACCTAACTGCAGACTGAAATGATTTCTGATGTTCGCAACTAAAAATTGGAGGTATATTTTCGTCTGCCTACAAATGCGTGCGCTTGCTGTCTGAATAAGTCGCACATCACAATACTTCCTGAAAGCTAGTAAATACTTTGTTAGTTTAGGAAGCAGTTTTATAAGCTTTATGGCTCTACTAGCTGTAGAAAGATATGTATTTAAACTCAAGCATAAAAATTGGAAGCGAATGTATAACTACAAAGTGTTATTGTCAAACACCTCACATTTTGTGTAGCGAACCAATCTTTACATGCACTTACCGGTTAAACCGCGAGACAACTTGAAAAGCAAAACAACAGCTAAGCATAACGGCAGCCTACCAAGGCCCATAGCTTTGAAAGACAACGCAAAGTAAATCTTTTGCGATTTTACCACTTGTTACAGGATATCAACAGCGAAAATTCAGTTGTTTTGATACGTAAAGATTTGGGAGAGGCGCTGTGCTGAATTTGTCATTCCACGTGGTGTGGCTCATTTCCTATGCAACAAAAGCCCTTATCCACCCCGTATTTCCCTTTTGTATAAACTTTATAACTCAGCGGACCGGTGATTTTAACACGCGCCACCCAGTGTTGGTGTTACCATGGGAGACAAAACCATTTGAAAACAAAGGGCGTGCTGTTTATGATGACCTATCGGTGCGTGACAAAGTGACAGCAGGTTGCACGGGTGGGTTGTTGTTTTCGTGGGAAGAACAAAAGCTTAAAATTGAAAACTAATTTTCTGAGATCCAGCTGCGAAGCGGTGCAGATGCAAAACGTTTTATTTCCAATCAAGTTATAGTTAATATAGTGTTTTTTTTATAAGGCATTTCAACGCTAATTTGTAGGCTTGTAAATATTACAGGGCCGTTAAACCACACCTGTAATGGCCTTCTATAAACAAAGATTTCCTTTCTTTTTGTAAGTGCAATCACGCAGTTCGTTAGTGATAATTAACTCTTATTCTCTTAATTACTCTGACTCTCAATCTCATTCTCTATTTCCGATTAAAAGGAGCTTGCAGTTGACAACATCCAACCAAACGCAGATCGCGTGAAGTGCCGTGTTTTTTTTTTTGCGTAGATCTCTAGCCATTCGTGCATGAATATCTTGAGGAGCTTAGCTATTTCATCCCATGGAATTTGGATTTCAGACAGCTGGTAGAACACTGCTTGACACTGCTTGGAAATCTGCAACAACGGTCATATTGAAAGCGAAGTGTGTATCACAACACAACCACACAGAGAAAAGCTCGGCAAAATGCGTGTGAGAATCGCACTTTTTATTGGTCGACTACATGCCTTTAGGACAACCCGCCTTTCATTCGCATTGCATCTATAAACGTAATTTATTCTTAACTCGACAGAATTAAAAACTGCATACATCAAGTAAATTTGAATATAAGTTATTAAGCCTCCGATCTAGCGCTCCGACAATTAATTAAAGATATTCCATCGATCTACGTACTGACTCGCATTAATATACAGCTAATATACCGATCCATCGATCTACCGATCTTACTACCGATATGATCCATCGATCTACTGATCCACGTGGAACGTTGCAAAAGAAAAGAACTTCGCAAAAGCACAAGATTTCGACACCTAGCCTAGTTACCACATTTTGAGACAAGATCTGGTTACAAAAAATCATATAAAGCATGACAGTGATGCTATTTGTTAAACATGGATCATAAGGTGGACATCCCTATCCGTTGCTAAGCAAGCACTACTTAAATTACGAGTCCAAAATGCGTCATTTGTGTTACTTGTCTAATTTTTTTCGTCAAGGTTATGGCTTTGCGTACCCGCGTGAAATTGCAAAAGTCAGAGCTTCTATCGACAAGGCGAACAAGAACCTATAACGATGAACAATTACTTTTGTTTCGTCTCCTCAGAAACGAAACGATTTGTTTTGGATTCGTTGTGAACTATTTACACGGTGGGGCTACCAATTAATCAGAAGAAGGATCGTAACCACAATTTCAACACGTTGTACTAAAGGCAAATAATCTCGTAAAAACATGTTCTTCAAATATAGGAAAATCAATCGTCAGTTTTGGCGAGAAATGTAAAAAAGAGCCATTTCTGTGTTTGATCGTTATGTAAATATTCTAGCAATATTTTCTACCTTATTGTTGACTTTGAAAATTTCCACTAATAAAGGCGCTTAGGCCTGGTTTAAAGGAGAAGTTCACTCCAGAATGGCCATTTATTTTCTTTACGCCAATAAAAAATTTGTGCAAAAATATGTTATTCACAAAAATTTCAGCTTCCAACGAGCGCTAAATCCCTACGAAATCTTTCTCTAAAGTAGCCCAAAATTCGACAACTGAACGCCGCCATCTTGGAGCTAGTAATATATGCGTGACGTCAAAGAGCTCAGCCTGAAGTTTAGCGGGAAAATTTAGCTACTCGAAACTCCTTGTTTCTTTGTAGTGGCTTTTGTTTGTCAAAATGCCTGTTTGTGCAGCTCCATGTTTCTCAAACAGAGCTCCAAGAGATACAAAAAAACCTTTAACCTTTTCTTTCCTTTTAGACAGGCATTTTGACAAACAAAAGCCACTTCAAAGAAACAAGGCCAAAAGATGTTTATTACATCCAATAGTGGTTTATTTAATACAAAACTCGGCAACTGAACGCTGCCATCTTGGAGCTTGTAATGTATGCGTGACGTCAAAGAGCTCAGCCTAAAGTTATTTAAAGTTCTTTCGTGTTCGTCCAGTCTACGAATAAAGAACTCTGAAGAATCGAATTCAGTGCCAGCGCTTTTTAGTACATTGGCTGCATTTGTTATTACCCTGGTTAAATAAATAAATAAAAAAAACCTTCATTTATCTGGAAGCCATCTCGCAGCTCCAGCAGAAGCCATTTTGTATTACTGCAAATGTGCGTTGGATCGCGGGGAACCTGGTTATAATCAATTATGTCACTTCCTGTTTTCAAAATTCTTTTCTGCTTCCTCATCTTTTATTTGTAACGAACATCTTTTACGTGTATCGAACATCTATTGGATGTAATAAACATCTTTTGGTCGGATCGAATATCTTTTAGTTGTATCAAACATCTCTTAGTTTTATCAAACATCTTTTAGTTTTATCAAACATCTTTTAGTTGTATTAAACATCTTTTAGTTTTATCAAACATCTTTTAGTTGTATTAAACATCTTTTAGTTTTATCAAACATCTTTTAGTTGTATTAAACATCTTTTAGTTTTATCAAACATCTTTTAGTTTTATCAAACATCTTTTAGTTGTATTAAACATCTTTTAGTTTTTATCAAACATCTTTTAGTTTTTTTCAAACATTTTTTTTAGTTCACACAGCATCGATGTATGCAACATAATATTGATGTATGGTCATTCGCTATTTTGTCCGAAAAGAAGCCGCCATAGCCAAATGCAAAATAATGCCGAATTTTTTAATTCGAGTCGACTCGAATTAGTATTGTATTCGGCAGATGTAAAATGCGACGTTTAAACCAGGCCTTACAAGCCAGACAAATACAGCTTCGTGACGATTCGCTCGTACGGAAAAGTTACTGCTCAAGGGTAAATGAGGGGCAAGGGAAATTGCATGCATGCAAAAAACTTCACTTCATTGCAATTATTCCGTTGTCGACTCATTCTCGCATAAGGTTCTCCTCAAAAAAATTTACAGACCCATCTCTCCGCAAACCTTCCCCTACTTATCACTTTTTTCATGATACCTATCGTTCTCCAATCCGGAAACGAAACACTATTTCTTTTTGAAATAGCTGGTTGTTGAGAATTTATTCGGGCAAAACTTAAATAAGTGTAATAACTGACTAACTGACAAAGAAGTCCCACAGTACCTTTTATTTAGCATCGGATTTTAAATACAAAACCTTACATCTGTACAACTTATATTACAAAAATATATCAAACAACTAATAAAAATAACAGAGTTTGTTTTACCGTTGCATAGTCAAGGTTTTTAGACCATAAATTTCAAGCTATTCCTACTTTTCATGAAAATAGACGCACAATCTCAACATGTTTAGTTAAAAAAGAAAGAAAAATGAAAGGAAGCCTGGACTGTAATTACAAAGGCAATCTTGCTTTGCTTCATCTTTCCTTAAAATTCTCATTAAGATACATTCAGCGAAAATAAATTTAGTTTGGAAAAGTTATTGTTTGCGATTAGAGTGATACTGACTGTGAAAAAACTGTAGCAACTGCGTTAGCGTGTTCTGCTATGTGATACAAAATAAAATTGTTTTTAGATGCTAAAAAGAAAAAAAAGCTTTTTAAAAACAGTTTTATTTTGATACTGACCGTGCCCATTAGTAACGATGACACATACACGACAGAGAAAAAACTAACATATTTAATATAATTTAAATATTCTCTTGTAAAAATCCTTTGGCCAAAGGCTATAAATATAAGCTCATTTTCCAATGCGATTCAATCCGTTTACTTAAAATATCTGTTGCTTATCTGGTAAACTTTAAATGCGAGATATAAACAATGACATCAACAAAGATCACCCTACAGGGTATGAATAAGACCTTCCCACTTACATTTATTAATTCAAGTAAACTTCAATCAGCGTAAATCTCATTAAGCAATGCTCATAGAAAAGCACTTTAAGCCCCGTTGTTCATCCCTCTTCACAATCTCGTCCCCAGAGGCCGCGATCCTTCTGGTCTGCGCCAGGAATCGAGACCTCTGGGCGCTCCCAATTTCTGAGCATGCTCAGAGTACTCGTTCTGTGTTTTTCAGCCAATCAGATTTGTCATATTTGACAATGAGTCCGTGAATCGCGGACTTCCGGTTTTGGAGGCGGCCAGAGGTCTCGATTCTTGGCTCAGACCAGAAGGATCGCGGCCTCTGGGGACGAGAATGCCCTCTTCAATGAAAAAAGTGGCCATTCACCAGCATATGCTAAACAGCTATATTTCAAGCTTTGCGTCAAGATTGTTCGTTCAATTGCCCTGCATGAGTACTATTTTACCTATGTGCTAAATACGTTTTGCTTACAAGAATGAAGTAATTAGATGGACATCGTTTCAGGTTGTCATCTATCTTGTCAATACGAGAAAATTTTGATTCCGATTGGTCAGAGTCAATTACTCTCATAGAATATTTTGACAATATTTCGTTATTTTTCGTGTAATGTACGTGTGGGTGTTAAATAAGGTGGCTGCCAACCCTTCCGTACAATATTTTTAAACTTTGCCAAAAACCTCGTAACCTTGTTTCCTGATCAAGAACATATACCCAACTTCACAATATTGTCGATATTTGGGCATTCGTTTAATACCATCATTGTAGCATCGACTGACAAAATATGGAAAGGATTGGAAACCGTTAACAGCCACCTAAAACACATGTCATTAATTGTGCGCCGTTTAGATCTATACGGTATAACTTTGACATATTTTAGTTAAAGCTTAACTCTACAGGAAAATCCCTTTCAAAATATATATATATATTCATGGCGTTTCCATTATTGTCGACGCCGTACCATGCTCGACGCAAAGGATTTCAAGTCCCGTGTTTTGTCACTATTTAATATCCCCACCCACCCCTCACCTGATCTAAACATTTTTTCTTAAATATTTTAACTTAAACAGATCGTTGGTCAGGCGTATTTCTGCTATCGACCTTCCTGTGCATTTGTCGTTTAAATCTGTCCTTGCCTACTTTTCGCTTGAAGTTCGTTGTCCTGACATCTGCGAACTGCTCTTCATCACTGCGCATTCTTAAGCGCTTACTCCGGCGTTTCATTGTTGGAGCGACGATATCGCTCTTCGTCCTCGCGTAAATATAAACAATTTTCGGGACGTAAATCGACGAACGCGCCCTGACAGCCTCGCAGAGTTTCTCGTTAAAACACGTCACAGAAAAGCAGTTGTTCTTCAGCATAAACGCCACGTCACAGGTCTTGGATATGCAGCATATTTCAACACATGCCTTCATGTTCGGGACCTTACCCCGGTCCCGAAATCGTCCCGTAGAGATTCCCCCGCGTAACGTGACGTTTGATATGACCTCACTATTCGTACAGTAGCCTTCCTCTTTGGGGTCCAGGTCATCTCGTTCATCATTTGTTTGGTTTTCTGTTTTGGCTTTCGATTGAAGGTGCTCTGAAAGACAATTAAGTGATGTAACGGTATGAAGTCGAGTCCTTTTTTTTTCTTTTGAGCAGCATATCAACATTACACTGAAGTCTTACTAGAGATGCAAGAATGATTCGGTGGCGAAAGCGTTCGTGTGGGCTGACTTCACCACAAAAACGAGGTTTTGGGGCTAAGATATTTTTATAAAAATGCTATGGTCTGACTAATACCCACCTTTCTTGGACTGACTATCGATGTCCCTTCTCACGTAAGAGAGCCTGGGGTAAAAATCTGACGAAGGCGCCGGCACCTCTTCACAGAGCTCCTCACTAGCACACGTAATGGAGTAACAAGAGTCCCTCAGCATAAGAGCTATATCACACGTATTTCTCTTACAACACAAGTTAACACATGCTTCCATGCTGTCCACGTGACCAACCGGGGTAAATTTTCCTGCGGAAAGTCCACCTCGCAGAGTGACGTCATATGATACGACACTTGGCCTGCAAGAAACTCCGTTGCCAATTGAAATCTTTTGTGGTAGAACTGCGGAAAAGCAAAGTACATAAGACAATGAGTTAATCTGCATCATAATTATAACTTTTTGTTGAGAAAAAATCACCTCCTTATTTTTAAACTCTATATACTAGGAAGGGATTTTCAATCATTGTAGTCACTTCCCTACGTTGCTAGGAAAATGTAATGTGCGTTATTTGCATACGGATATTTATTACATTAACACGAAAAGGACACATCAAAGTTAGCATAAAATTATTTTTTTATCCATAAAACGCATTTGGTATGACCACTTTTTATGAAACTTGCGTACAGAAATTTTAATTATCCTAAGTTATTCTATTACACAGAACTGAAATTTTTAAGGTAAGGTCAGTTCCATACACTTGCTTGCAAATGTGTCCCATGGAATTTGACCAGATCTGGAACATGACTAAAATGTGCACAACTACACGAAATGCTTCTATACAGTCCAGTCTCGTTAATGAGGACCCCAACGGGACAGGGAAGAGCGTCCGAATTATGGACGTGTGGGTATTGCAAGTCAGACCAGGCGAACTGTAGTAACAGAGAGGTGCCCGTATTATAGAGCTGTCGGTAGGGAGGGGTTGGACTGTAATAATTAAGTAAATACTGTTATTACCAACCTTCCTCATCTCTGCTTGTTATATATGACAGCCTCGGACTCAAATTCGTCAGTAGCCCTGACTTGCGGGCGAGAACCGGCTGGCAAAGATCTTCATTGTAACAATTCACCGCGTAACAGTTCGCCTCTAACATGAGCGCCACATCACAGTCCTTTCTTCCACAACACATGCGAATACACGTCGATATCTCGGAGATTTTTCCCAAGTCCGTGAAATTGCCAGCCTTTATCCCACCTTTTAAAGTGGAGTTGTATTGTATGTCGCTGTTCTTGCACATTAATTTTGAATTTGTGGCCGGGAGGTTGCTTAAAGTGATGGCTGTGCAAAAGGAGAAAAACGATCATGTTATTAAAAAGTTCACTGGAATGATGGAGGTAAATTTGAACCGTCAATATGTAACTACCGTTATGCTAGGTGAATTTTGCCTTAACTATTTAAAGAAAATCTACAATACATGTACTGCAACAAATTGTAGTTAAATTGTTGGAAATACAGCCTGCACTCAAAATTGATTAAAATAAGAAAGAAACGTTTAGTGTCAAAGAAACATTGGATAGGAGTACCAGCCATGTTTTGTGACGTCATAAATTCAAAATGTCTGCGCACATGAAATCTATATAGTGCACGAAATTTGTGATCAGTTGACTCATTTTTGTTACACTTAGTAACGATTTCCGATTTTATTTGAGGCAAAATATCCAACAATATAGCGACAATTTGTTCTTACAGCTGTTAATAAAAAGCACCAAACAGGAGGATACGTGTCAAACGAAACGACACAAACGAAAACAAACAATTGCAGCATAGAATACCAAATAAGTCCTTTTCAGATTTATACAGTTCCAAACCGTTGCAAAGCTGTCCACACATGAAAAGCTTGGACACTCCATGAAGCGTACATACCTGTGTCTTCAGTAACATTTGTGACCCATCTCCGTACAAATGCCACAGTAGGTCGATAATTCTTGGTCTCAGATTTCACCGTCTTACACAATTCTTTACTGAAACAAGCTACAAGGAAACAGTGTCCTTTAATCAGAAGGGCCAAGTCACATTTCTCAGAGACACAGCACAGCCGCGTACACGAATCCACGCTCTCCACAGTTCCGACATCTGTGAAATTTCCAGCTCCAAGCCCTCCTTTTAGTGTTACCCCATCTTCGGCTTCGCTTTCTGTGCATTTTAGATTCTGTGGCACTGGGTGAGACCGGCGAATGCTTCCTGTTAAATGGTAAAGGGCCTACTGTCATGCATCTTTGATGTGATTTAAAAAGTTCCTAACATACTTATCTAACCCACAGGAAAAAAAGGAATGGTTGACTGTTTGTGGAAACGACAGAAACGGACAGAAACGGTCGATAAAAAACATCACAACTTTGCCGCATACGACCGTTTGTTGCGCGCGCTGCTCAGATCATGCATGAAACAAATCGTATACAAATTTCTTTGTAACTTATAACACCGTCTGACGTTACGACTGTCGTAAGGTTCTAAAAGATGTTAACAAATCATCAGTGCTGAGATTCTGATTTTCACTGAACCTGCGAACAGGCCATTTCCGAGTTACCTTTTGCCTCTGTCTCAAAACGATTCTTCGTGCGAAACCATTCATATGACAATGAATTTCGCCTGCTCATCCATTTTCATTTTGAATGTTTTTTTTTTCACGAGGACTCGTTTTGAAAATGAGGCAAAGAGCAACTCGCCCATTGCGACGGGGGTGTTGCTAGGTTATATACATGACGTATGACACACCAGCGTTCGTTGTGATCGTAATGTACTATCTCTGATTGAAAATAGCAATCACAAACCCAGTCATTTTCTAACGAGGCATCAATAAAGTCAGAAATGTTCTTTACTAAAAGAACGTGACGACAAGACTGAAATATCTGCTCTCAGCGCAAGAAACGAAGAACTAAGCGCTAACATAAGCTTCGCTGTTTTTCTGTAAGCAACTCTATTCAATCCTTCGCTGTACTGATCACGAGGAAAAATTGGATGAGCTATTTTTTTAATTGTCAGAAGTATAGCTTTATCCACTTAAATCCAGGACTTAACGCGAATATTGTTTAATAAGTACTTCATGAGTTTTTTTGACATTTTCGCATTACTTCATATTCGACAGAATTATGTGTGTTTTGGCGAACGCTTACTAATGAGGACACTTTGTGTTGCCATTCATAAAGAGCCTGCATCACTGTCGTATCGGACTTTATCTAGGCTCTTTACAATAAGAATGCATTGTCACAACATGCAGGTAATCACAAGAAGGAAGGTAGTTGTATTAAACGTGAAGGCAGACGGTGGAAGATCTTAGAACTAAAACTGCTTGGTCAGTTTGAAGATCAGTTAGCGGGAGTGCCGCTTTAAGGACTATAGGAAGATTAACTAGAGATCTTTTAACCCTAATAACGGCAAATATATGAAAACAAAAGGGAACGCCGCTAATTTGTAAAACAGGTAAACAGTGCTGGTGGTCTCTGGCAGAAAATGCTTGATTAGCTCTCGACGCTTCATCTACTAGGCATTGAAGAGCCTTAAAGCTTTTATGCCTCGAGGCTCGAGGAAAAGATCTAGAACAAAATTCTGCTTATGTCATGGTCAAATGATCAAAGGAAAAGATTACCAAATGTGTTATCACTCAAAATCACGTTATATTTACGCCATGTAAAATGGGCCGGCTAATTTGTCAAAACCGTCAAACGATTAGCCATTTCCCGAAAGCAGCGCTTAAACACTCAAACTTCAATCAAAGTTGGTCTGCAAAAATCTTGAGCACAAATGAGAAACTGATATTTTCAATAAACGTATCCTTACCGGCAATATTTACAACACTGGAAGCGGTAGTGGTTTTCCAGTGTTCTGGAAGTTATTGCACCATCTTACGCAACTTTCTTCTTTTAATCTCTCCTTTTATTTCAAGCATCTCACCTTTTTCTACAGTACTTCCTAGATTAAATTATAAGTTAAGAAACATAGTCTTACTTATCTCTTACCTTCCTCTCCTTTTATTGTGACATGTGAAATCATCAATGAAGATGGCGCTTTCTTCGCCGGTACAGCGGTACACAATTCTTCGCTGAAGCACTGTACACCGTAGCAGTTTTTTCCAGACATTAGCGCCACATCACATCCCTTCTCCTCACAACATAGACGAATACAAAGCTGCATGGCGACGAATTGAGCCAATTTCTTGAAAGTACCCGCGTTGATTCCACCACGGAGCGTTACGTTTTGCTGGATTGTGCTCTGCGCACAGGATTCGATAGGTCCCGGAATGCTCTGAGTGTTATTCGACGAAGCTACAGAAGTAAGAACAGCAGGGGATTACTACAAATTGTGACCGCTTTCTTGAGGAAACAAATCCGCACTAGAAAGTAATGAAAATTCGAAGTACCCTGTCCCGTAGGTATCAGTGATACCAATAGTACGAGAATACAAATGGCGGGGATTGTATGCCACCTAAATTGTCTCCTCATGATACCATGGCGGAAGATTTTGCAGGAAAAAGCTGCCTTCACCGAAAACACATCCTTCTCCGCATCCTTGGTTCATGTCATGTTGAGTTGAAGGGAATAACAGTGCATTTTGTGAAGAAAAACTCCCAAGAAATCCACTCTGCCTTCTCTTGACGTCTATTGCTCAAGAAATCAGTGAATAATTAATAATTTCGAGTCATCAACTAGTCTGACCTAACTGGGTTTATATTGTTCGTCGAAGCTTGCAACGGGTTGTTTATGTTCGGAGCAGCAGCCCACCGTATTCACTTCAAAGAAAAACATTTGAATTGAACAGTCAAAGGTTACTAGGAAAAAGATAGCCTTCGAGCTGAGGAAAACGCTCTTAAACGCCCTTACGGTGAGATTGAATAATCGAGAGTCAGCTGGTGTGTGAATCTGTCATATACCCCGGTTCATTTTTATGACGAAACTGATCACTCAAGCCATCAGTGACAAATGAGTGAGCTTCTTGCTTTCTGACTGAAAGCACGTGCTTTGATGACTTGGTTTGGCTTGATCCATGCCAATCACTCCCATTCAAGAGCACCGAAATGGCTTTTTGTAAGACTAACAAACTTCCTTGGAAATTCACTATGCAAATATCCTAAGGAAATCGAAACCGAGTCTAAGAAACCTGAGCAGCTTTTATCTCGCCCAGATGAAAACAAGAAGAGCCAAGGGTAGAAGGAATTACAGTCGTGCGACAGTTTTCTTTGACTTACAGAGCGTGGTCTATTTGGGCGGACTCGTTACGGGTTTGTAGAAAAAAAATGACAACGCTCAAATTTTGATGTGAGCTCACGAGCGCCTAATATAGTCAACGATAGGTTGCATGAGAGTATCAGTCAAAACGGAAGTGAACGAGCTCACCTTCTAGTTTTGTCGGGATTAAGAGAAACATTAAATTGTTAAAAAAAATCTTTCTTTCTGATTTAATTGATTTCAATGATCGAGGGACATACACCAGCCGTGGGGTTCCTAATGCCTTCTTTGCCATTTTGGAATATGTAGTTTGATTCAACAAAATACAAGCTAGTGGTAGAAGTACATGTACAATGAAGTCCAAAGAACCTACTAAGACGGTTAGACAGTTCGGCTTAAGACTGTCACGTTCAACATACTTGAATTGGCGACCTGCAGATCGGAGTACGAGCACGAGATCGAGCACCAATACGACTTTCGAATTCAATCCAGCTGCGTTCTCAGTGAAGCAATAGATTTGAAAAGTCGCACTCATAGTCAATCTCGTATTTTTACTCTGATGTGTTCGTCCCTATTGTCTCGGTAAGGTCGTTCACTTGAGAATGGGCCCATGCATGTCGTGTCGTGTGTTGCATGCCACAGTCTTGAGCAGCAATCGTACCATCTGTATTGGCTCTTTGGCCTTCAGTCTATTTTATGCCAGCTGGTATGTAAAGTCGAAAGGAGCAGAGGTGATCGAGTGTCCGTAGTATGAGGGAGTCTATATTAAATGTTGAAACTGCACCAATTCTGCTGTTAATTCTTTAGGACCATGTGAATTGTCAGTAATAAACAGGTATTGATATGATTGAGGTATATTAGTAAGGAGAGATTCGACTGTACCTAGGTAAATCAAGCGTCATAGTCAGTGCGTTTCTGCTTCCAATTCAAAAACAAAGAGTTTTCTAATAGATCAACAGTTCGAGAGTGGGGAGGCTGTGGTCACCTAATGACTCAGGATTGAGCGGTCCAGGTCATAGCCAGTGGTACTTTACTCTCTCAGAACCTCTATCCACCCAGGTAGCAGCGAATTTAACGCTAGGGATAACCTGCGATTGATTAATATGCTACAAAAATGGTCGATAATTGTACAAAACTCGGGGTAAGCTCCAGCCCCTATGGGCTAACTCGACCCGATGAAGACTTTACGAGAGGGTAAGCCGGCTATTCCAAACCTGAGTGGATAAGCAATGAAGCAAGCGGTCTTACGATGTAAAACCTCGCAGAAACGCATAATAATCGTCTTTCGTGTGAAGCGTTCGGCTTATGCATTGCCCTTGCGGCCTTATGCACCACCTGGAGGTGATTATGATGACTGCGTTGACCTTATCATTCACTGAAGACAACAGAGGGAGGCTACCTGTTCATGGTAAAGGTTACGGGGAAGGGTTTGACCGGTATACATGTGTTCCGTGATCTAACCAGGCCTTGGTTGTTCAAAGGATGGATAACGCTATCCACCGTATAAATCACTATCCAGTGGATAAGTGTTGACAAAACATACTACACTATCCACTGGATAGTGATTTATCCAGTGGATAGCGTTATCCACCCTTCGAACAACCGGGGCCAGGTGTAGAAATGAGATGCAGCCAAATTATTGACACAAACTGACAAAATCCTAGGAGGTAATTCCTTAGATTGACAAACAGCTTCCTTTGTTCAGAGGGAAGAACCCGGGAGAGGAAGGGGCATGAGGAGGTTGGGATACTCCGATCTGCTTGGAAAAAGGCTTTACAGCTGGTTAACACATTGAGGACAAAATTATTTTTAAAATATATTTATTAAATTGCTATTCTACAATCGCAAGGTGAGCAATAACTACACAATTATACAGTTTTCAGCTATATGTGATAGCTATTAATAACTTGCCTTAGTGTCTTTGCACAGACATAAAGCAGGCATTCTTATCTATTCCAAAAAAGTGCAATAACTATAAAATGTTACAGAGAACACAAAACGAATTCGGAATCAATGGATAATTAACATTGTTATTTACTTTAATATCTGTCACAATGAAATCGCCAATGAGCAGACACCTCAGGAACCGCGACCAAGTGTCCTGTTATGGGAGGTGTTTCCTTAGCGACTGAATGCCACCTTAAAAACCCAAGGCAGGGTGTATATGTCCCCTTGCGGGAGGGAACGCAAAATAGACTTTTCACTCAGTACAGCCTTTACTCAATATTTAATTAATTATCATTGTAACAGTCGTTTGCCTAGGACAATTACGAGGATTCTAATTACTATACTTTTTATGCCATTACATCTGTCAGTTGTAAAGATAAGAAAATCCATTCGCTATTGCCATATGGTAAGTTCCATAACAAGTCAAAATCGGCATCGTCTTGTATAAACTTGCCATAATCTTGTAGTTCTTGGTACACGAATTTGGATATACGAAGTGTATCACCGTAGTCGTCGAGAGTGAATGCTGGTTGCAAATTAAATTTGAAGACATGCAGAAGTAGTCAACTGGAAAATTATTTCTTTTGGAAAGAAAGGGGACGTAAGAAGAAATTCTTCCAGAATTACGCGGCATTAGGTACATCGTTCGTTTTAAATGCTGGAAAAGACTATGGTTTGTATGATGCAAGGAAAGCGAATCCATATTGTCGTTGGATCGATCCCTCTCGAACAAGTTTTTGATCTTCATTATCGTTACCAGTATGCCACTTTCGCAATGTGTTAGGAACCATGCCCTTGCCCCCCCCTAAACAGTAGCAACTGCTACCCTAGAGGACCAGTAGAATTACAAGCTTACGAGAGCTGCTACACTACCGCTAAAGTAAGTGGTACCTCACGCTTTGCTATTCGGGCCTTTCTCATTCGCACGTTCACATGAATGTGGAGTAGGCTAGCCAAAAACAACTTGAGAGATGTTGGGTTAATCCATGACTTACATTGCTGAAACTTTAAAAGGCTTTTGACGCCGATTACAGGGTTTTACCGACACGTTATTGCAAGCATGGCTGTACTTCGTTTTCTCCAAATTCATTTTATCTGGTCTTATAGCTTGTACGTATATTTACAGTATTTAAACCTCATACTGAGGGATTGTCTGTAATGCATACTATAAGTCAGAAAATTTGTCACTGGTGAGCTTGTCTAAGAGTAAAAGGAACTGTGCCTCGTATTTAGCCAGATTTAGAATATGGCCACCAAACTGAGTGAAATATAAAAAATAACTACTTCAAACAACGAAAGGACACTTCAATAACACAGCAAATACAAACTAAGGTACTGGTGGTAAAAGTTGAGGAAGATTAGGGATTGCGATATGTAATATATCAAACACGAGAGACAGTGTTTCATCGGGATATCCAAACACCGAGAAGAGAGTTGAAAATACGACGCGCAGCGGAGTACTTTTGACGAAATTCGAGGTGTTTGGATAGCCGATGAAACACTCTCTCGAGTGTTTGATATATCCTCTCAATCGAAACAAAAACTAAGGAGTAAATGGAGAAATAAAATCGTAAAAATCTATGCTAATTAAAATCAGATATCCAAACCACCGTCACGGTTCTGATTTCTTTTGTTTTAACAAGATGAATTATTAATGAATTTGAGAAGGGTTTTTGAAAAGCTGTTTGGCTGAACAGTTTTAAAAGTTAACTGGTTTGTTTGTAACTCTTAATGCAAATGGCCAGGGTGACATTTGTTTGTAAACAAGCTACGGTATTGCCATTTAGATCCATAGAAGTAATTTCTTTGTCTCATAGTGAGTATTTTTTAACATGTTATAAAATAGACTAAAATCAGCCGTTACACAGTTCCTTTAACTAGCAAATCTAAGTCAATTGTTGTATAAGAGCAGTCTATGAAGTGATCAAATGAGTTAATATCAATGCATCAAGGCAGCAATTGACAATCTGTTAGTCCACCTTAATTTAACAGCGCTACTAATCTGCTGCTTCAAGAGAAGTCGACACGTTAAGGCGTTAAAAATAAATGAATTAATGAATACAAAATATTTTTCTAACCAATACTAAAATACTCCTTGTTTTATCTGATAATTCTTTAAGTCGGAAGTTAAAAATAAGCTCCATTTATCTTCAGTTTTAAATAGATAATTGCTCACATAAGTCATACGAATAAAGAGAACTGATAAAAGGAAAATTCTCTCAATTAATAGTATTGATCGCTTGCAACCACGTGACAAGGCGGCCATGTTGGTGGACAAAACAATAAAAAACTTTTTCTCAGAATTTGCATGATAAAAAAGTTCCCAGCGGAGGAAAACGCTTAGTTCCTGTCCACCAGCATGGCTGCTGTGACGTCAGTTGCAAGCCAGCAATAATAGATGCCTGTAATCAGTTAAGGAGAAGATGTGTTTTCATATTGGAGCATAATCGGTTAAAGCTAGTTTGAATGCCTAATAACGTCGAGTAAGGTGAAATTCCAAACACCGTCAGCTCATGCAATTCTTGAAATCATTACTCAAATAAGTCAAAGTTTTCATACTTTGAAAATCCAAGTCATTCTGTATAAACAAATTTGCATGAAATTAATCAAATTCGCACTAGCTTTGCATCACTTTTAACCAAGGTAAGAACTATGTAAGGTTGTAAAAATTGTTTACGAGTTAACTTTTGGCAACACGATTCTTACTGTAAAAAGAAATGCAAACATGAAACAAACATCTCTGAAAGAGTGCAGTTCAAGCTAAGTTTTTTAGCTTATCAAAATAATCGATAGACAACGAAGCTGGCGCGGCACACTCAGAAAAGATACACATTAATATTTGTTGAGTATAAAACCCCGATCTAAGCTAAAAATCTAAGCTAGACAATGATAACTGACAACGAAAGTTTTAAGTTTCCTTTCCACAAAATTGTCATGACTACCTTCGAAACTGGCCCATCAACCTCCCACGCAAGGTAGTCGTTCCTCTTGACCAGCCGTCATGCAACAGACCATGCGCAGTAAGGGACGTGCATATGAGTACGAGGTCAAAGACCGACGCTTTCTTCGTTTAAGTGAGCTTCGGAAGCTGACAATAGTTTTATCTACCCCTTCACTTTTGCTGCTTTGTTTGGTGCCTTTTCTTTCTACTCCAGACTACTCCGAAGCTTGTGGAAACTTCTAGGATCCATTCATAACTCTAATATTTCATCCAAGTTGTGTAAAACAAATTTAAAAGTGAAGGTAGTCGAAACAAGCGCCTAAATGTCATGAGGTCTCGGAGATGTGGCATGCAGTCCGTTATCATGGTTAGGACTTTGCATCCTTTAGTATCTTGGCATCGGCGTTCTGTATCTCGTCTGAGTGGCTGATGGACAATAAAATAAAGAGCGAAATGCTTCATTTCTTTATATAATTATAGTTCTATTCGAAAGATAAGTATAAACCTCCAGGAATGTCGCTTCTTTGACCTATTTTTATGCAACATCATCACAACTTACGTTTAGGTAGCATTTCGTCGTCTTCTTCATCATCGAGCATTCTTCTTTGTTTACGAAGCTTTTGTCTGCAATAAAAGTTGTACATAGATAACTGTAAAAAATGCAGTTCAATTACTTTGTGTTTACACAATTCAAATCAAACATTCGGAACGTGCCACGCGTCTCGAAACACAATACCATTCATTACTCTAATTGGTATTGTCGGGAAGCACTTTAATCTGCGGACATCCTCAACTTATATATTTATGTTGCCGTCTCACCTTTTCGTGCAAATGCACACCGCCCATATGACTCCACCAATTCCTGCCACGAACGCCAGTGAAGCAACGATGATATACACAATCATCCAATCTAAAAAAACAGCAGCGCAAAAGTCAAAATCTTTTAAAATTTCTATCCAGGATCAAGTGCAAAGAGCGCCCGAAGACAACCAGAAAATCAGAAAATAGCGTAAACATTTGATGCAAAAAGTTACAACCAATTTGTTTCTAAGGTCAAGGATTAAAGCCTGAAAAAGTGTCTGTGTACAGTTTGACCCCTTACGAATAAATTCGTTGTGTTGTTTCACTGAGCTCTGGAACCTATAAAAAAACTGACCTTTTTCCTTCTGCCCAGACGCTCCTCTGTTCATGTAAGCCAACTTGACGTTTGCCCCGGTGCCTGCAGGCTCCGCGCTTGTCTGGCACAAAACACCATCAAGGCACTGAACCGCAAAGCATTTGTCATTCAGTAAATAAGCGATGTCGCATGTGGGACGAGCGCAGCACCGTCCGATACATCTGTGAATATCTTCTGCTTTACCCATATCTGTGAAGTTACTTGCTGCACTTTCCGGACGAAGCTTGATGTCGCTCGAGATTCTGCTGTCCAACCTGCAGTTTCCAGTTTGGGACGCGAAATCCGTTGTTGTGGAATCTTCTGGCGGAGAGGCAACCGCGGACAAGTCTAAGGAGGCAAGCAAAACACTTGGGAGTGACAACATTTATCTCGGTTGTTACTCTCTGTATTACGTTATTACTTTACTTTATTTACCCTCGGATTTGTAGAATAGCTTTATCATATCTAATGTATCCGAGAACTTCCCACCCGAAACTTGACAATACAAGAGGCAAAGATCAGTTTACAGCTACGGAAACTTCCTGCCCTACTACTTTCGATAGGTGTGCGGGTTATTTAACGTCCCCTGCTGACCTTAACATTGAAGATACAGGAGACGGGGCCTACGATTTGTCGTCGTTAACCGACAAGACTAGAACATCGAACCACTTGCAGATGTCATTGCACTAGTAGCGCATTTTCCTCAGTTATTTTAAGACACTGAATTCGAATGTTGCTCTGGTCTGGGGCTCGAACTCAGCAGAGACTTACTGGACAATCTTCCGGCGATCTACTAACTAAGCTAACCAGCCGTCGTTCCTGTACTGAAAATAACAAAAATACCTGTTTCTTCCTTAGGTTCCACCTTCATCACCATAGCAGAAATAAGAGGTGTCTTCTTGGATGCTTTCACTGACACAGGTCGGCACGCCTCCTTGCTGGAGCACGACACAGAATAGCACTTTTTCTCCACCATGTAAGCCAAGTCACATTTCTTGCTGTCACAGCATTTTTCCATACACTTGGCCATGGTGTCTACGTCCTTGACGACTGTAAAGTTGTTTTTGTGGACTCCACTTGAAAGGTCCTTGTCATTTGTAATGTTGCTGTGTTTGCATTTGAAATCCTTTGGCTCTGGTGGGATCGCTGGGGCTTCGCTAGATTCTGAATTGTAAATAAAAACATCAGTTATAGAAATTTCTTTCGAGGCAGTGCGAGTGAATTTTTAGAACGTTTTATATTAAATCGTTGTATTCACGGTTGAGTAAATTCCGGTATTTCCGATTCAAATCCACCAACCACAATCAGCTGAAGTTGTAACAAGGCGTTTATCTGTTCAGCGTATTGGCCAAGAAAAGCAACTAGGTCCAAATCGCTTACTGGTCAACCTTGCCTCGGGTGCATGCTGTGTTAGTGAAGACCCAAATAAATTTAGGAAGAAAGAAAACTTGACCCATTACCCTCGTCCCACACTACCCCAAGAGGCTAACACATTTTGGTAGAATTGATCAAAAATGAGCTTACCCTTTTTGTTAGAAGTTTCCATTGGCCTCACGTAAGAAAGCTGTGGATTAAAGTCCGTTGGCGGTGCTTTAGTGTGTTCACAGAGATCTTTATTCTTGCAAGTAACGGAGTAACATGTCTTGCCGAGCATAAAAGCAACGTGACACTTTTTATCCTTGCAGCAAATATCCTGACACTCGTCAATTCCCATCACATCACCGTGGTTATTAAACTTTCCAGCTTTCTTTCCACCCTTAAGTGTAACATTGTTCAGTACCTTCGCTTTGTCGCATTCTTTCTTGTCCGAGTCGCTCTTCGTATCGCTTTTCGAATCGGGAGTTTCGGAAACTTCCGAAGTTTTCCCGGAAGAATCTTCGGAAGTATTCGATCCCCCAACGGGCGTTAACTTAATCTTTCCATTTACGATATTCATCGTCATGGCCTGGCCAGCTGCAGCTGACTTTATCTGGCTTTTAAAGCTTTGGTCGTTCTGTCCAGACGGAATTTCTGTTTTCTTGGTTTCGAGCTGATCGGCGAGAGGCTGATTTCCGCCGGAAGTTACAGGTGCAACAGGTGGTACTTGTTCGGCAGGTGCCGCGGGAGGCATTGGAAATTGCATGGCTATGAAAAAACGCGGGAAATTTTCGCTTAGCAGTCATCTTTTAACAAAGATGGGCTTAAGTTAATTTATTCACATCTGAGTTAATATATTTAGTACAAATTTTAAAATGTTCTCTGGTTAAAAAAAAAAAAAAAATACAAAGATGAGCTTTCGGCTTCCAGTCTGTAGTCTTTGTCGAAACACTAAAACATAGAGCGAAATTTACAAAATTTAAAACCAATAAAAGTGCGAAAGTTTGTGTGAAAGCTAAAAGTGAATTAAAAAATGCTAAATAGTCATAAAAGAATGGAATATTGCCTAGGCAACAGTTTTTGAATCATAGAGAGATTAAGCATGACGTTATACGGCAAACGGCAAACGCGTTTTGTTACCTTTTTATCGGATTCTAAAATAAATCGCACAGAAAAATAGGGAAACATCACACAATCTCGACAAACACAGACCTGCTCATTTCAGCTTACAAACGCCAAACGGCAGACGGCAGAAGTGGAATTTTTTGCGGTTGGCGGGAGAAAAAAAAAACAAATGTCATGCTCTATCTCTCTATAGTCGGCATTGATAGTTATGAACTGCAGAAAAGGCAGAATACATTTATCTTACTTTTAAAACGATGAAAAACACACAAAAAACATAGAATGTTAGTGCTTAAGTTCCATTACAGTTTTAAGTATTAGTTTGTTAATTACGGTTCATATAACCGAATCTGAGTCAGTCATAGACAAAAAGCACAAAGAATAGCGCTACTATAACACTAAACAAAACTATTGTTGAAAAAGCGAGTTCAGTGCATCGAGAAGTGGAAGGGGTAAAGAAATGTAGCACACCCTTGGTAACCTTAAATATGTCGGGAAAAAGGTGAGTCTCGAGCGTATTACCCAGGAATAGCTAACTATTTTAAAACGAAAACTGTGTTATAAAACTGTAGTTTGATAGCAGTAGCTACTTTTTTATCTATTGTAACGAACCTGCGCCGTTGTCAGGTAGTGCCCCTGGTAGCGGCATCATAGGCTTCTGACCCATTTGCGGAATGGAGCCAAATGGTGATGGAGGAAGTGGAGGTGGTACGAGGGGTGACGGCTGTTGCTGTTGTCCGAGCAGAGGTGTCTGTCCTCGCAGTTGGGTCTGCGGGAACTGCGTCATCTGTGTCGCGTCTGCTGATGGAGCATTTAATCCAGGAATTTGAGGTGGTTGTGCTGGCATTGACGGTTGTGTCAGAGGTGTCTGCGCCAAACCAGGGATAGTTTCTTTCGTTTGTTGTTCTGCAGCTTTTGGAGCTCCTGAGATTGGTATGGAACAAGTTAATTTCAACCTTGACAATTTATTATCGTTACTCAACAAAGATCGCAGTTGCTTTACATTTCAAGAGCAGAAAATTTCCACTCTGATCTGTCTGATAAAACAGCTGGAGTTGTAGTGGATCATGATAATAAGGAAGGTCATAAAACTCCTGTAATGTCTTGAACCTATTTCCTAACCCTTCTGAATGCGCGGGAATGCTGTCAACGCCCAGAATCGATTAAAAACATGAAACAAACAGCGGTAATAAACATTGTGGAAAATTGCATTTTACTAACTTGACGTTTTGTATGCTATGCAACATACATTTTCAAAAGTATGACCGTTACAAAATTGTAACGACTATTATATATTGTTATGAAAAGGGTCTGGAACCTAGACTGAGACAATTGATCTACAGCAGTAACTTAATGTTATCGCTTAGGTTAAAAGAGCAACAACCTCTCACTGCCAACGTTGGCATTTAATGAGGGTTGTAGCTCTTGGATGAATAAGGTCTCTTTAATTTTACAATGGAGGTCAGTTTTGCCGGACGCTAGAATGTCAAAATGATCCCATTTGATGTTACGGCCAGTGGTAATGATATGATCAGCGATAGCTGATAGATGATCGCTTTTAGTAAGGGCCTTAAAATGTTCAGTTTTCCTGTCATGAAGTCGTCGTTTTGTTTTACCAATATAAACATCATTGCAGTCCCAGCAGCCAGCTTTGTAAATGACCTTAGATCGCTGAAAACGATTATGGCGGTCTTTGTACGGAAATCGTACCCAGAATCGAACTCGCAAACTTTTGCATACTAACATTCGTTTTTTTACCACTACACCACGTTGGTCAGCAACATACAAGGATCCCATCTTCACAGTCACGTCTTTTATAATCAACAGTCGCGTCTTCTATAATTAACAAATCTTTGAATCTAACATAGGTCTAAAAATTGCTTTATCTTGGTCGAGCTTTGTATGATTATTAGAACACAGTTTGGACCTAATCTAGGCCTAATCTAAAGCAGAAATGATGTAGACCATTATGAAACGGATGATGTCCAATGATGGCCTCGACCGTTTTATTTACGAAAGAGACATCGACTACTCTTTCAAAGTCTACCCATTAAACATAAAATTTGATAAAAGTAATTCCTACCCAGTAGCTCATTGGTATCAAAATTTCTAACGTATGATATCTTGGGGCTGTATCTCGATGGGTTAGCTGGCTGTGTCTTGCACGCGCCCGCGCTCTTGCAGGCCACTGAAAAGCAATTTGAAGAGAGCATGAAGGCCAGGTGGCAATGCGGCATCTCGCAGCAGATTCGCCTGCACTTCTGCATGTCCTTGACTTTGCCGTGATCGCGAAAGTACCCGGATGTGATCCCGCCAACCAGTGTGACGCTTTCCAAAACCTTTCCAGCTGGGCACACCAATTGTGGTTTTAGTATTTGATTCTTCGGCGCATCTGAAAATAAATTAAAGTTAAATAACAATAAAATGTAAAAGATGTTTATATGTCGTTTTAATGCAAGAGATGTTAACGCCATTGGCCCGGGAATTTTTATTCTCTAAAAGAACGGTAGAGAAGTTTGAAACGAAAAGAATCGCTCTTATAGTTAACAAGTACAAGATGGTCCTAACGTTTTAGTCTATGGATAAAGCTCTAGTGTGTGACCGTTTAAATGAAATCTTTTGAGCAGTACTTTCATGTGGTACTGTTTATTGTCCTGTACAAGGTGGTTCTAACTTTTTTTTGGAAGTCTGTTAATGAGGGGGACATTGGGGGTTGCTAAACACCGCATTATCGCAAAAAATATCGGCAAATCACCGCAATACCGCAAAAAAACCCCCCGGAAAATACCGCAATTTCATAGTAAGCCTGTATAGCTGGCGAATTCGTTGACGCGAGGGCAAAATTAGAGGCAATAACGAGCGATGGGACCGAGGAAACAATGACAAGGCTTTAAACTGGTCGTTAAAACAGTCAAATTGTTCATTAAAATGTGCGATAAAATAAGGCTGTCTCAGGTTGCTTCCAAAACGACCAGAAACAGCTAAAAATGGTTGGAAAAAGGTGAAGGATACATTTTTTATACCAACTATCGTCGATCAAAACGCCAAGAAAATGCGTCCCGCAGGTTTGGAGAATACCGCAATACCGCAATTCAAGATTAAAATTACCGAAATACCGCATGAAAAATTGGCCAATACCGTAATACCGCAAACCCCAATGTCCCCCTCGTTAATGAAACCCTAGTGTGTGACCATTCCAATTAAGGCTATTGAGCAGTACTTTCACGTGGTACTGTTTATTATGCTGTAAAAGGTGGTTCTAACTTTTTTTCGTCAGTGTGTGGATGAAACCCTAGTGTTTGACTTTTCAAATGAAAGCTATTGAGCAGTACTTTCATGTGGTACTGCTTGTTATGCTGAGAAAGCTGGCTCCAATTTGGATGAAACCCTGTATAGTGTGTGGCCATTCAAATGAAAGTTACTAAGAAGAACTTTCATGTAGTATTGTTTACTATGCTGTTAGTACAAGGTGGCTCCAACTTAGTGTATGGATGAAACTGTAGTGTGTGACCATTTCAATGAAAGCTACAAAGAAGTGCTTTATTTTGGTCGGTTATGCTGTACGTAAAATTGTGAACTTTATAACCGTTGAGAGCAAGATCACTTTAGTTCTGTCGCAGCCAACAATAGCTAAGGCTGAGCGTTCTAAATCAACGGTTCGTTTTTCGTGTAAAATCTCCCTGAAGACAGAAAAGTTGCTTACGTACTTACCATTTTTCATTTCATTGCGGCTCCAAACGTACGCAATTTGTGGATTAAATATTGAAGGTTGCGCCGGAATGGTGCTACACAAGTCTTTATTATAACACTTGACTGAAAAACAGTTTTGACCCAGCATAAAGGCCAGGTTACATGTGCTCTGTTGGCAACATGTCTCGTAACATTCCTTAATACTGCCAACTTTGCCGGTGTCTGTAAAATCTCCGGCTTTAAGTCCACCTTTGAGTGTTACCTTGGTCAAAGGTTTTACCGCAGGACAGGTGAATTTCGTTTCAACTGAATCGCTAAAGAAAACTGGAAGAAAGGAAGAAGCAAAGTTTAGTGGACACCTCTCGAAGGTGGAATGGACATCTTATGTACATCTCTCCAAAGTTAACACCTCTCTTTAACGAACACCTCTCAAAACTGAACGTTACTCTACTCACAAAAGTGACTCGTCTCTTGCGGTTAAAGACACTTTTCTAACAAAAACAGATAAAAACTGTAAACTGAACCCTAAACACTGCAGCTGCTGGAGCTATGTGTTTTCGAACTTGACTATTATTAAGAAAAAAAAAAAGAGCTCTGATTGTGTCCGAAGAGCTGTACCTTACGCCAGTTTTAACTCCAAAAACAGTAAATTCTAGTGGAAAGACAGTATCAATAGACAATTTAGGCTCTTTTTTTCGTCGCCCTCTCCTGTTCATTTCCCGAACAGTGGCCGGTAATCGAGCCTGTAAGCCATCTTTAAGGGGGGTCCTTCTTAACTACAGATCTAGAGCAGTTGCTAGGGAATTCCTGAAGACCAGTTTTAGTGGCAAGCCATTTTGAACCGTTTTGTAACGCTAAATGGTAAATTTTGTGGGGCAGGAAATACCTGCTTGAAATATTGACACTGCGCCTGCATAACTAGTGCCAGTCCTAAACCGCGCGTTAGAATTTAAAATCCCTAAAACTTGGAGGAAAAAAGGAAGAGTTCTGAATTTTTTAAAGAATCGGAGATAACATAGCCTTCTTTATAATCCTACGTATGGGATTACCGTTTACAAGAAAGAAAAAAGCGCTACTGAAGAAAGTCTGAAAATACGGGTGTTGATTATGTCAAATGGCAAATTTTGTAAAACCCATACGAAGCATTAAGCATGTGGACATTCTTGATCTATTGGCACTGATTTTAACTTTCAGTTTTATATGCCCTTTCAGTTTTAGGGTTTTTTCTATCCTGGCCACGCCACTTGTCAAATATGGCCGTGATTTGAAACTCTTGAAGGACTCTTCAATTGAACAAAGTTGCGAAAAAGCTTATCCGTAGCAGGTCAAGTTTCCAAAGTATGGCGGTTAGATACCTTCCTTAGCAACAACTTAGTAGTTAAGAAGGACCCCCCTTAAAGTTGAGTTGTTCATGACGTAGAGTGTTTACATAAGTAAACACAAGGTCATTGCTGTGTTTACATAGACTTAAGTAAATGTCGCAACCCTTTGAATGCGCGTTATGTGAGCAAAATACTATAAAATACCAATAATAAATTCACAATTTTTAAGCTTTACAAACCTGTGTGTTTGACACCTTCCTTATTCCAGCGCTCTATATAAGTCACAGAAGGATGATAAGGTGAAGGCTTCGCTTTTTGAATTTGACAGTTCTTGCCTTCTGAACATCCAACAAGATAACATCTACTTGAAAGCATAAAAGCTAAGTCACACGCCGCAAACTCGCAACATTTACTCGAACACTCCTCCATGCTTTTCACGGAGCCGACGTCTTTGTACGTCCCGGCGTTTATACCGCCTTTTAAAGTCACTTCCTTAAATACTTTCCCCGGCCGGCACTGTCCAGCCATTGAGGGGTTTATATTGTTTGACGCTTTTTGTCCCTGGGCTATGAGGCTCTTTGGTGTGTTGGCAGAAAGCCCCTGATTTGGGCCCAGGAACCCGTTTGGATGCGGTTTGACGACGTTTGATGTAAAATTTGGAGTGATAAATGCAAGCGACCTATTATCTGCAAAATTAATAAAACAAGAAACAGCTATTTAGTTATTTGTCTTATAAAAATTATATTTTACCCAGAGAAGAATGCTAAGAGAAGCTGTTTTCGCAATTGAAAATAAATAAACCAAACATTTTGGCAAAATAAAACCTTTCAATGAAATTTATCGCGTAAGCTTTGCGATAATGTTAGTTTGGAGGTAAAGGCCATTCGCGAACGAAGGTAGAACTGGAAAATGGTTTGATTGATCACCTTCTTTTGGCTTTTTCTCATTACTTTTTTATAATATTAAAGCATTTTGATTTTGTCTTTTGAAGTGCCATTTTTTGTTATCTCAGTTATATACATGCGATTAAGCTTCCTTTTCTATCGTGGAAACATGTTATTAAGGTCGAATTTCTTCACAATACGAACACCAACGGTTCCAAATCGTGTCATCGTGTCTCTGTGATATAGAAGAGTCTTTATTAACGGCAGTAGAGTTTGTAGAGAGATTAAGCATGACGTTTATTTCTTCCGCGAACGGCAAAAATTCCACTTCTGCCGCCTGGTGTTTGGCGTTTGTACGCGGAAATGAGTAGGTTTGTGTTTGTCGCGAATGTGTGATTTTTTTCCTATTTTTCTGAGGGATTTGTTTTAGAATTCGGTAAAAAGAAAACAAAATGAAAGGCAAGCTCGCGTATGCCGTTTGTCGTATAACGTCATGCTTAATGTCTCTTATAATAATTTGAGTTTCTTTGAGAAGTTTTCACAGTCCTGCCGCACGTACTCAACCAACTATCCGAGTTTCCTTTGCCTCAGTTCCAAAACGAGGTCTGGTGCAAAATCGTTCATACAGAAACGAGATTTATTGACCTGAAAATGAACTATAGACCAAAACGTATTTTTACACAGAGGCCAAAGGCAACACGGTAAGAGTTTAGTGCGACAAAGGAAAAATATTTAACTCAATTTTGAAGTCATATTCTGTCTCGTAACGCGCAAAGTATTCAAATTATTTTTGGCCTAAAATTGTACATCACAAACATGAATCAAAACCAAAATCTGCACTAAATTCTAACGATAACAAATGAAAATAAAAAGGTACAAAGTATAGTAATAGCAAAGTGCTAAAATAAACAGCCAGCAAATATATATCAAAGGCTTAAAAAATACATTAAACTGTGCTCGCTATTGCTTTACTAGTTCTCCGGTTGTGTGTGCTTGAAAGCGTAAAATAACTTAAAACAAATAACTCATTTAAAATGTTCAGATAAAAGGTTGGCGTTAAGTCGCTGGCAGTTTCACACAAAAAGCGTTATTTTCTTGCAAGACTTAGCCTCTAGTCTCAGCGTTTTGTATCTCGATCGCGAACCGAGAATGCAGTGATTAAACGTATATATAAACTTTGAGTTTTTTATCTCAGGCGTGAGTTTTATCCTTGTAGCGTGAGAGAATTGCTATCCAAACTTATGCTGAGCAAAAAACTAATATAATGAACTTTGCAAAAAGGCCGATTGTTATGAAAGAATCAAGACTCCTTTCAACGGATACCTGGAAAAACACTGTCGCTTAACAACCTGCTCTGGCTTTTATTCGGCTCCGGGTGGCTAGCTTCCTTTCAGGCTTTCAAATCTGAACGCGATCAAAGATTAATGAGCTTAATCGCCGTAGAAATCATCTCTCGCTCCACTGAAATTTATCCCAAGCGCAAAATCAGCCCTCAAATGCACCGTAAAGATCCACAGCCCAATAGAAAAGCACGAAGAAATAAACCTAACGAGAAAAGATGCCTTTAAAGGGTTTCCTTTTCGAAAAATCCAACTAAATGCCACGTCAGTCTTAAACAATCTATTTCTTTTGAACAACGCCTCGCTTTTCCCTTCAAATGCAAGATAACGGAGTCCCATTAAAAGCTCAAGCTGGCAGTGACTTAGGCCAAGTTTGCTCGCAAAGCCTCAAAGCTGCTTATTTATCACCGCCGTATTAACTGCCCGTGCACTAACCTTTTTTATGGCCCGTCCGCACGTGTGCTATGAGGACCTTTATATCTGAGGTATCAGTGGCTGTAGCTTTGCACTCCTCATCACTCACGCATTCAACTCCATAACATTTAGCCGCCGATAGGAAGGCGACATCGCAAGTGGAAGTTTTGCAACACAGTTCAATACAAGATTCCATGCTCGTCACCTTGCCCAGCTTTCGAAACGTCCCGGCTCCTATACCACCCTTTAACGTGACATTCTCCTCGATTTTCGTGTTCTTACAGTTTTCGAGGTAGTTGGAGGAACACATGACTAGATTCACACACGAAAAATATTAGTCAAACAGTATTTCACACACACACAACTGGATAATTGAGGAAATTTATCCGCACGAAATTTACTTACCTTTACAAAGGGCACATAAGCATATAAGCAGTACGCGAGTGTACATGTTCCTTCGAGATATCATGGTGATCCTTTTCAGCCACATTGTAGCATTATTCTAAATTTATAAAAAAATACCTAAACAATATTATTTAAGAAAAAAATCGAAGAGGAAAAAGCAACTATTTTTAACTTTTTGCCATATAGTAAAATTATATTCTTTTGTTATGAAGGCTACGGGCAGTAAGCGGTCCCGCCGAACAATAGAATTCAATTACATCATCACGGACTCGCACACTGCCCAATCATATACCTAATAGTGTTCACGTGACACAGAAGTGTAAAATCCGCGGGGGTATTTTTGATGTCATTAAATGCATAGGTATACCGTCATACAAGAAGAATTTCCATAGATGAATACTGGAAAGCGCTAACTGGTACCTCAGAATACCTGTATTTATTTGACACAGACAATGGAAAAACACGGTTCGATGTTATGGTTATTTCGATTGATCTAGATTTTCACCACAAAAGAGAAATAAAACCGAGAAATCATTTTAGTCGAGTTGGTGCTCTTGCGAAGACTTGTTTAGCTGTTGAAATGCTTTTTACCGGAGCGTTTTAAAAATAAGTTGTTGAAACGACAATGGAAAACGACAATGTTAAGAAAGGGAAATTGTAGTTACAAGTTCATTGTGCTAAAACTCAATGTCTATTTTATCACGGGATTTATTTTTTTCTTCAAAACAGGTCTACGTTTTAGAATGTAGCTGAGTTCAAACCGGAGACTGACTGAATTTAAATGGCTTCTGGCACAGGGAATCCCCTGACTGACAGATGTCACTGGCACTGAGATGGGTTTCTTCTCAGATTGAACCTTTGAACAGAAGCTAACATGTACTTTTTATCTTGTGATAACTGAAAGCTGTGTTCTGTTACACAGAGATTTCTTCCCGTTTGACGCTATGATTGTTACCTTCATGATATCAAAAATACCTCTTCAGACTCTCTCTGTTTTCAACCGACCAACTTTGCTAAAGCTACAATACTTTTCTTTAAAGTTATTAACTTATTTATTCTGTTTTCAACATCAGTCGTATCGCTATCTCTTAGTTCTTTTAACGTATGAGAGTTTATTTCCTCCTTAATATTTTCCCAAACGTTGCGAGAAGGCGAGCAGTCGCACTTATAGACTTTTTCCGCGCCACAGTTCGTTGTACGCCTGTTGTTTTTAAATTGTACGTCGTATTTTTCTACAGTCGTTGTATTTCCTATTCAGTACCACAAGTGTAAAATCATTTCACAGCTCTCAACCTGAGAAGTGTATGTAGTACACTTTCCCAAAACTCTCTACTGTAGTTAACGTTAGTTGAGTCAATTGGATCTCAACTCCACTTCATTGCACCAACAGTTCCAGATGAAATGAGTAAATGATTGCTCAAGAAACCACATGAGCTTACAACAAGATAATTCTCGAAAGCAAAGTGGCTGGAACGTCCATTTCTCATCCATGAAGTAATGTGAAGGAACGTCTTCTAAATTCAGTGAAGTGAATAAACATTCAACTCGCTTGACTGCCCAGGTTACTCGCGTGGAAAAGCCTTGCCACGGATCGGTGACTTTTGTGTCATTTTGCGAATATCTCTTGGAAGAGCGAATAATGACATTGCATGGTTGAAATCACATGGAGGAACATTGCAGAATCTGGAGTCCACTTTTTATCATTTCAATCTTTGTTCTACAGTGTCTTTAGATATTACCAAGTGAACCCTATCGCACTCTTTTTGGCACAGAACTCGAATCGCCTCGTCAGGTTCTCATAGCTTGTCATAAGGTTTATGTTAAAAATTATGTCATTTTGCTGAGATTAACCAAGTAATTTTAACCTTTTTAAAATCAAAATGGAGCTACTGTTTCAAAAGTTGACTGTTGCAACACTGGGGCGGAAAGCTATCCAAAATATTGTTATTAGTCCAGCATTTTGCTCTACTTCATGCCAGACGAAGTTTCCTACGTGGAACCTTGAATGTTGTGACCGTAAGGTCATCATTTCTGTTGATTTATCGAAACACGAGTATCGACCGCTTTCACCGTCACTGAGATGAATAATTGTTGTAGTATATACTGTACCAAGCTGAATAACTAGCGCGGGACCAAAACATTACTTTCGGTACCTAAAACGACACGCGAAGCCATATTGTTTCTCTTCGGCTGCTCGGAGGTGAATCAGAGGTGAATAGTACTTTGCTAATCACCTCCGAGTTAACCAATCAGCGCGCCAGGAAAGCACTATTAACTTGTGTGGTGTATAGTAACAAGCTCTATTTAACTTCCAGTGAGAAATGCTTAAAGCCTAGTGAAGTTAAAAAAACAAAACAAAACAAAACAAAACAAAACAAAACAAAAAAAAAGAAAGAAAAAAAAGAAACGTAAACCCTGATGGAAGTTACGGCTTATTACGAAATGAAACTCGGGAATTTTCAGGAATTGGCGAATTCTTTAGATTTCTCGGGTTTTCCCAGAAGTTCTCGGTAATTTTTAATAGCCGTCTTTGGTGCCCTAAAATTCCCGGGAATTGTTGCGATTTTTTGGAACGAGAATATTGGCCTCTAAAACAACTCTTGAGAATTCCCGGGGCTTCTCAGGAATACACTTTAACACATTCTTAAAGCCTGAATTCTCGGAAATTCTTTGGAATTCTCGGGGCCTTAATTAAAAAGTTTGATTTGCCCCAAAATGTTTCTGGATTTTAAAAAGTTTCGTCTTTTTCCTTCTCGAAACATCCCGCGAATTCCCGGAAATACAGTTTGATCTCCCTCTCCCCAGACCCTTCTCCGTTTTATCCTTGATTTGCAGCAATAAACCACTGTGGGCGCGATCCATTCAACCAAAAATTTCGGTTTGAGTTTCCGAAATTTTCCCGTGCCGAAAGGAACGGTATTTTCCACTTGACTGAACCGGTCACGTCAAAATGGCGGGTTTGCCGTTCGAGTTGTTTGTTACTCGAGTACGATTTCAAGTAAACAGACATTTTTAACCTTGCGAAGCAACAAGGAGATGATAATTTCCTGTTAACTTGTTCCCGAGAAGAGGTAAATTTACCCGTAATTATATCTATGACTATTTTGAACTCAATCTTTCGAGATATCTGTCTGTACGCCCGTTGTACGATTTATTTTCATTTACGATACGATTACGTGACATTGTCCTTGACAAGATCAAGAAACTTCTCTTCCAAGAATTGTACGAAACGTGTCGTCGCGTCGCTGACATTGAAATGTGTCATGAGAATTATTCTATGTCGCGTAAAACGAAGAAACATACGTATGGCTGGTGAAAACACCTGCCGCAGCCATCTTTTAGGTCTTGAAGAGGACGAAACGGAGTGATAATGCCCAATGGAACAGGAAATTCCCGGAATTTCCAAATTTCCGGAAAAAAGGACAACCTCTGGAGGTTGTCCAAAATTTTCGAAATGAGTTCCCAGAAACGTTCTGTTCCATTCGATTTTGTACCGGAATTTCCGGAAATTTTGGTCCAATGGATCGCGCCCACTGTATTTCACTTTTCGCGTGCGCCAAGGATCTAAGAAAAAAAATTAAGGCCGATTTCTAAAATTTCTTAAGCCGCCTAAGAATTTAAGGCTTCAAGGTATTTCACAGGCTATCGGTAAAACAAGCTAGGGGTGGCGAATGGTAAAATCCGAGCCTTGCCGAGACGCCGAGACCCTAGTTTAAAAATCCGAGCCCGAGACTTGAATTTGTTTGTAAAATCCGAGCCCGAGACTTAGCGCTACAAAAATCCGAGCCCGAGACGCAGTGATCCAAAAATCCCAGCCCGAGACGCACTTCATCAGAAAGTACGAGAAACAGGAAGCTACAAGAGCGCTCTAGCTTTTGTGGGCGTCACAACAAATATTTTTCCACTCATCCCAAAACAATAGCTAACATTGGTTTTGTATTAAAACCATTAACTTATCTAGTCAACCAGTCAGAGATATAAAATTAAACTAAGTAACGCATTACTGCTTATAGTCTACCTATTAGCCAGGTTAGTTACTTATAAACTAATGTTTCGACATTAGCTGACATTCTGCTTGGTTTAGAATTCACACGCCTTTTGATCTAAGACTGATCTAGTCGGCTCCTGGCACGCGTAAATCCGCTGCGAACGTTTGGCTTTGGACTACTAGCTACTACTAGCTACTACTGCAAATGGCAGAGAGTGAAGAGGAAATAGAAGAGGGTTTTGAACCGGCAAAGAGTTAAGTAAGTTAAGTTATAAGATCGTCTTGCTACTATTAGCTACTATTACCGTCGCCCAACGCGTCATATGCTGGGAATTAAGATATCTCTTTATGAGCTTCTTATCGGACTCTATTAGCTTCTACTTGTAGCTTTTAACAACGTCGTCGAACAAAGCGTCTTGTTCGATTTGTATATCGAATAAGCCAATGATTAAAAAGAGCTAGATAGCTAACACAGAGCTTGCTATTTTTCTCAGCCATGTTTCATGTTGTACTTCGGACTATATCTGGCAACAAGCCACAGTAGCTCAGTTCCTGGAGCGTAATTTTACCATGCAAGCAGGCTTTCGGTGAATGACTTCATAACCTTATACCAGTCTTACACTGTGAAAATATTGGGATAGAAGGATAATTGACAGACGGATAGACTGTTAAACATTTGTTAGCTTTTGTTGTGGAAAGGACTAAAAAATATATTTTACGTTTTCGCTGAACACCTACTGAGAACTACTGAGTGAAAACGGCGCTCGTATGATTCTTAGCTATTTAAACGTAACTTATTCAGCATCTTGCGACTTTCACATCTCGTGTATATATGCATGGGCCCCAAACATGAGCCATTATAAGAATTATATATTGATGAGTCATTATAGAATGATGTACTATTATCATGACATGATTTCCTCTATAAAGTGGAAATTACGTTTTCCTATATATATTTTACATAACAATTGTAAATGCAGATTCCGACAGGGTTAAATTTCTTAATTTCTCGTTTCGGATAAGCTTGCGGATAAAAAATTGAACGTCCCATTGGCGAGATTTCGAGATCCAAATTTTTAAAATCCGAGACTCCGAAATCCAAATTTTCAAAATCCGAGACTCCGAGACCGTCATATTTCTAGAAATCCGAGATTCCGAGACGCTATTTTTAAGCGCCGAGATTCCGAGACTCGGCGTAAATTTGCCGAGACTCAACATTTTGGAAAGGCCATTCGCCACCCCTCAAGCTATGTCGACCTGGAGTGGAGACCGACGTACACGAGTCGCACACAATTTAATTCCAGGCGACTGACGGCACTTAAACGTGTGCGAATTAAATGTTCATTTGACTCATACCTTTATGCACTAGAGGAGGCTTCTGCTTGAAATCCCAGAATATTTTTACAGAAGGAAGCTTCTGCTCGCAATCCAACCAGGATCATAATTTCTGCTCACGAAAGACGCTTCGTTCGAATCAAACATCCCCAGGCGCGCAAGTGTCACGTGGGTGTTTAATCATTAATTTCAAAGACCCATGTGATTCGTTCCAGGCTTCCTCGGACACCAAATTTGAATTTCTGTCCGCCATATTATTTTCGGCCGTTTGAGAGCTTAGAGTTGAACCATCGTTGGTTGGTCAAAATTCCAATTGAAATAGTGTTTTAATCAACAAGTCACCTTCGAAAAGAGGCATTTGCCAGCCATATGGATTGCAGACATCGTAAAAGGTAAGCTTGAATTGTTTTAAGCACGTGAATGGTATACAGTAAGTATCAGTTGTGTGCGACGCTCAGCCATAAGTTGTTATTTCTTGAACCTCCGAGGAAAACAAGAACTGCTTTGAGAAATCGGGGGTAAAGTAGCGAAGAAGTACTACACAAAAGAAACGAAAATTGTTCTATGGAATCGGAACTTCTGCGATATCGAGGGTTCGAGAAATCGGGATAATACTGAACGAGTGAACGTTCCGTAACCTGCGTAAACGTTCAGTATAATTTGCGAAAATTTCGCATTATGTACAGTAATTTACAGACTGAACTCCGATTACTTTCGTATGGGAAAACAAAGTAAAGGAGTTTGGGTCACCATTATACTTCTTACTTGATTCGTAGGTTGGGTTTCTTAATTATCTTGCTTGCTTGAATTCACTCATGTTCTCTGAAGATACATGTGCAGTAGCAACATTTGAATGCATAGCTTCTCTTCCAACTGGCAGTTTCATGTGCATGTACATGTACACTAGTTTTGCAATGTTTTCGAGTGGTATACCGTGAAATATCCCACCAGTGACTTGATTGTTCAGTATACACACGAGCCTTTTAGGAAAGTGTGAATACAAAGAAAAATCAAGTCACAACTAGGATAATTACTGTATCCCGTGAGAAAACATTGCAGAAATATTTTAACCCATGCCTTTTGCAGTATGCATACAACTCTGCAACTTCAGATAAATATAGACTAAATACAAAACTTGTTGTAAAGCTTTTAATGTTACCCTATCTGGCTTAGATTCCTCTGTCCAGTTTTGAAAAAGTCAACAGAATGTATACAGTATTTATAATTTGTCCTCATGGTAATACAGCTGTAGGTCATTGATAATTCTTGTTGTAGAATATTTGTTTTGCTTGGATGAGAACAGTCACAATGTTTAGCCGAATACACAACCATTCCTGTTTTTTTTTCGTCGATATTTAGAATGTCCAATTCGAGCGGTTGATTTGCTCCTTTTACATTGTATGTTGGAAAAGTTTCTTACAAAATCTAAATTGAGCTGAATGTACATGTATAAAAATAGAGTGTGTTGGCAGCTTTTTTGTGGAATGCATCATATAAAATTAATAATTCACAGCAAAATATGCAATGGCTCTCTAGGCTGCTGATTGGCTGTAATCTCCAAGGCATGGGATAAACACATGTACATGCACATGAAGCCAAGCTGTCATACATGTAAATGTAGTAAGTTTTGTTTTACTATTCTCTATTTGAATACCATAAATAATCGATAAAGCGCCCCTCACGAATAAGCGGCACTGTACTTTTACCGAAGAAAATAAATATTAAGCACCTCTCTTGAATAAGCGCCGCAGCGCTGATTTGGGTATTTTCAGAGTGCTACACGTATTAACTGTGTTCATACTATCTCTTGTATTTAAACAGTAAAACTTTCACAAAGAGACTTAGAAACTGTGCTAATGTTACCTCTTGTACATGTATTTCAATCAAAATAATTTTATATTTAATTATGCATGGCTAGTGTGTGCATCACTTAATTCTCTCTATATTCCCCTCAGTGTTTTACTGGTAGTTAAAATAAGCACTGCACCTTTAACCATAGGTAGCCCAAGCTCAGTATGTGAGCGTCCGTGTTATCCGCATCTCATTACGTGTTATCCATATCTCATTACGAAATATTCAAATACAGGATCTCGTAGTTAATAATTAGTCACCGCGTACCGTTTTAAGAGATTGTATGGAAAATATTCCTGTTGCCTATAAATGTGCCAAATAAGCAATAAAGTTTTTGTTTGCACTTACTTTAGTTATATTCTTGCTATTTCTGATGTTTTTATAGCGTTTTAGAAGTCCTGGGTGCTGAAGGTGGATTTTTCCGAGCGGGGTGGTTTTCCACCAGAAGAAGCGAAGCGAAGGTTGGAAACCGTCTCAGGACCCGGGTCGCTTTCGGCGGCGATAAATCTCGTTAAATTCGCCCCACGGTAATTTTTCCTCCGAAAGCTGTTTTGGCGATAAATAAGCTTCATTTTCCAGTTTTCGCTTCGCTGAACCCCAGGTTTTGAGGCTGAATATCGCCGATTGATTGACTATGTAGTGCATCTGACTAGCCGCAGCCGGAGCAGCTCTGCAACGAAAACCAACCGTCACGACAATTTTAAATCCTAACCCGCCTGGCACGGGGCGTTTTTGTACATTGACAATTTGAAACCAACGGTAGTCGGGCACAGTTATATTGTCTCTTCTCACATTGCGCCCGCCGGGTGGTGCATTGTACTCCTGACCAATCAGGAGATAACATCACCGATCGCGTGTTGACCTCTTGAAACCTTTCATTGCGTTTTTGCTATCATTGCCCTCTGCTATTATCGAGTAATCAATACCTTGTCAAACCCTTTTTAGCGATTTGTTTTTATAATGTCTTGTTAACAACTGTACCTTTTTGGAGGGAAGAGAAAACTTTACTAGGATAGCTTTGAGATACAGTGTATTGTTGATAATCATTTCAAATATCGTCTCTTTAGCGTATTTACGCGAACTCAGACCCTTCTGCCGTCAAGAGGTCAACACGCGATCGGTGATGTTATCTCCTGATTGGTCAGGAGTATAATGCACCACCCGGCGGGCGCAATTTGAGAAGAGACAATATAACTGTGCCCAACTACCGTTGGTTTCAAATTGTCAATGTACAAAAACGCCCCGTGCCAGGCGGGTTAGGATTTAAAATTGTCGTGACGGTTGGTTTTCGTTGCAGAGCTGCTCCGGCCGCGGCTAGTCAGACGCACTACATAGTCAATCAATCGGCGATATTCAGCCTCAAAACCTGGAGTTCAGCGAAGCGAAAACTGGAAAATGAAGCTTATTTATCGCCAAAACAGCTTTCGGAGGAAAAATTACCGTGGGGCGAATTTAACGAGATTTATCGCCGCCGAAAGCGACCCGGGTCCTGAGACGGTTTCCAACCTTCGCTTCGCTTCTTCTGGTGGAAAACCACCCCGCTCGGAAAAATCCACCTTCAGCAGCCAGGACACCTAAAACGCTATAAAAACATCAGAAATAGCAAGAATATAACTAAGGTGAGTCCAAACGAAAACTTAATTGCTTATTTCGTTATTTATGGGCAACAGGAATATTTTCCATACAATCTCTTAAAGGATTCGTTATCGTGACTACATGTAATTATTAACTACGAGATTATTAACAACAGCCGTACAAGTCTTGTATTACCTGTCGCTATTTGAATATTCCGTAATGAGATACGGATAACACGGACGCTCACATACTGAGCTTGGGCTACCTGTGCTTTAACAGGGAAAAATTAAATAAGTGGCGCGGCACTTAATCCATCATTTAATCCTTCATTTATAAATCAATCACACAGCTGAGGCCTACAGTTCTTAATGACCAGTTCTTAATGAATCAGGTCCAGATATCAGTCTTGATACGCCTTCTGTTTATATTAGACCATTCTGGAACCAGCCTGGTAATTAGAAAATACCAGGTCTAGTTTTTGATCTGTGCCAGACTGGTTCCGCATGGTCTGATATGAACAGAAGCTGATCCAGTCTGGTTTACATGTAGTTTGGAAGGGTTCCATTTTAGTCCCCTGTAGAGTAAATGTAGCCTTAGTGGACCAGAAATAATATTTTTCTGTCATGCAAAAACTTTTATTCACATTTGAGCAGTACTGTACATGTACTCCTTCCAAAACTTTGAGGTGGTGGTGTGGAACATGCTTCCTTTTGAAAGCTTCACACCCAACCCCCAAAATTGATTTGAATTATTTAGACCATTTTTATATGGGTCACGTATACCCAGGAACGTCTCTGCTTGGACATTTACATGTAAGCATCTGATACAGGCTTCACTTTCTTATGTGCTGTACATGTATGAAGTGCAATGTCTACTGCTTACTTGTGTCTTGAAAACTACAAAGAAAATGAATTTTGTTTCCCTAAAACTGTTACATTCAAGTGCTTTACTAATCAACTTTTGCAAATCGAGGAAAAAAGTGCATGATCAAATGGCATTTTAATGTCATTGTTTAATTGCCATTGCTTTGCTCTTCTAGTGCCATATGTGTAACTCTTCATCACAAATGATGTGTTAACTAAACAATAGGGCAATTGGAGCTGGAGATAAGCAAATTCCAAGCTGTGATAAGCAGATTCCAAAAAGTTTTGTTTTCCTTTTTTTGAATGTCAATTTTTAGTATTGTGACAAAAATACAGAATCTGCATGTACACATAGTTACAATACATGTAGAATAGGGTAAATAATGGAGCTTCCCATAGTACTTTTTGTATGCCCAGTAGGCACTAAGCAACTATTCTAGATGAAACACTGATTTATTGATTGATTTACTGATACATGGTACAACTATGATTTTATTTTGCGAGCCTTGATTGGTCATGTTCACCCTTCTTACATGTACTTGCTCTGGTAATGCACCTGTTGTGTGTTTTATGCAAGAGAACATTTGCATATTATGTCCAGAGATGTAGCTACATGTAAGAGCTCAGGGAACCGGCTAAATTCACAATTTCACAATTAAGGAAACAGATTGGGGTAGTCTTGAAGGTACAAAGACCAAAAAGAGTCTGAGCTGGGTTTTTTAGTGTAAATTACAGATTTAATATACAATGTTTTCGTTGTTCATCAATATTAACTAAAAAACTGTTCACAATTTTTTTGCAAATATCATAAGGGATTGATTTTCAGTCCTTTCCACTGATCACAAGGAGCAGATGATTTGGATTTGGGGACAAAAAATCAGCTAAGAGAAACATTTTCTAATTAATGGCCCGGGTGGCTGCTGTGATTTACTTTGTGTACATGTAAATGATAACCAGTGTATTTTTTCTAAATGTATATGTATGAAAAGCTTTCTGTTGTACTATATGGATTGCAATAACATAGTGATGAAAAATGAAAAAGTTTTAATTATTAAATTGTGTCCTCTTTGAATTTGGTGCTTAGTCTCTCCATTTATTTATTTGTTATGTTAACCCTTTAAATTCAATAATTTTGGATGCATGTTATCCTGGGAATTCACGAGAATTCTCGGAAATTTCGGTCTTCTTTGCTAATTCACAATTTTTTTTCGTGTATTTCTAGTTAATTCACGAGATTTCACGAGAATTATTGGGAAAACCCAAGAATTATCGAGAAATCTGAGCAGCTTCATTTCGTTCTAATTTAAGCCACATCTGTTTCTCGGGAATTCCCAAAAATTTTCGAGAATATCGAGCAATCAATTTGGTCATTTTTGTTCCCGAGAAATCCTGGGAATTCCTGAGAATCTATTGTGCCAATTCACGCTCAGGAATGTAAAAAAATTCCCGAGAAATCTTGGGAATTATTCCTAGGAATTCTCGGCTTTTCTTAGAATATTCCGGGAATTCTTTGAACTTTTTTATACGGGTTAAATAAATATACATGTAAAGGGGCAGTATCACGAGAGGTCTTCTAATTTTTTTGTGTAAACTATCCTAGAATTATAAAGGTACACTCACTGATCAACAAAATAACCTTTAAACGCCAAAAAGGTATACATTCACTCTCTGAGATGTGCACAAATTATAATCAGAGTTTTCTAGTGATTTTCCTCCAAGTAGGACTGTCAAACTTGAAAACGTCGGCCCGACGTTCTCAAGTTTTAGACCACTTCTTTCCTATCCGTCCGTAGCCACACCAGTTTTAAACAACTTCCATGACCAGTACAGTGCGTTTTAGGAAGGTTAGGCAACTATGAGTAGATTTCCAATTGGGGCCAACACCTTTATTGGATTTTCAAGTAGCATTAAATCTTGGTGAGACTGCCCCTTTAAATAAACACCTCTTCAGATCGCCTTGCGGGCATGACTGTCGCAAGAGCAAGCGAAAGTGAATATCTTGGGGGACGAAAGAAAGGAGAAGGATCCTTTGTGCTCGTCTACACTTCCCGCTCGCCTTGCTCGGACGTCGACAACTTCGCTCGCTCGCATTTTGCGTTTCCACTACTACCTTAAAGTGACAGTGCTTGTCAGGGTCTGTCAGGGCTTGTCGGGGTCTAGCACACTCACCGTCGTAACAAACGCAAACAAACGAAATATCATGGTTAAGAGTTCGCGACTTGAGAAAGCACCTACCGTTACAGGTGAACAACATCCTGTTCTATCGATTTATTAAGTAAGCCCATTATAAAATGAAAATATTGCAAGAAACGCCAGTACAATCGCTTTTACAAAAGCAAGATTTTTCCCATTCGCAGGGAAAACAGATGCAACGCTCCATCTTCCTATTTCAACAATGCGCGTGTGAAATTCTCCCAAACGCGCCCCGGTAAAATTCTTTATATTTAGCTTTAGCTTAGCCTGTGCACAGCCGTCCCGCTCCCCTCAAAAAAATCGGGGAGAGAACGTCTGTGTTATGGCGGCGTTGATCGTGTTCCGCGGCGGGTGGTTTCCCCGGAATGTGTGGGAAATGATTTGATTGGCTTTCACAAAAATTATTTTAATTTATTCTGCATAATACCAAAACCGTGTTTTGATTGGCTAAAATTTTTGCGGGTGTTATGTATTAGCTGAAGTGATTCCAAATCATTCCAGCGAGCGCGCGAGTCGACATGCTATGATGAGTTCATCTTCACGCAAGAGAACAGCATTCAACGCAAGGCAAGGAATATTATCGTTGGACATCAAAGTAGAGATAAACTCTGTCCACATTTAATTTGCAAAAATTGTCTCACCTTGCTGAAGATACGGTGTAATGGGGGTTGACTGGCCATACCGACTCCTACGTTAGTGGCATTTGTATTTGCCGTATTGTCTGAAATTTGTTCTGTCGACATTTTAGCTTCTCACTTGTTTCTGAAGGGCACTATATGTTGTATCATTTGGAGGCAGTATAAGTTGAGGAGCCGTAAGACTGTGGTCTAGCAAATGTCCAGAAGTTAATGTCTGCACAGTTTCCTGTTTCTAAAATTTGACATCTCTAGCTCTGTAATTTGCCACACGTTTCGCTTACGCGGTTTATTTTGGCTCATTTCTATTTGCAAGATATGCTATAAGCTCTCAAAATGTTCACTCTGGAAGGAGGAGATCTGAAATTTCCAAATGTTGTTTCCTTGCATTTATATTTGCGTTGCCGGGCCCGACTTGAAGACTGTTGCAAGATGTATTGATCTTATCACGGATGGCCGGCCTCGCCAGACTGTTGTAGCTTTACTTTGAGAAAGCTAAAAGTTGATTTTACGGAGACATTCTCTGTTGTAAAGGTTGATTCGATCGACCGTTTTGTCTCTTGAGGTCGATGACGTTCACCACGATTCAAATGAAGACAATAAAGATTTGAAATCTCACACGCAGATACCCGATATGATAATTCATGTGAAATTTAAATCGAGAACAGCAGGATACTGGAACACGATTAACGCCGCCATAACACAGACGTTCCCTCACCGATTTTTTTGAGGGGAGCGGGACGGCTGTACACAGGCTAGCTTTAGCTACGAAAACAATATAATGTTGGAAACAGATTTACAATACCTGTATCTACAAAAATACTGTTTATTCACACTTTTCAGTTCCAATACAAAACATTTTGATAACCATAATATCAACTCCTTTCGAATTACCATTGTCGTCTAAACACTCAATATCAAAGTGCAATAAACACACGGTCCAGTTCTGAGCTCCAGTATATAGTACTAAGCTAGCTGTATTTCATTGGTGTAAATTCAAATTTGCAGTTATTTAGCGCGTCGTCCTTCAACTGTAGTTTAAATGCACTTTTAAACCTTTTAATATGGGGAAATATGTCGAATGTTGATGAAAGAGACTAATAAAATTCTTGCCGGGCCGAGGGAAAAATTATGTTACGGGTCCAATTTCTTAGGCGCCCTCTTTTACACTAGAAAAACCTGATAAATTCCAAATACATTATTTTAAAGAAGTCGTTCTCTGCTTCTTGGTCGTGTTGCTCTGAAAGGGGTTGAGCTGCCTTAAGAAGCTGAGGTACTTCGTGCGAAAATTAAGTTTAATTTCCAAACAAGGAACTCCTAAAGAAACCTAATTACCTAAAAACCACTAGTTATCAACCAGGTAACACTAGTTATAGAGAACGCCTTGAATGCTCAAAGGGTTTCTAAGCTGAGACAGTCCCTGCTGTTCATCGCCTCGATCCTCGTCTCTATCTCCGCTTTCGTCATTTCCGCTTTCGCCGCTGTCTTCTTCGTCTCCACTTTCCTCGCTATCCTCTTTTTCGTCACTTTCTCCGCTGTCTTCGGCCCCGCTCTCTCCACTTGACTGATCCAAGGCATCGTTGCTACTGTCTCCAGATCCGCTGTCGCCACTGCCATCAGCATTTTCTTCGCTTCCGCTTTGGTCATTCTTACTTTCAATGTTGCCTCGAGCTCCGCTCCTCGACACTTCCTCATTTTCATCATCTTTTGTAAGGTTGCTCTGCAAACTGTTCCGTTGGCCCTCATCTCCTTTGCTGCTAACATTGTCCTCATTGTCATCAGCCTCTACATATTCTTCCTCTACAGCTTGCTCATAATTAGGGTGGAATCTTTCGATTAACGGCATCACAGACTTTCGTTTGGGTGCTGCAAGAAAGAGTTCAATCAAGGTAAACGATAGTCAGCAAATTTGACATAAACAAGAGCACGATAATGAAAACAAAAATAAATCCAATAATTTTTAATCACCACACTTTTCTTTTTTTTCTTTTAGAAAATAGTGATGCCTATGTTTCTGCGGTGGGGACCAATAATCTGATTTTTATACGCGATTTGAGCCTGAAACGCTCCCGAAAGAATACATTTTTCGGTCGTTGGGATAAAATTGATGGTTGTGGGTCAGAATCTAGATTTAAATGGAAAACAAATGGTATCAAAAGTTCTTAACAGAATCGTAGTGGTACCTACTGGGCACCTCGTTCCTATCAATAGCAAAGTTGTTATTGAAAAAAAGCAAACAGAGTTTTACAGACATGTGTTGTTACAGCTGCAAACTATCACTCAATATTGCAATTTTTTCCCAATTTGTCTCGTTTCCCCTACCCTCACCCCTCTCTTTTGTCGCCTCCCGTAAAGTCCCAAGCTCTCTTCCACCCCCTCCCTTCCCCCACATATAATACTTTATGATTCGCAACATCTTTAAATTGGCTTTTAACCACTCAAAACGTTGCTTAACTATTCAGAAGCTCAGGAATGAAAAAAGCTTTATGAAATGAAGTACTGGAGTATACATTACCAAAACTAATCTCTCCTCTCTTAACGTAAGCCACGGTAGGGTTGGTGTGATGGGTCTCCACAGGTGCAGGCTTAGGTTGGCAGAACTGCTCGTTTGTACAGAACACCGAATAGCATTTGTCCGCCATCATCATAGCCACGTGACACTGCTCTTGAGCACAACATCTCTTGATGCATGACGTAATATCCGTGACACCTTTGTGGTGAGTCAGTTTACCAGATACCATACCGGCCATTAACACCGTCTTGTTTCTTATCTCTCCATCCAAACGACAGATTTCTTCTTTGTTTGTTTCTGTTCTCATGACTGGGGTTCCATCTGAAAAAGGCGAGATTGCAGGCAATAAAGGATTAGGTAATTATGCCACAAGTTGTTAAAACGTCAAAGAAGTTATGATACACGGTAAATTTTTACCTTCTTAAAAGACCAGTTCATAATCTAGCTGTAATCATTAAGCTTCCAATGTATAAACGGTTTATAGGGGTTTTTGTTGAAACAACGAGCGCTAGGGCGGACCACGCGCTGACAGTCAAATGGGTTATACTGATATCTTAAATAAAAAGCGATTGTTAAGACTGGAAACATTCAAATCGTATTTTGTACTGAAAATCAAATTACGGAATAAGAAACTCTTCACTATATGAACCGTGACGAAGTATGTGAAAATGCTATTTATCACATGGATATCATGATAGCGTTATAAATTCTATCACTCCAATGATGGCTTACCATCTCTAAGTCGGACACCAAACTTTCGTTTAATGATGTACTGAGTAGATCTGTCAAAGTTGCTATCATTTCGCCAAGCGTCCTCATCAGGAATTGTCCTACAGCTTCTCTCACTGTAGCACTTCACAAGAAAGCACGTGCGACCAAACATGTACGCCAAGTCACAGGAAGGGTCCTCGCAACAAAGACGGGTACATATTTGAGGGTTCGCTACTCGGCCCACATCTGTGAAGAGCCCCGCATCTGGGCCATCGAGTAGCCTGGACTTTGTGTAGCGTTTACTTTGGACGCACTGTAAGTGATGCGGGGACTGGCCCGAGGGAATTTTCACTGAATTTGAAAGAATAGATAAAATACTTGAGGTTTACAATGCTTTAGTATATAGCGCATGAAGAAATATCGGGAAAATAATAAAGAATCTATTAAGAAGTATGAACAAGAGTGCCATGTATTTCCTCTCCAGAGCAATTTGTCCCTCTAAGGCGGCGGAGCCTTTGCACGAGAATAGGCAACTCTGGGGGTACATGATTTGACTGAGGGTGGTGGAATGAAACCCTTGTTTATGCCTATTTAAAGTGCTACTATGATGAAATTCGCATGTTTTCTTTCGCAACCGTTTTAAAATATATAACAAGTACTCTATATGAGAAGCAAAATGCCGTTTACTATTTTCCAATACCTCTTTTCTTTCCAGAGATATTCAAGTTTTTAAAATATGCAAATTAGCAAAGTAGTGACATCATACACTCAACCAAATTCCTATTAAATACTAAGAAAGTGATATCTCAGCCAATTTGTATTGAAAGTCTCTGATTCTTTGCAGTAACACTCTGCTAGTTGTGTTTCACAATATGAACTTGGCAACTTGGTTACCATGGCAACATACTGGGTTCCAGATCCCCCCAATGCTTAAGGCCTTTCTGGCCAATTCTGGCATTCTCCATTAATATTTAACAATTATTCCATGAGCCCGCGTTGGATACGAGGTGGTAAATAGCCAACGAGGCGCGAAGCGCCGAGTTGGCTATAACCACTCGTATCCAACAAGGGCGAATGGAATAATTGTTTTATTAAATTCTTCTTAAGTATAAATCAACTGGACATTTCATTTTGATGTAAACGAAGTGATAGTATGAGGAGGCGGGAAAATTTGTGGCGCGGTGTTCACTTTTTGAGTTGAATGAAACACACGAGGAAAGCGAGCGAGAGTTTTCTTCTGAAGATTTTCCTCAGAAAATCTCCTCGTAAATCGTCTTTTCATCCTGGAAAATTGTGACAACAATTAAGGTTTTCGGAAAGATCCGAAGCAATAGCTTTTCTGGAAATTATACGCCTTGTGCAAGACGAGCGAAGCAAGTGTTTACATATTGGCCTTGTTTACGGCTCCACGGCTGTCATCAAGACTATGACATTATGCTGAAACGAAATTGCACTCAGATTCGATGAAGTTTATTGAAGTATAAAAGGACAAGATCAAGATTGAAAGGTAACAAACTTAACTGAAGTGCTGAGCCTAATTTTACGTCGAACGCTGAATGAAATTGTGTCAGTTTTCTGGTCTTCCCGTAAATTATTTTCTGCTTTTCTTCTTCGTTCAGTCGCTCTTGCTGTACATTTACAAGTATTTTTAATGAAACATTTCGCATCAATCCTTTCAGTTTTACGTTGTTGAGTCAACTATGGCATTTTGTGGTATTTGTGTGGTTTTAGGGAAGGCACTGTCGATTATTTCTTGTATAAGCCTATAAACCTCGCCAAATTTGCCATTTTTCTGATGGAACTTTCGCTTCCCACAGGAAAATTTTTAAACTGAGCGGCACTTGCCGCACTCGTTTCCCATATAAGGTCAAACGCAGGTATAATGGCTGATAACCGAGATCTAGTGAACCAATCAGAAAGCTAGAATTGCATTATCCGAGGTTGAGAATTTAATAATTGTAAATAATACTTTACATGCGAGATCTAGCAAGCATGTCAATGGATTTGGCAGACGTCTTGCCTGGGTTTAATTTTTCTGAACTGAAAAATTCTGAAATATTAGAAACAAATTGATGGGGACTGGAAAAGAGTGAGTTGCCGTGGTAACATAATTTTATTACAGCTGTAGGTGTGTCACCTGAGGAACTATTAGTCTGCCAAGTTTCATTGGTCTCTACAGAAAAATGACCGAGATAACTTAATTTTTGTACTTGACTAAAAACTGAGTTGAGTAGATGACGTCATCAGTTCCCTAATTTGCATATTTAACGATTTTTTTAAGCGTAAATATCTCTGGAAGTAAAATAGGTATTTGAAAACGGTAAACGGCATTTTAAATCTTTCATTGAATACTCTTTAAAACGCCTAAAATTGCAAGGGGTGAAAATTTGATCATAGTACCACTTTAAATGAAAGCTATTGAGCAGTACTTTCATGTGGTACTGTTTATTATCCTGTACAAGGTGGTTCTAAGTTTTAAGTCTGTGGACTAAACAGTAGGGTGTGTGACCATTCATATGAAAGCTATTGAGCAGTACTTTCATGTGTACAAGGTGGTCGAGCTTGTAATTCTGTGAATGAATCCCTAGTGCATGACCTTTTATATGTTTTATTGTAACTCACCAACTTTCTTGCTCTTTTCATAGAGCCATGGCGCCACAAATGCCATCTTCTGTTTGAATGTATGGTCAATGGCAGCAGCAGGGATAGCCTGACACCTCTCCTCTGAGTAACATTTTACCAGATAGCAGCGATCAGACAACATGAAGGCCAGGTCACATGGCTGCACTTTAGACTCACAACAATATCTTGAAAAATATAAATATTCTTTTTATAAAATTTGCAATCTTTTAAAATCATATTTAGACCAGGAATCAACGTGGAACAGGAGAAAGGATATCACCATTGGTCAATATCCTCAAAACATTTGACGTTATCGTATAAACAGCATATTTTATTTTGTTGTTTATGTCTGATGTATGGCAGAAGCAATGTCCATTTTTCACGTACCTGATACAAGTCTTAATACTCTTGACTTTGCCGATATCAGTGAATTTTCCTGCTTTCAATCCGCCCATAAGCTTTACATTATACATGATTTCGTTGTGCGGGCATTTTGCTTCGGGGTCATAGCTATCTAGATTGTCGTTCACCAAAGCTTTGGCTGTGTGGAAAATGAATTGTAAAAAATATTAAGATAGAAAAAACCACCAAAGCAAATCCAGCTCTAATTGGTGTAAATAGACGTGACGAAGTACACCAATGTGACATCTTATAGTTATCGCTAAGTCCTAAACAACCAATCATTGTTACGCATTTCAATTTTAAACCTTTATTTGTAACGATCCTTTTAATTATGTTTTTCACATTATTTTCGTTCAGTCCCCGAGGAAGGTTTTTTTTCTTTGCTTGACACGGGCTTTAAAAGCTCTTTTAATGTAAATTTACCGTAAGAATAACTTTCTTTAACCCTAACCCGAGGAAGGTTAGTGTTGTAAATCGAAATATCTGGCAAATTTGTTTAAAATACTATAGTTGTTTAATTTAATCCTCTGTGTTTATGTCTGGTTGCTTCAATCTGCCATCACTATTAGCCTACCTCCTGTATCTTGTAAAGCAAAATCACCTCGGGCTTTTTTGAGAGGAATGAAATCGTTATTTTTATTTTCTATACCATAAAAAAACAGGTTATCTGTTAAGGTGCACACACGATAGCTAAAACTTTTTAAAGGAAAAGCAAATTGGTCCAAATGTTCCAAAGACGAACTTTTAGTGAAAATTTGTACATTCATATAATGAATGTAGCGTAAATAGACCATAGTGTTGTAAGTGGTGTACTGTTTGTAATCGTTTTGTAAGTATTATTTTCTTTGTGCATATTGCAATAAAAAGGAGAAAAAGAAAAAAAAAAGATTATTTCCGAGCCCGGAACACTCTATGCAGACATGGAGGAGTCCAGGACACCGTGCCCCCCTCCCACAAAATAATGTTGATGACACTTACTTAATTGTCCTGTCCCTTTTGTCGTCATATGTGCAATCTGCATGTCGATATCTTCATCATCAGCTGGAATCGTCTCACAAACAGAATCATTTAAACAATGTACGCTAAAACACTTCGGCCCATGCATCATGGCCACGTCACAGTTCTTGGTATTACAGCACATATGCATACATTCCTGCATGTTTTTCACGGGCCCTCGGTCCTTGAAAATCCCCGCGAACTGGCCTCCTCTTAGAGTCACATTGTACTCGATGTCTTCTTGCCCGCAGTTATACTCTTCGAGAATCGTGTGACATAAAACTACTGAGAAATAATTTGAAAAACAGAAGGTTATTAAGCAGCCGAATCCTGCTTAGTTTGGGTTAACATGGAAGCCGAGTTTTCGACCGAGTTCATGAAGGCTACCCAGGTAAAAAATAAATAATTTCAACAACATTTTTTGTTTGTTAAACAAATTAAGGTAAGTTAGTAGCTAGTAAAGGAAAGCTGTTCGCTGACTTTGTCGGTATAAATAATCAAATTGAAGATGAAAACCTTTCTTCCGAGTATTTGACTTGAGACCACTTATCCACTTATTCTCACTTTATCTAAGTCACAATTTCGCTTATCATGAAGATGATGTTCTTTTAGCTGGTTTTTCATTCATACTTTTTCGAAGTATCATACTTTTTCGAAGTATACTTTTTCGAAGTATCGGATCGGATGATTCTGTTAGGATCGTTTCTTTTGCGAGCGTCCTTCACATGGAGCCAATCCGGTACCGATCTACTCAACTGGATCATCGTGAGCAAACCAGTATTTTTCTATCAGTTAATCGTGCGGAGAAGACATGGAGTTGGTCTCAGTCCGGACCCATTTGAGATCGGTCCCCTGGTCCCGTATGCCAAGACTGCACAGCCGGTCCCAAACAGACTGTTCCAGATGCAGACGGGGCCAGTCCAGTTTTTGTAACGGAGCGATTCTGAAACATGGCCTGTTTTTCTTAGGTTCAAAAATCGAACCTGCTTGCTGAGAGGATCATATTGGTTTTGTCTCACTGATTTCTTGTGCTCAGATTAAAAGGAACTTGCCTTTAGGCGGAAATATATTTTCTAGCGAGTTGCTATATCTTAAATCTTTAAAAATTGCAAGTGTATTGAAGAGAAATACAAGACAGATAGAAAAAGGAGAACTTATTGTTAATTTCAGTCCAGTTATAATGGGTTATACGTCCGTTATCAGAAGAGAAAATGAGAAAATGTTTTTATCCGCCTTTGTTATGATTAGAAACCATCCTCCAACTTTGTCAAAACAAAGGAAACTTAAAACCAAAACAGAACAAACTAGAATCACTCGATTAGCGAGTGAGTCAATGTTGTTTTTAATGGTCAGGCTTGACTAAGCATATGACAGTTTCAGAGCTGGTGGATACTAAATTAAAATCGTTTTGTTACGGTGCATTTAGATTTTAAGAGTTGTGGTTAAAAAGGATTTATCATTTTTAAACTTATAGGGCGCTAGATGTTGGTATTTAAAGCGCAAATCACTTATTATGTAAACGATGAATGCTTGATGCCTGAATATGGGGTAAAGTAAAAAGAGAAGTTCGACTCACCTGTTGTTAAAGTCATAAAGATGGCCGAAATCATTAGCCATGTCTCATTTCGTCTAGATCCCCGAGAATAACAGAGGGCCTCGAACATGGCTACTCAATTGTACATAGAAAACTCGCTGGAATATGATATTAAGCGTGCCAAGGATAAACTAAATATTAGAAGAATTGTTTTGGCCAAGAGAGCCGGAGACAGCAAAAACGAATGTTGTTCGATGACCTAACATGGTAAAAACGCAACCTGTCACTTTTAACGTGGTTGGCCAATCAGATGGCGAGTTTTGTCGGTCGCGATCATAACCTCACTTTTATACAACAGAGTTGAAATTGAGTTAGCAAATAACTTTTATGTCAGCAGAATGACAAAGCTGTGCACCTTTTCAGGTAGAATTTTTTCGTCTCCCTTTTAACGCTAGCTCATGATGCCGTTCTTGGTTGCAACGGTTTTCAATCGTTTTTAAAACTGCAAATATTGAACTCTCAGTTGACAGAGAACGGGGTTGCCGTATGGTGTTTTCTAAACAAACCATATTTTCAGTGCAAACAATGAAAAGAAGTGCAAACAATGATCAGATTTCGATCAAGATGATAAGAAATGTAAAAATCACCATTTTAGATCTAGAGAGCTTTAGCATTTCGCTCAGTTTGCTCTTCGATTGTTTTTTCAGATTTATTTAGATAAATGGCAATTTCTTGAAAGCAGCTGCACTCTGAGTGTAGATCCTTTCAAATAATGTTTTCAAGCTAGACCACGCGATTGCGTAAAGTACCTGTTAGATTTTAAAAACGTATAATTCAGGTAAGCTATAAAAATCTGATTTTTCTGAAAAAGGCGAAAAAGGCAGACAAAGTTACCAAGAAGAACTCTTAGCATTGTAGCAGTCTCAATACAGTTAAGGAGGACTTATCGAAACGTCAGTTCCGAGGATGACCCCGCGAGAGAAAATTAATTTAAAGTTATATATATTTTAGTTAAAATGGACGTTTCACGTAAGTTCAAAACAAAATAACACGCGCATCAAGCATTTTTACGAGGTTTGACATTTACTTTCTCGAGAATGCTTTAGAATTTTACCGCGGTGTCAGTGAAAAATTGAAGTGAGTTGTTTCAAAAAGTATTCGACGCGTTACCGTGCTATCATTGGTCGAACTTTGAGCGGAATCCCCCTTAAGTCTGACTAATCAAGTACAGCCGGATGTTTCAGCAAAAATACCGCGCTCATAATCTTCCTCAGCTTTACCTTTTACGGTGGCGCTGAAGGAATATTTGCGATCGAGATCAACCCCGATCATCGACAAGTTTCTCATAATCTGCCGCTAATTTTCGATGCAAGAAACTGCTTTCAGAGAATGAAAGAAAAAATTGCTAGTATATAAATTACCTCTGCTACTTTTGCCCCTAAAATGGGAATTTGGAAAGTTATGATGCTATTCACAGACCCGAAACCTAAACTGTTTAATTAAAGCCTTTCCGTCTAAAGATAAAGGGTGAAAAATTAATAAACCGACAAGCTTATTTTTTGATTAACGTTCATTTGTTAATTACTCCTTGATTCATGGCGTGTTCGCGGCTAAACATGTGTTAATGAAATTACTGTCTCCAAGGTAACGTAAATTGTCGATTTCGGTCTTACTTGGGGTGTTTAGGACAGAACTGTAATGTTTTTACCCATTGAGGTATCTGGTTACGTGCGGAGAAATATATAAAAAGAACCGTGTTTCTGTATTTATTGTATCCATTTGGCATGAGAAAAAGCACTCACACTGTCGGTGTTGTAGCACCGTGATGATAATGACGACGACGACGACAACGATGATGATGGTTGCGTGTCCATTTGATGTCCGTATTCTTGTAAAGGAATCGTTAATTATGCGTTACATCTTAAAAATGAAGCACTAATTATGTGTTTTGTCTTGTAAATGAAGCATAAATTACGCGTTCTATCTTGCAAACGTATCATTCAGTAAGACACTACCTCTCCGGAACCTCTATTTTCATTCGCCCCCTGTAAACACTACCTCTATTGTTATTCAGGGCTAGGGGCATTGTTATGACCTGTTATCTATTGTTTTACGCACCAATGAAGAAGCTCGTTCCGAGAGGTAGTGGGCGACCCGTATCATTAAGGTCGTGCTGGACCCCTGCTTTAATTATGTATGCATTTATTTTAAGAGTATGCACGAACTGCGACGACTGAAGCCGACAACAATCGAAATATTCATGAGAATATATTTCTTAAAGTTCTTTGTATAAGTAATTACATGTTATTGTTTTCCGCTTTGTGTCCTGTGCGCTGGAACGTGGGGAATTATCATAATTCAGCATAATTAGATTCGAAGCTTCGAGTAAAGCGCACGTTGTTGTAAACACTGACTCGGCAGGTCTTCGGAAGCGGCAAAACCTGCAATTTTGTGTCCAAGTTTTCTCCACCGATACAGAATTTCATGACTTGATTTGCAGGGAACATAAACTTGGTGTACTTTATTGTGTTCTGGTCAAAACGGATTTTTAAAATCCCTTTTCAAAAAGAAGATAGCACGTTTCAAAGTTTAGATTTCACATTTTTACCCTCTTAGGAGCCAATAACTCCTAGTAATTATTGAATTCGAGAATTTCGTTCTGACCAGAACACAAAAGAGGTTGTGATTTACCACTAGGTTATATAGTCGTTTAATTTGGTGCGCTATTCTAGCTGGAAACTTGGACACAAAATCGCATTATCTGTAGATTAACACTTAAGAGCTTGTAACATCAAAGTAAACGGTCATCTCTCAGTAAAACGACAATCATGATAAAATTCCATCAACCCCTATTATCCTTGATAAGTTTTGAAGGAATCGGTGTTCAAAATTCGAAGAATTAAACATTTAGAACATGACACCCCGTCAAAATAAATTGCTAATGAATTTATTAATGAGCAAGGGTCCAGCGCGGCCTTAATTATGCGTTCTATCTAGTAAGTGAAGAATTAATTATGCGTTATATTTTGTAAATGAAGCTTAATTAGGCGGTCTCTCTTGTAAATTAGTCACTAATAATACGTTCTGTATTGTAACTTAAAACGGAATCAATAAAAATAGACATTGTTGTTTTTTTGTTGTTGTCGTGGAGACAGGTATGGGGAAATTTGCTTTTAATCTTGAAGTGTAAACATGAATAGGTGCATATTTAAGCGTAGAGACTTCAGTGAACATCGTCAAGCTACATTGAAGATCGCCATCAACAGAAAGACGGAAAAGTATTGATAAAAGTAAGACCAGTTGATGGTACCTTTCTTTCACTAAAGTCAGATTGTTGAAAACCTTTAAATCAACAGAGATATAATCTTCTGTAGTCTTAAGCGTGGGACAAGAAAAAAAAAGAGGGAAGTCGAACTGAAGAACTTCCGCAAAAGTTTTAGATGCTCAAACCACTGAACTACAAGGAGAGTCATAGTGCCATTTGTTCCACAAGGTTCACACGAGACACGAAAGGGTCCCGTGTCCAAAACGGTTTATAACTGCCTTTATTTTGTTAAAGAAATGCCTTATGCTTTAACTTGCAGTGTAGCTCTCCAACCTTTTACTGTATTACCCAGCCTTATTTAACTAATTTAATTCTTTGACATGAAACGTCCTCTCTCTCTCTCAAGGCAATAACAAGCATGCATCTGTATTGGAGTATTATTTTTCTCGTGGTTTTTGTGTGCCTGCATCTAACAAGTGGTAAGTACACTAAGATGCAGCATGGATGAAAAATCAACAGTTTGACAACAAAACACTTGAAAGCAGCAGGTTCGCACAGAATATGTATGAATTTATTTTTAATTTTTTGTCTTGTTGTTCGCCTTTGCAATTTAATTTATGTTTACGTTACAAGTTTATCTTCGTAATGAGAATTTCAGAAGATATCACCGAAGTGGTAATTGAAAAAGGTTTTGACATAATGCTGCTAAAAAATGTCGGTGACGTTTCTATTATAATGAAACACCTTCGTAGGGAATATTTGCCGCTGACAATGCATACATCTTATTCGATGGTTTAACATAAATACGCGCGGATATTTTGCGATTTCCGTACATTTAGTTTGGGTCGTTTAGTCCGGCTATTTTGTTGCTCCGCTTCCCGTCCGTATTTTTGCCCTGCTCTACAGTTTCAGGATGTGAAGGCGAAAGGAAAGTTTGCCAGAACTCCGCTACAGTTTACAAATGGCGGAGGCTTGCCCGCTTCTCGAATAAATGCCAACGGACGTGTGGAAAGTGTCCTGGTTTTTTTGTTAATTCAAAACTGTCAACCGACTCTCTAATACATTTTATTGGTAAGGTAAGAATTGACAAGGTATTTGCTTTCTGTGCAGGATGCTTTCTGTGCAGGATGCTATGATCAGCATAAAATGTGCGCAGAATGGGCTGCCATTGGAAGATGTACGAAGAATCCTGTGTACATGCATTACTTCTGTCGTGTTAGCTGTGAAAAGTGTCCTGTTATGGCTTTTAAAGGTAAAACTGCTAAAAAAGGTTTAATTTGTGTTTCTAAAGGGCCGTTTACACGCGCGAAAAAGTTGGAACGGTCAATCCGATAAAAATTGGAACTGTTCCGATGAAAAGTGACCGTTTACACGCGCAGGTTTTTTGTAATGGAACGTACGGATAAAAAAGAGCACGGTCCTCAGAGAATCGAGGAACGGGTGAATAGCGTTTACACGTTGTTTTTGTGAGATCGGAACCGATAGAGCCAGCGATACGAAACTGCCGAGACAAGTCCGCATGCGCCTGGACGGGAAAAAATGAAGCGGAACGGTGCTGAATAGAGGGGAAAAAAGTGGGTACCGAACCGATTTTTATCCGTTCCGTTTCGAAAAAGGGCTATAGGCGCCTATGGACCCTTTTTTCGGAACGGGTAAAAGTATCGTTTACACGTAAAAATGCATCCGAGCCGTTCCATTTTTTATCGGAACAGTTCCATTTTCGGGACCCCTCACGTCAATAATTGTTTCTATGGGCCTAACCGATAGGAAAAAGTATGTCTTGGTTACGTTGTCCACTAAAAGATAAATCCTCGATAAAGTTTTCATTCGTTGTTTAACTGACTGATTATAATTTTCCTTTCAGCTACCTTCACTGTTTGGAATGGCAATGCTATCTGTATAAATACCCTCGGTTCTCACATCTGTTCATGCAAAGAAGGATATTTTGGTTATAATAAGAAATGCTTAGGTAAGCAAAAATCTAAAGAATGTACATGTACTTTAGTTTTTTACAATATAAGAAAAAATGAATTAGTTAAAACCTACACAATGTTTCTTGTAACAGTAATAAATAAAGTAATTAGTTAAAATTAGGTAAAGCGTAGCGACATTCGCACGAAAGAACGATCAAGTGATCCATCTAGAGTTATCAGCCGTAACACTAGTCTCCTTCGCAGCCGTTGTTTGGGCTCGTCACGCAAGGTTGCGTGACGAGCCCAAACAACGGCTGCGAAGGAGACTACCGTAACACAAGATGTTTAAAAGTGTTTGTTGCTGCTAATCAGGCCAAAAGTTACAAAACAGAATAAACAATCGCAATTGAATCAGTATCCTGAAATGGCAGTACAATACCAGACAATTAAGTTTTTCCTTTTATGTAAGTGAATTGCTCTTTCCTTTGTCTCATAGTTTGTTCGTTTGCTCGTTGGTTAGTTAGTTGAATTGATTGGTCGACATATGTTTGTTTTAGATCTTGATGAATGCTGTGCATCTGTCCATCACTGTGACGTCAACGCTAATTGTCAGAACACCCCGGTATCGTATCTGTGATCGTGCAAAAACGGATTCATTGGTGACGGAAGAACTTGTACAGGTACATACAATTTATATGACAATCGTGGAAACCAAACAGTAACTATCTTGGACTTTCAACTAAAGGACTTAGAAGAAAAGAACACTTATGCCCATTGAAGGGCTTCTTTTGTTTTTAACGTTCTTCTGCATCTGCATGAATGTCAATTAGTGAAGCCGAGACAGTTTTTAGCAATCCATAAACCCTACTAGTTGTGAACTATAGATTATTGTTAATCAAAATAAACCCTCAGCTTCGCTTAAAGGCATTTTGATGGTCGGTAAGTTTTTCTGGCTGTTTTATGGAGCATCAAGCATCATTTCTCGATAGAGCGCGTTTGAGAAGTTCTGGTCTGTCTGTTCTGAAATTACCAAGTATTGAGTTGTGTTGTGTGTTTTTCATATGTCCTTTTGTCGAATACTTACTTACTTTCTTCCTTTCTTTTATTTTAGATGTAGACGAATGTGCCACTGGTCTGCACAAATGTGACGCTAATGCACTTTGCACCGATACTTCCGGAAGTTATCAATGTACTTGCAAGTCACCTTACACTGGAAACGGTAAAAGCTGTAAACTTGAACGTAAGTGTAATAGGAGGAGCACCTCTGATGATATTTTAAGCCTGGTTCTCATATGCCGCCGACCTACCTGCGACATAGCCGCCGGTACATGCCTGGGATACTGTTCTCATAAAATATATTTATCACCGGCGCTGAACTCAAGTCAACTTCGCAGGCGTGCCGGCGGTAAAGACCTGCGATGATCTTTGTTGCCAGCGGCGTATGTTCTCACATGTAGGAACATAACAGGGTCTGCAAAAACAAAACAAGAAAAAAAAAATGCTTCTCTGACAACGTGCAATACAGGCACGAAAATGTTTTGGTTGTCATGGCAATATGTACATGTATGTATGTTTTCCATCTAAGACATTTTTTTTTTGTTGTATTTTTTCCCTGGACTCATATTTCAACTAACTATATGTTTTCGTATCTGTTGCTAGGAAACGAGGACAAAGAGGACAACAAGAAGCTAGCTTGTAACTAGAGCAAAACCAAGGATGGAAGAACAAAAGCGCTAAACATTTGAAACAAACGCCGGGCACCGAATAAACGCGGGTAGAGTTGAAAATACCCCTGTGGGTATATTAGCCAGATACATTTTTGTCAAAAATAATGAATAAAAACCGTTGCTTGATAGAAACCGGGCTCTCATAAACTGCAGGAGTCAAATAAATGCCGGGGGTGTCTAATCGAGAAAAAAAACGGTAATGTACGTAGGGAAGGCGTAGGGTGTGTATTTGTGCACAACCTACGTAGAGTATGTACACGAAGGAAATGGAAAGTCGGACAACTAAAAACTTGAAGGATATCAATTGCAATTCGTTGGATAAACATCCAGCTGCCGGGATTATGGCGTGAATCCTTTGTTTCGAGTGGGGGGCGGGCGGGACGGGAAGGGCTTCCAATTTGCTAAAGAAAACTCGGGATTTTGTCGCGAGTCCTTTTTACCGGGGGGGGGGGGGGGGGAGTGGCGGGGGTGAGGGGTGCGTAGGAAAAATCAAATCGCGATGTTGCTGGCAGCAGGAAGTCAGTTCGTTCAGTATCTCTGCCTGTCAGAATTGGGAGGGGGGGGGGGGTGGGGGAAATTGGGGTTGAGCTACAGGCACCAGGGCCCTCCCCTCCCTCTCGGTGTACGAGTTATGAGAAGGACTTGAGGAAGTGATTGCTTACAAGGTAAAACGCTGTTCGGAGTGCAATACAATTCTCTGTTGTTTGAAATATAACTTTATTAAAAAACAAATTTACACTCGCTATAAAAATATAATACAAAACTATGTTATAAAATCAATTATCTTATGAAAACGCAGCTTTTCCTTCAGTTTTATTTGGTCATTTCATTAAAAAATATATTTCTGTTGTTGCTGTACATATATTACACACTCTTCAAAGGTCAATGCATTTTACTCCATCCAAGAGAACAAGGATTTCTTCTCCCCCTGTAAAAGAACGAAATTAAAACCTCTTTAGGTCATGCTACAAATTTTATTCATGAAGTACTCTAAATCTGCATGTATCTGTAAATTGGAGAAGGACGCCTCCTTGCGCAACAACCTACCCGTGTATCGAGAAGTTATACTTTGCATGCCTTTCGAAAAAAAAATTGCAGTTGCGCTTGCCTCTGCGCGGTTCCGTTTCGTGCAGTTAATAGTATCAAATATTAACTGCACGAATTTTGATACAGTGAAACACAGTACTGCCGTTTATCGAAAACCAAGTTAGTTTTGGAGGCGGAGACGTAAAAAATGAAATGTAATTTCTCATTGGCTTAAAATTGATTGAAAGTTGTGTCATTAATCCAACCTCCGACGAATGACAGCGGAGCGACCCGACGCGATTTCTCAGAACAAAAAGACTCTTACCTCAGCCATGTCGCTGCCTCTTAACCGTGCTCTCCTTCTGTAGCGTATAACGCATACCACAGTACCGATAACGATCAACACACTCACAACTGAAATCGCCACGAACGCTCCCATGCCAGCTGAGAGGGTGGTCGGTTTGGAACTGTCTAACATGACGTGGTGATCTAAAAGAATTAAAAAACTTAGTCTTTAGCTATGTGGATGAACGTATTACTTTATACTAAAAAAAGTGAACATTTCAGTCCACCTCGATGTGAATAATTTATAATTGAGTCTCTGTAAATCGGCCACTCTGGGGTCGGGAGATTTCGGTAAGGGAAAGGTAACGTGAATTGATCGGTTCACAGTTATAGGCATAAAATTCTTTGCTTTTGTAGAAAAGTTTCGTTGACAGGGAGGTTACCGTTATGATTTAATGAAAACTAAATTGTCGGAGTCGCAAGCAGAAAGGAAGCTCTTGGAAGGCTTGAGAGCAAGCGTTATGATTAATTTGTTCCTCAGCTTCTGCTTCCAATTTGTTATTTTTACAAAGTCCAAAGCGCTCTTTCCACTCCGCTTACGACGACCATTCTGACTCAGTGGCAGTGAAAGCAGTCTTAATGATAAAGAACTGAAAAGCAGTACGAAACTTGCTGAACTTACCCACACATGTTTTGTTGTCTTTCTCCAGCCAGAAGCCTTTCAAGCAGAAACAGTTGTAGCCTCCTAAAGTGTTGTTACACAACTGTGAACAGCCATGACCAGGCTCTGTACACTCATCGATATCTGACGAACCAAGGAAAAAAGAACGTTTAAAAATAAGGTTCACGAGCGTTTGGTACCCAAGGTTGATCCGAGCGTCCACCATCTTTTTTCTTGTCAAAAGCTGAACTAAAAAAGATCGACTTCGCAAAAATAAAGCTAAGCTTAACAACGAGAAACGTGTTTTCTTTATGCTATTCGTTTTACGAGTCTCACGCCTTTTGCACACAGCGGAAAAAAGAAGGAATAACGGCAACGGTGCGGAAAGCTCACTATAATTTTTTTTTCTCTTTTTATCGTCTTTCTTTCTTCCATATTAAATTAATTTTCGACAAAATATAATTCAGCTACCTCCAAACTTGATCTTAACTAGGACCTGATAAAATAGCAGCGAGAAGAAAAACTGTTTCAGTACCTAAACACGATTTGAGGTCCGCCATTAGTCTGTATCCTGATCTACAGTGACAAGTGTAGCTCCCCAGGGTGTTATGACAAATGTCGTCACAAAAATGGCTGCCAACCGTGCACTCGTCTACATCTAAAAATACAACAATGAAAAATAAAACACATTTCAATGAAGTCTAGCAATCATAAATGAGAAGAAAAATATAACAATAAACATTGTACGGAGAGAAAGATCACTATAGCAACTAGCTATGAGATGAACCAGGTAAAAAAACATGCAGATATTTTAACAGCGACTTTCACCAAGTGAATGCTGTTGACAAGTTACTTAACCAAAACGCTTTAACAAAAACTGCTATATGAATGAACATGGCTTAAAAGGCTATGAATAAAATTGAATCATGTGGAATAATGTGACAATCAGATGGATCTAAAGTCTGGTGCCTCTGCAACGGCGCATATCTTGGCTTTCTGCAGGAAGCCACTTGATGTATTGCTACTCCCTCCGGACGGGATGCTAGTCCAACGGTATACATTCATTTACACTCCTCGTGGAAACATAGGGACCGTGAGAGTAAGGTGACTTGCCCAATAACACCACAAAACTCTGTGATCATGACGAATGGCCTAAAGCCGGTCCTTTCATCAATCATCGGGCTGTCACGCTCCACACAAATGCGATATCAAACGATCCAAAGGTTTAAATAGCAAAGGAGCATGTTATAGTACCTTCACAACTCTTCCTGTCTCTTTGCAACATGAATCCAGTATGACACTCACATCTGAAGCTGCCGTGAGTATTGACACAAACCTGCTGACAATCATCACGGTGGGCGCTGCACTCATCTAAGTCTAAACAGAGGAGAAAATTAAAATTAATCCAACTTATGTGACGGTTTAAAGAAACGACGCTGGACTGCTTGAATAATTGGGTAGTATTTTTTGAAATTTGGATGTACCTTTGCTTATTGTTTCTTTTAATGTGCACTATTCAGAGTTGCTCTAATGGTTACTTCCTCTTTCCCCAACTACTCTTAAACGCCCGCAAACAACGGTTTCGAGTCGAAGCTTGGGTAGAAAATTTTTATATATTTACTGTTTTTTGTCCACTCATACCCCGAATTGTGCGAAAGTGTCTTTTCTATTGTTTAAAGCCATTTGACGTTTCATCATTTTTCCACCATCGGTTACGCAAGAGACAGTTATAGAAGTAGCATCTGTGAAAATGCTAAAGACAAGCTATTTTAAAGAGCTTTTCAGGTTAAACAGGTTTTTCCTAACTGGTGTTCTTTGCTTCTTACCTCGAACACTAAGAGTTGCTGCCGCCGTTGCACTCCCTGCAGGATTTGACGCAACGCACCGATACAAGCCTTGGTCAGTAAAGTTCACGTGACCAACCACCAAGGAGCCACTGGGCAAGATCCTGAATCTCTCCTCAGAGGGGATGGGTAGATCGCCATTCGGTCCTGATGCCCAGGCTATATGAGGTGCTGGGTGACCTCGCGCTTTACAATGAAAGATCCCGGATTCACCCTGAGTTGCTATGACATCTTTAGGTGCCAGGGTTATTGTAGTAGGAACTAACGGATTTTCAAGAACAAAGCAAATTAATACTGATCCATGAAAGACACTCTGAATTTAAAAAAAAACTCGGTGCTTTGTGGAAGGAAGTCGCGAATTTTCCCTGGCTTGCGAATAACACTACATCGTCTAGTTGATGACTTTGTATATTCTCATCACCTGTATAGTTGACAGTCTGTTCATGTAGTGAAGAGAAACACGATTTTGATCAGTGTCTTGAATGCTACTTACTTTCCAGTCCCGCCACGGACGGATGATCTTGATCTTTTTTGGATCCCACTTCCGTGAAATCTGAAAACAAATATATTTTCAAGATTGAACTCAAGTCACGCGCGGATCCATACCGGTTTCCACCGTTTTACGGAAATCGGTCAGAATTGTCCTATCCACTACAACAAAGACATTGACACTGACGAAATAATCTTCCGTTTTGCAAGGTTTCATCCATGAAAGTCTTGCTCACATTATTTCATACTTGAAAGACTTATATGAGTTATAGAGAACTTGTAACAATTAAGACACTCTATGAAGATTATTATTAAGAGCGTGCATCTCATTAACGGTCAATCCTGCACATAGCTGAATTTGTGACCACTCCGAGTTTTTTAACGGAGTACGGTGCAGTCCTGAGGGAAAATAAATTCACTTATCAGCCTTCGTACCTAGACAATGTAGCTTATCGGACTGGAGTTGATAGCCTTCCTTACACGAGCATGCGTAGCTGCCAAGCGTGTTATGGCACATGTGAGAACAACTGTGGACCCCCATAGTGCACTCGTCAAGATCTGCAATATGTGAACAAAAAAAAAAAAAAACGATAGCAGAGATTAACTTCATAAACGTTGTTTTAAATTAAAAAAAAAAAAAAAAAAAAACCGAGGGGAATCTAAGGAACACGAGGAGAAACCTTACCACTGATCAACAGTCTTGTTTTTACAAACTAAAGATCTTATAAATGGTTTTTCAAATAGTTAGCATACAGACTGAGGTACCTCGTGCCCCTGTTCCAAACCTTAGGCTTCGTAAAAATATTTTCATTTAAGAAATATTTTATTTTCATGTATATGAATATGTGCAAAAAATATTACAGCAGGTTTTAGATTAGGCCTTATATTGAAAGAGAAGCTACTGCAACACCAAAACAAATAATGATATCAAAGTTATTTTCAGACCAGCTGTCATGTATGCGTACTTAAGCAGACTCTTAAGTTGAGCCAAGATGAAAGTATTAAAGTCGTTGTTTGTCGTATTTACCGTCACAATGTTTACGGTCTTTGCTCAGCATAAATCCACTGCGGCACTCACACCGGAAACTACCGTCATTGTTAATGCAGTTATGTTCACAGCCATGCATGTCGTCACTACATTCGTCCACGTCTAGGCAGAAGGAGCAAAGTGCGAATAATTAGATAAGCTAAAGAATTAATGGCAGTTTTTCCGTTTAAATATGTGCTCTTTGTGTTAACTTGCACTTATTTTATTTATTTTATATTGCGGCCCGAGGTGTGGATTTATTTGTTTTATTCAACAGAGGACCCTATTTTTGGATATTTTTAAGACTTTTAAAAAATGAAGGGATAGCAAGCCAAACATAAATGACAACAAGTACTTCTGTTCACAGATAAACATTTTAGTCCCTACCTTCACAGTGTCTTCCATTTGGCGTCAAACTGTAACCATGGTGACACATGCAGCGGTGGCCTCCATCCGGGAGATGAACACAATAATGTTGGCAGCCATATCTTTTAGCTGGGCACTTCTTTTCACCTTCAACTGATAATAAAGGAAAAACAAATGTAAACTTTCGGACTACTTACAATCGAAACGTGTTCAATTTACATTACGAACTATCTTTCATTTTTTTTAAATTCATTTGTCTTTTATCATTTATAGTTCATTTTTTCCACGCTTTCTTTCTATTTTTTTTTCGTGTTATATAATTGTGTGGAAACCTTTCTTTTTACTACAACCCTTTCTCCCGCCTCTATGAGTTGTAAATTGTGTTATATATATATATATAAAAAAAAATAAAAGTTCAGTTCACTTGAGTTACTGTCGATGCAAAAAATAAACCTCACCTTTGTTGTGATGGTGATGGTGTTTGTGTAATTTCTGTTTAAGAAGATGATAAGGTCGCTGGCCACCATGTCCTTTGCCTTCGTTCAAATAACTCTCGTGTTTATTAGCATCGTTGGAAATTTCTTGAAGGCAAGAAATGAATGAAGTGTTTAGGAATGGCTAGTAAAGATCAGTATTCTGTTAAGAAGGTGCGCATACAAGAAAAATTCAACCCTTCCTGATATGACAGTCAAAGGAAGATTGATAAAAGTGTGGCATCAAAGTATAGACTTAAGCGTGACAATGGCATCTTGGGGCAACACGCGAAGGATTTTATTGTTCAAAACGATTTGGGTTTTCTTTACCTTCCTCTATGTTTGCTGGAAAAGGATTATTTAATCAGAGAACACTAGATTTAATAAGCAAAAACGTTCATTTGTCGTTTAAGCAAAATGACTGATAAGGATGTATTTTTCTCACCATCTTTGCCATTATCTCCCCGTGCTGTTGGTTTATTGGTTGCTGACATCACCGGTTTTGCAGTTTCAAGTCTTCTTGTTGTCTGCTCGGTTGGTCGTGCAGCCACTGTGAAATAATAATAAAAAAAAGATCTGTACAGTCCGTATCATCTCTGAGCGAATTCCCACTGTTGTATCCCCTGTCGTGTTTCCTTAACTAATTTGTTGCATACTTAATATTCAGAAAAAGGAACTGCCAATTTTCTCGACTAGCAACCTCCTCGACGTATTTCATTTCGACAGTGGAAAGACTAGGTCTATGCATTTACGTTTTAACGTAAATGCGATATATTTCTCATAAGCATCAATCTACCAACCTTTCAAAACGCTCCTGTCTCTTTGCCTGATAACGTAGGCCAGGGCAGTTTTAACAGCAAGGGGACTGGCCTCTATAAGCTGACATCCGCCTTGGGTGAAGCATTTAACTGTATAACACCGCTGACCCTCTGTGTAAGCCAGATCACATGACTGTTCCTCGCAGCATATTCCTGCACATTGACTGATGTCTGATACCAGGCCTCTCTCGGTGAACACGCCAGTACTCTGTCCACCTTTCAACTGTACATTGTAAAACGTTCTGTCCTTTTGGCAGATGGTGTTGTTCTGTGGACCTCCGGCGGTGTTTAAAGCAGCAACGGGCTTGCTTGTTGGTTGAATGTTTGCGTTTCGAAGATTCTCTACGCTTGCTTCCTCGACGCTACTAAACATTGAAATGCCATTTCTCTTGACATACGAGATCACCGAGTGTACCGCAGTGTTTTCAATAGGTCTCGTTCGACAAAGATCCATACTAAAACACGTCACAATGTAACAGACATCTTGTATGACATAGGCCAAATGACACTTAGAACTCAAACAGCATTTCTCGATACACAACTGCAAATCGCTCACGTGTGGATACTGAGCGACGTCGCCAGCTCCCATTCCGCCGTTCAAAATGACATTGTTGACTGTAAGTCCTTGAGAGCACTCGGTCGAAGGCATGGACGGAGTCACGTGATTGCTGCCCATACGGGGAAATCCCAGCACACTGTTCAGAGGTGGTGCAGTTGTTGGAGACTGCGTGGGTTTGACTTCGCCAAGAAGATCCTCTAAGGACGGCTCTGTTGTTTTGGTAGTTACTGTCGGCTTTGCTTGAGCTTTAAAGAAGAGAGATTAAGAAAAAAAATAATGACCGTTTGCTAAATCAATTTGTAATCTATTAACTTGTACGGAAAAGGTTTCAGATATGACGGAGAAAAATATTTTTCCTAAATTTCAGCTCTACAGTGACAAAATACTTTTTAAACCGAACCTTACCTTTTGAATCTTCTCTATACATGTACATTATCTTGAGCGAAAAATTTCTTAGCCGAGCAGGCCTAGTACTGCAAAGCTCTGGACTAGAGCATTGCAAGCCAAAGCACGTGTCTCTCATAAGGATTGCCACATTACATGACCGCTGGGCACAGCACTTTCGAGCGCACTCGTCCATATCGGCAAACTCCGCCAGCCGCGTGAAGTTTCCCGCTCGCAAACCACCTATCAAAGTCACGTGACGATAGAGTCTGCTGTGGGTACAGTGTGGTACCGTGGGCTCAGAAGCTGCGCTTGGAGTGGGCTTCTTTCTTGATAGCATGTCAATCATGTTGAGTGTGGGTTCTTTGTCGTCGTCCGAGGTGTAAGAGGATTTAGAATTACCATCCGCTTCCTTGAGGGTGCCGCTTGTTGAGGGAGTTGGTAACTTGTTAGTTTCTTCTGCTGGAGAATGGCGAGATGTCGATTCTAGGGAAAAAAAATACGGATATCAAACATACACCAAAGTGTCAAATATCATCGGGTTTTCGCTCACAACCTTTTACTATGCCAGGAATTACCTCGCTTATTATTAACCGTTTTTAAGTGTTTTTAAGCCTTATTTCTTTTTCATTGCTGGCATTAAATGCCTTTATTGTGATTGACAAGATCACATGGCTTCCCTAGAAGTGTAAACATTCCAAGAAGGATAAGGTAGGTATTGAGCGATACTACATCTTACATTTTTCATTTGAGAAATAATTCCTAAAATTGGCTTTCTGAAAAGGAAACCTTTTAGCACTCCGACAAGAACCTCACCTCACAGTAAATGGTTGTATCAAAAACAAACAAGCAATCTTACCTTCTGGTTTGTTTCGATCGACAAATCCAATGATTGGACTGTTCTCCGATGGATTCTTGATAAAAGTCTTACATTGTTCCTGTTCTTTGCACGTTATAGCAAAACAGTTGTTGTCTACCATGTAAGCCACAGAACAGTCATGCATGCCACAGCAAATCTTCATACATTCTTCAATAGTGTCAACTGTCCCTTTATCAGTGAAGTTTCCTGCACCTAAGCCACCGACCAGATCTCTGTTTCTATAGACGTTCCCTAGTCGGCACATCGAGTTAAAGCTTTCTTTTGCTGTGCTGGAAATCGTTGGTGGCATAGCGGTTGTTTTGGTCGTCGCCGTTGCTTTCATGGTGGTGGACAGCGTTGTGGACTGCGTGGTCGTTTCGGCTGTTTGCGGAGACTTGGCGGTCGCTCTAAGAGTGGTTTGCGTTGGTGTTGGTTTGGCTCTTTCGGCACTGACAGCAGCGGTTGGTTTTCCCTCCTGATCCATGTTTTTCAAGGTATTGTTCGGAAGGTGAGGACGAAGAAGATTAGTTAAGTGGGTGGTCGGTCGCGAAAACCAAACCAAGTTCGTGTTGACATCTGAGAAGCCATCGTCCGAGGAAGGGCCCTCGGTGTAATTTTCGGTGTAAACGTCATCAGAATCCGGCTCAAGTAGCGAATTTTCATTAGGATTCTCCAGGTATCTATCGATTTCTTTCTCCTGAAGCGCGCGTCTAAATATGTAAATCTCGTCAAGATAACCAAGTAAGATCCTACGTCCGGAATGAGACCCAAACCCTGCCTTAGCCTCCCAGTCTAGGGAAAGCATACCACTACCATGCCCCTCCCCTACCAAGTCACCATTTACAAACACTCTGGCCATGTGCGTGCGTGAATCGTACGTTCCAACAACATGGTACCACTGGTTGGGCTGTAGAACGGGCGAAGTTCTGACGTTAAAGACTTCTTTGGCGTATTCGTTTCGATGGAACCACCTTAACCGTCCATTGTACACTTCAAAATGATACTGACCCTTGTTGTGGATCGAGTGACCACCGATTGTGTCAAACAAAGAATGAACTCCTCTAGTCCTCCAGAGCTTCACCCATAGTGCAATAGTAATTGCCTCGCGAGGTTTTTCACGGAAGTGCTCGCCGTCAAGCAGAACATCACCCCCATTGAGTTTAATGGCGGCACCTCGCCTACCGGGTCGTGCTACCTCGGTACCTGTAAGGAAAAATAATCAAGGTTATCCAAATGACTCTCACTGGATGTAAAAACCGTATTTTTCTCTTGAAAGTAACATAAAGATAATGTTTGCCTCAAAATGTCTTTTGTACCAACAGAACTACAAATGAAAGCTTACCAAAAGTAGCTCGACCAACCAAAAATAGTTTAACATTTCTTTGGATTTTATTAGTTTTTTTCTTTTCTGGACTTTATCTTGTTGCAATTACCTTTGGTTAGTCTTGCATCGTTGTTCAGCCCGGATCCATCCACCGCAACAGAGCCGATCACGTGATCAAAGCCAAGGTACAAGGAGAGATAACGAACATGGTTACCAGGAAGGTCGTCAATTTCGCCACCAAGGGGACTAAGGGGTAGAGGTGTGGGGGTCGGTGTGGATATAGTTTCGTCCTCGACCATATCTGAAAGATGAATCATTCTGGTTTTATTGTGATCAGAAATTTAATTGATTTATGCGTAGTTTTGGTAAGGTGCTGGAGAAGGGCTTTCTTGTGGTGATATATACATTAAGGCGGACAAACTATAAGTATGATTTTATTTCCAACGTAAGTTTTTATTTTACTAGTGCGACTGCAAGTCCAATATGAATACTTGGCAATTCGGCAAAAGATATTTTAATTTTTGTTAGTGGCTTGCTATTTAAATAGCTGAAAAGTGCAATTGAAAGACGAAGTACATGTATCGACCTGGTAACTTGCTAATAGCTTGAAATTTAACTGACGAAACCCTTTGACTCTAAATGTCACAAAACTGGACAACATACCTTGGTAAAATACAAACGAAGAGTATAGTGCTAAGTCAAATATTGTATTTAAAACTAGAAATAGTAGTCTGTCTTTGCGTTTTTTTCTGTTTGACATAATTGTTGTGTTCTGCACAAAAATCTTCCAAACATATCACTGTGAATGATGGCCATTGTTATAAGGCATTTGGTTTTTTTGTCTAAGCAAATTTTAAGAATTTAGTCCAATTACACCTTGAAATTATAGAACAGTGTCATCACTTTAGTCGGTATAAATGATAATTTAAAATAGTTTCAAGGAAAATGCATGAAGCCACGTCTCACCCTGTCGGCTGACAAACGAGATCTGATATTTTCCTCCCTCCTCAACGGTACAAGTGTCGCCACCTTTGCATCGCACAGTGTAACATCTTCTTTTCTTCAGCATAACAAAGTCACACGCTGGTTCGTCACAGCACAACTGAATACATTCCGTCATGCTATATACACGCGCTGCTTGAAGCAGCATGCCTGCATTCCAGCCGTCACGCAGTTTTACGTTGTAGAAGAACATTCCCTGTGCACAGAACCGCTTTGTGATCGTCGAGGCGTACGTGGGACGTGTAGAGATCTTTTGGTATGGAAGGAACGTTTGGCTTGCTGTTAATATGGTTGGCGGAGGCTGAGCTGTTGGTTCCTGGGTTGTTGGACGCGTTGTAGGTCGAGTTTCCAACTTTTTCAGTTCTGTTGGAATAATCGAAAAGGAAACACATAAGCACCATGCAGCGTACGAACCGTCGGCAAGTCTGTACCATTTGTTAAATTCTGTCATTTCTGTCTCCCGTAAAGGGAAAACATTAAAGACAATAAGCATGACGTTTGTTTTCCCGCAAACGGCAAAAATTCAACTGCCGTTTGGCGTTGTACACGGAAATGAGTATTTTTTCTGAGGAATGTGTTTTAAAATTGAAAAAGAAGCTCGCGCTTGCCGTTTGCCGTTTCCCGTATAACGTCATGCTTAATCGCTAACCGAACTATAATGATTTGAAATTTCAACTTTTCTTCAGCAGTTATGCTAACCGTGAAACTGGGTTGTTAAACGTTCAAATAATCTGAATACTTACTTTCATCCAGGATAGATTTGCCATTCCTTGTCACGTAATAAACACTGGTCATGCTTCTCCTGTAGGGGACCGCTGCCACAGGCTCACACAGCTTGTTATTGAAACAATCCACGGCGTAACAGCTATCACGTGTCATGTAAACGAGATCACATGAATCGATTTCGCAACAAAACTTCAAGCAACTTGTTGTACCTCTCACTCGTCCCAGGTCTATAAACAGCCCCGCGTCCATGCCGCCTCTTAACTCGCTGTTGAAGTAGAACATTCCTTGTTGGCAGTTTGGCTCATCATGTAAGGTGATTGTAGACGGACCACTGCTCACGTCGGGCTTCCTGCTTATACTTGCTGCAGTTGGTATCTGAAGTGCCGGTTTATTTGAAGTGGGCAATGAAGTCGTGGTAGGCTTTGCTGTCGTTGTCGTTGTTGTTGTTGTTGTTGCTGTTGCTGTTGTAGTAACTGGTCTCGTTGTTGGTGTAGTGGGTGGAGTAAGCTGCGTTGTTGAGCTCGTCGGAGGCGTTGTGCTCGCAGTTGTTAGTGTGGTAGGAGCTGCGGTTGGCTTTGTAGTTCTCGTGGTATTTGGATGTAACAGTAACGTCGCATCCTGGATCATGTCCTCGGGTATGAGCCCGTCATAGCTTCCTTCCTTGAGAGGAATAGCTCCTCCTGTAAACACGTCAAGCAGAAAAAGAAATTATGCACTGTAGCGACTAATGCTGTGGAGAAGGCGTTCTTAAAAATATCTTATGCTCAAGTTAATGACCGCAATAACATTACTTTGTCTATTTATATAGATTACAGATGCTGTAGTTTAGATTTATTTTTGTTTTAAATTTTATTTTGTTTTTGTTCTCATTCATTTTCATAATTTGAAACAAAGGAACATAAAAATCAAACGACTGGTCTGAAAACGAAGAAGAAGAAATTTAAACCATGACATAGATAATGAATGTTTGCCTTAAAAGCTTAATTCTTTATGGATTGTAGTTTTTGATAAATGTATTGACGGGAAGAACAAAGCCGACTATTAGTGCTTTTCGAGTTCAGCTACTCAACAGTGGGAAAGATCAGAAATGGACGATAGCGCCGTTACAATCGGTTTTGAGTTTCCATTTTTCGGTTTCATATCGCCTAACAAACGAATTAATTATATCATTAATAAACTATATTCGAAATAAATAATACCTGCTCCAGGATTGCACTCTTCCGAAAGATCACTGAGATCCGACGCTGCAAGTGCGTGGTTGTACATGTAGAACTCATCAATAAGTCCTCGGATGCCTTCGGAAATTCCGATTCCAGCTTCGCCGTCCCAGTTTTGCGAAAGCAATCCGTATCCCTCCTTTTCGTCAAGAACAGCTCCGTTGAGGATGATTTTGCTCATGTTGATATGCGCGTCATACGTTGCACTGACATGTACCCAATCAAGCGAGTCTACAGTCTGCCTGGTTTCCATGCTAAAAATCACGTGACCCAAGTCGTCAACGTGAGACCAATGGATGATACCATCGTCGACTTGCAAGTGGTACTTGGCCCCTGTTCCCGTCGTTTTGAACAGAGTGGCTGTTCCGGAGACTGAGTCAAGCTTTAGCCATAGAGCAATCGTGATAGCTTCACGTGGACGGTTCCTGAAACGGGTGAAAAGCAGGCGTCCACCGCGCATGTTCAAAGCAGAACCGCATTTGGATTCGGTAAGAGACAGGCGCACTTCCGGACTAAAGATGGCGTTGTTGTTATTCCCAGAACTGTCAAGGGCTGTACGGTTTTCAATTTTCTCAAATCCCATGTGAAGTACGATGTACGCTACGTTACCTTGGTTATAAAACAAAACAAAAGAAACATACAAAAAAGGAAGGTCACTTAACATGAGTTGAACAAAATTCCTTCTTTTATATAGCAGGATATAAATCAACTAAAGAGGGATGCAAGGCAATTTTTTAAGGCCATTGGGTATATATTGATTTTTAGTCAATCTTAAAAGCCAACGGTCATAGCAAAAATAAAAATACCCAAACGATACGTGATTAAGATCGCGTATTGTATTGATTTCCCAGATTTTTTCTATACGACTTGTTCTACTGACTATAATATGCGACAGAACTCCCAAAGGAAAGTAAGGGAAGGTTAATTAGCCCTCATGGTATTTACAATATGTTGGAACGTCAAAGGTCCCTTCCCCACCCCATTTGGTGCTGGTGGTAATCATTTAAGCCCTCCCTTAAAACTGTAGTTAAGTTGTCCTGGTTATTGTGCGATTGTTCACGAGGCTTTTCCGGTCAGCACAACAGTGCAAGAGCTCATTAAGATCTCTTACAATGTTATGCTATCCGGTTAAGCCAATGATATCCCATTATTCCAGCAATGCGAGATGGCTCCATCGATTACCTCTGTCCTAGTCCCTGACTAATGTACTGTTTTATAGATGTTCTGATATACGTGTATTGCATATTCAACAAGCACCAATTTCACCAGGAAATTGAGCTTAAAATGTTTATTTTTTAGAAAAAACAACAAGACCTAAAGGCATACAAAATTACAAACTAACTGTAAGATTAAGGGAAGAAACATAATGTAAGCTAACTACGCAACTACGCAGAAGCAAAAGGGTTAAAAGACTATTAATATCGCAGGCAAAACGATCAGCAAAGCAGTGTTCGATCTCAAATTCAATCTTCAAAATACTCGAAGTAAAGCATTGACCTCAGAATACCAATCAATACTGTTGTATTTACACTTTATCGACACATTTTCTTACCTTCAGTTGTAGCAGGAATAGTAAGCTTCTTCTTCCCACCTTCTACCATCGGCTTCTTTTTCTTCAAGCGATGTATGAATTTCAACATCTGTCGTATTTCCTGTTGCCCCGGGTGTTCAGGCTGCGGCTTTTGCGGAGGGCGCTTCGCCTTTAAAGGGTACTGAGAGGAGAGACGCGTTTCTTGTGTAGAAGACGTCATGGATGATGGATTAACATTATCAGGGGGTGGAACAGGCGGGTTATTACCAGTGATGTCATCACTACTGATCAACTCAGGAGGAAGGCCTTCTTCTGCACTAACCAACTTTTTGATAGCGTTTTCCAAGAATGCAGTGGATTTTACGTGAGGCTTTCTGCCTGGATAGTCGTTGAGAAGTGGCATATCTGCCTTGTGATCTTCAGGCTTCGATGCTTCCTTTTGCAGCGGAGGTTTAGGTACATTAACACGTCTGCTAGGCTTATGTCTTTGGTCGGTAAATTCTTCTGTAACTTGCTTAACCACGCTATCTGCCACATTGTCAATCAACTGTTGTAAGGTATCAGATTGGTTACTTTTATTCTTTCCAATAATCGGGTGCTCCGCTTGGACTTCTGCAACGATTCTGTCAATAAACGACTGGTTAACTGTTGGATGTTTCGAAGCTAAGTTATCAGCCAAAATACCGCCATGTCTGATCGAGTTGTTGTAGTCTTTGCGAGGTTCCGTCGGCTTGTATTCCGTACCTCGTTGGAAACTCTGTTCTTTGGGTGACTTCGCAAACTCATCGGAAACTCGATGCCCATCATCTAAAATTATAGAATAAAAATGAATAAATCTTACTGCGAGTTTAAAAACAAATTTACCTCCGTCGGGGTTAACTAACTATTCCATTTGTTAGAGCCTGTGTAACATGAAAATAAACTTCAAATCAGGTTTTGTGATCGAAAGGAGTCATTGAATCAGTCGTTTGAAATTTTCGTCAGAAGCTTCGAACTTCGCAATTTCTTTGTATCGTATCTACCGTGTAAGCAGGAAACCTTTCAGAGTTATCTTCAATAAATTCGTCAGACGTAGCAACCTGTTGTAGAACCCTACGTTTCGTTTACATTAATTGTTTAACATGAAAGTCAGACAATACACTACGGGTACTCACCGGTATCATGAACTTGTGGTTTAATTTGCGCTCCCTTGATACTGCTGGTCAGCGAGATTGGCCTCTCAATAGTCGTCACCAGGCCTGTCGGTCTCGCACTTGCCACAGGAAGAGTTGTTAGGCCGTTACTCTTACGAGCACTGTAACTTGCAGGGATGTAAGACCTTTGTCGTTGTCCTTCAGACTTTTCGTCCCTCATCTCAGCTTTCTTCTGCGCTTTCCATTGTTGGTGATACATTTTCTTCATATTTTTATATATCCACTTCATCTCTCTTAGGACCGCTTTTTCTTCAATGTTCTTTCGATGATGCTTATTCGCTTTCTTTGAGTTACTCCTCTCTTTTTCAGTTTTCCTTTGTCTTTTCCCATCCGCATAGGTCATAACGTGACGAAACGTCGCTTTTCTGTGACCTGTCCTCGCCCGAAGCGGTGGTCTCTTTAGCTTTCTCTTATATAACACCTGCACACGATTGTAAATTGTTTTAATGTAATCCATAAGAGCGTCTCGATGGCGATGCGATGGTACACCAGAGCCACTAAAGTTATCCGTTACATACTGTTTCACAACTCTTGCTTTCTGTGTCGGTGGTGTTGTTTTAGAGGAACGCGTTGTAGGCCTTGCTGACACTGGCGGGGTCGGTATACCTTCCTCCCTCCTTCTCGAATTTAGCCCTCCCTGTTTCTTCAGAGTGGATTGGGTTGTATTTCGTTCCCTTCGAGACTGTGCTTCGAAAAGATGCTGCAAGCGATTGTAGATGTTATTTATTTTATTGTAGATTGCATCGAAGTCTGGTTTTTCATGGCTATAATTTCTCGAGTGCTCTGTCGTCGACGAGGTTGTAGAAACGTTCAAGGGTTTCTCTTTCACAGCTATCTCCTCACTTGCTTTGACAGCATCGATATGTATCTTATTTTCATCCCGGGCGTTTGGTACATTCCTAAAGTCGTTCTTACCAAAAACAGGTCTCTCAATACTGTGTTCCCTCCGAGATGTGTCCATGTCCTTGTCCAACTCATCAAACTCTGACATTGTCTCCGGCTCCTTACGTGCGCTGTTTGCGAAGTGTTGAGTCGAAATTTCTCGATGCTCGTTATCATATAGGAAATCTGCCTCATTACGCGCCACTTCATGTAAGAATGGTTGGTGTTGGTGTTCAACGATATTAACTTTATTTTTGCTAGAATCTTCGTTATTTCCTTGACTATCTGTTTGGAATCGAGATCTGTGGGCCGGAGTTATTTGTTCATCAAATCTTTCCTTGTGGTCTTTGTTCCTATTTCGCAAACTCTCCCAAACTTGTTTCTCGGAGTCCTTTTGCTCATCGTGGTTTTTAATGTGGAATTCATCCTCTTGAGGAACCTGGTTCTCACTCTGTTTATCTAGTTGGAATTGAGATCTATGGGTAGGTTCTATTTGGTCACCAAAGTTCTTCAGATGGTCTTTGTTTCTATCTCTCGAACTCTTCCACACTTGTTCTTCAGAGGCATTTGGTTCATCTTGATGTTCAGCGTTGAATTCATCGTCTTGAGTATTCTCGTTCTTCTTCTCAGATTGGAAAGGCAATTTATGGGTAGGAGCTATTTGTTCATGAAAGCTTTCCAGTATGTCTCCGTTTCTATTTTTAGAACTAATCCAAACAGGTGTTTCGGAATCCTCGGCCTTATCTTCTCTGTTGATATTGAAATCATCCTCTTCGGTATCCTGGTGCACTCTCCCTTTATTTAGTTGGAAATAAGGTTTGTCACTAGGAGCTTTCTGTTCGCGAAAGTTTTCCATGTGATCTCTGTTTCTACTTTTTGAACTGGTCCACATATATTTAGCAGATGGCTTTGGTTGTTCATGATGTTCAATGTGGAATTCATCCTCACTGGTATGCTCCTTGCCTCTTTGATTATTGAACCCGAAAGGCAATCTGTGAGTAGGAGATATTTGTTCATGAAAGCTTCCTAGATGATCTGGGTTTTTATAACTCGAACTTATCCACACATTCTTTTCGGATGGCTTTTCTTGTTTTTGGTTTTCAATGCGGAATGCATCCTCGATATCCTGCTTGTCTTTCTGAGTATCGACATGGAAATGTGATGCATGAGTAGGAGTTAATTGTTCATGAAAACTTTCCAAATCGTCCTCATTTTTATTTCGGGAATTTATCCATACTGGTTTCATTGTCTCCTTTGCAGTTTTGTTGTTTGGATTCAGATTCAAAATTTCGTCCAATTCAAGATCGTCTTTGTCCTCTTCCGGCTGTCCGTATTTGATCTCCGATCCTTCCTCGACTCGGACGCGCGGGTTTTTAATCCGTTCTTTCCCGTGTCCCGATGCGTCGGTGGAATTATAAATGCTATGTTCCTCAATATCGTGTTCGTTTGTTGGATCCCAATGTTTTGATTTGGCCTTTGAATAGTTGTGCTCTTTCTTTACGGGTCGCTGCTTTAGCTTCGATTTTCCAGTTGCCTTTAAATGATGTTTTTTCTGATTCATTTTTGTCTGGAACGCGTGAATACTGTGTTCTTCAATCTTATGCTCATCTGTTGGTGGAAACACTGGAGGCCGGTCCGTATCCACAATGACTACTCTTTTTCGAGCTGAGGACTCCATTCCAGATCCATCACCACTTACTCCTAACTTATTCATTCTTCGCTTCGATGTATACGTAGCCTTCTTCCGAATGTTCTTCGCTGAATTGTTTTGTTTCCTTTGACTGTGTTCGCCTTCTGTGGAACCTGAAGACGCTGCCTTCTTTTTATGACGTCGTTTGTTACGTTTAGCCATAAGGACATGAAGCTCTCCCTCAAGGCGTTTATTCTCTTCAGTGACGTTGGTAAGTTTACTCAGCACAAGATCCATCTTTTCGTCTGTCTTACTTTCCTTGTGAGCGATCAATCCATGGGTTTTAAATTTAAGTTTATGTTTTTTGCTATGAAGACTGGAATTCAGAACTAAGCGATCACTAACATTGTGTTTTAAATGCTGTGAACTAACGTTTCCTAACGAATTGATGACAGTACGAGATGTGATTTTGTTATCAGGAACTTGGACGAACTCTTCATCTACTGTTTCGGTATCATTGTTCATTTGGCTGAAATCCTTTTTGTAAGAATCCCCATTTTTCTTTTTCGATCGCAGCTCCTTGTAATGCACGGCGTTCACAGGCCGCACTCCTTCAAACGTTTCAGGATCTGATAAAGACGAGTTGAATTCTGATGGCTTAATCACTCTGCTGGAGTTATTTTTAATAAAGTAAACAACCTTGGGTTTAAACCTGGACTGCCTTGCTGGTACGATCTCACAGGCGAAACCACTGAAACAGGAAACTGTAAAGCAGTTGTTTAGAAACATGAAAATTAAGTCACATCCAGGCTGCTTGCAACAGAAGTCGACGCACTGGTTTGTAGAGTTAACTTTACCATGTGAGGTGAAGTTTCCAGCTTTGTAGCCTTGTCTGAGAGTGACTTCATCGTAGACTTCAGAATGCGCACAAGTTTTGTTTTTGTGTTTTGATTTTGTTTGCGTTTCAGCTTCAATTTCCTGAAGCACATCGCTGATCGGAGGTAACGTCGTTGTTGGTTTTGGCGTTGGCTTGGAATGGTGACGGTATACGTGAACAACTGTTGGGTTGAATTTTGGCAGTAACGAAGGCGTAGATGTGCAGAGGTACTCATCGAAGCACTTAACAAGGAAACAGCGATGAAAAGCAAAAAACGCTACGTCACAGCCGTCTGCCTTGCAACACAATTCGGTACAAGTGTACGAACCGTTAACCTTCCCTGCGTCTGTGAATTTTCCTGCGTGAAGACCACCTCTGAGAGTGACATTGCGCTCCGTTAAAGAGGAAATACAGCCGGGAGGTGATGCCGACATTTCAGTATAATTAGATGCTGTATCCCCCGCTCTAGCTTCCAGGGATTTATGTTTCGTGTCATTTGATGTTGTCGGTGGAAATACAGGATTTCCAGAAGTTGATTGGTTGGTTACGTTATTGACAGCTATCGATGTTTCCACTTCAGATACCTGTTTTGGCAACCTCGAGGGAGATGCCAGAGGCCTCACAGTGGGAACCGGTTTGCTCTCTCGGTCAGACGCAGTTGTTGTCGATTGATCTTCGCTGACTTCGCTCCCTCTTCTCGAAACCCGAGAAATCATCGGATTAAACTTCGTTGCCAAGGCCGGTGTGCTTTCGCACATGTGAGGGTTGGAACTTGAACACGTGACCAAGAAACAGTGGTTCAGTACCATGAAAGCTAAATCACATATGGGACTTAAACAACAGTGATGTGAGCAACCCTCGATATCGTTTACTCTTCCGACCTCGTGAAACAAACCCGAGGATAGCCCACCACGTAATGTCTGATTATATTCCACCAGGCCTGTTGTACATCTTGAAACTTCAACATCAGGAGCTTGTGTTGGCAAGGAAGGAACAGTAGATTTTGTTGCACGGTATTTACTTCTATGATGCGACGAACCTTTCCGTTTCCTTATTGTGGGTTTAATTGCAGTGATTAAACGTGACGTCGCTGCAGTCCGAGTTGTTGGGCGTGGCGTAGTTCCGGTTGGTTTTTTAACGTAATCGAGAAAATGTTTGGTTGCCGTATAAGTAATTTTTTCTTTGGTCGCTGTCGTTCGCCTAGAGTTTAGCTTTTTAGTTGGTTCAACACCATTTGATAAGGTATTCTTATTACTGTGGTCTTCCTTTTCCAGAAGAGCCTTTACTTGGGTATCAAAATCATTTTGACCTTTTGCTTTCTTTTGAGACTTGTGTTTCTTAGGATGCATCCTTACAGCTGCCAAAGAGGGCGTCGCAGTCGTTCCATACATGGAAGACGCAGGTGATTGTTGGTGTAAAATTGCAGCTTCCTTTCCCTTTACTGAAGCCCTATAGTTATGACGTGAAACCGTCTCAGTTTGAAGTTTGTCTTCCGCTGAGGAAGGAGGACTGCCAACTCGTTGTTTGGGCTTCATCAGCTGGAATAGCCGATCCAGGTCACTGTGAGATAGTTTCTCATCCGTCTTCTTAATCAACTTATCCTTGAAATGGTGAATTTTTAGTTTAGATGATTCACTCTTTGCTTTCTTCAATTTATGTCTATTTTTGCTGTGCCGACTCTTTTTAGACTTCCTTGCTTTTCTTTTCTTTAGCTCTGGTGCTACTGTCACGTGCAGCAACGTTTCGCGCATTGTGTGTTTGCCAGATGTACGTTTTCGTTTTCCAGTCTTTATTTTGCGATGTTTGGCTCTATCGTGGAGCGCACGAGACGCCTGTGCCTTGCTAGCTGGTGACGCCTTTGCTTTTGTATTGTGTTTTCTACTGTTATCGAGAGAGTTAACTAGTGCGGGGAGGGTCGAAGACGGTGTAATATAATCAGATTGAACACTGCTGCGAGGCTGGACAGAAACTGTCTTTTCACTTGAATAAGCATCTTCCTGCTCGTCCATGAATGACATCAGCTGGGAAACATTGGTCCGTTGCACGTGCGAAACACGTGGCCTAAATAAGCTGTGTCTGGCTGGAACTGTCTGGCATCCCTTCTTAGTGTAGCACGTGACAAGGTAGCACCTTTGCTTGAGCAAGAAAGCCACATCGCAGTCCTCAGCGCCGCAGCACTTTTGTATACACACGCCCATGTTCTCAACCCTCCCCTGGTCTCGGAAATAGCCCGATCGGATACCGTTGCGTAGCGTAACATTGTAAGAGATCGGGCTATTGAGACAAGAGGAAGGTTGAGGTAATGAGTGTTGCGAGGGATTTCCAAAAGTCGACGCTAGCCCAGATTTATGTCTTGACTTTGCATCCCTCTCTATGGCCGATTTATTTGGCTCAGAAATAGCCAAACGGCTTGCCTTTAGCCCGATGGTTGACGAAGATAGCAAGCTATTGTTGTGACCTGATGATACAGATGTCGACATCAGGTGATAATGTTTCTGTTGTGACGCAGAGGCGTTCAAACTACTATTTTTTGCGATTTTATGTAAGTTGTCTTGAACAATTAAGCTTTGATGTTTTTTGTTTGTTCCACTTTGATTTGTAGAATGTTTGGCGTTAGTCAGATCGCCCACATTTAAGATGTTGCTTCTTTGGCCGATCTCTTCAACCGATAACGATGGAGTTAAAAGTTCTGTAGGTTGTTTAGAATCAAAACCACGAATTTGTTCAGAGAGAGTGGCTTTCCCTCCACTTTGAGAAGTCTCGCTGTTATTAGTTCCGCCCATAGCTGGCAAAGCGGCGTTGAGAAGGGAGATCGTCTTCGTTAATTTATGCGTTAACGGATGCGCGGATTTAGGACTCCGAGTTCTTCCAACGTAAACTATTCTTGACCTGTACCGTCCGGTCTTGGCAGGTACGCTCTCGCAAAGGCTTTTGTTGTGACAGATGACAGTAAAACAGTTTTCCAAAAGCATCAATGCTACATTGCAGCGATCTTCTTTGCAGCAAAAATCGACGCACTCTTGCATACCAGTGACTTTGCCCCTGTCCTTGAAATGCCCTGCACTCAAGCCACCACGAAGTGTAACATTGTGTTTTTGTTCACTGTTAGTGCAATTATGACGCGATTCAGGCCGAGAGGTAAACACTTTAGTAAACGCCGACTGAGATGGCGAAGGTTTTATCGCCAGCGAGCGTGGCAATGTTTGTGCAAAGTGAGTCACTGTAGACGGGAAAAACGTTGCTGTGTGTAAATAAGCTTTGGCTGCTGTTACGTTAGTGTCTACCGTTGATGTTTTAAGGCGTGACTTCTTCAAAGCTAACAAGGTAGGTGTTGGGTTGGTTTCCAAAACATTACTTACATTGCCTTGATCTCTTCGAACGCGAGAAATATAAGCAACCCGAGGCGTGAAAGTTACATTTCTGGCTGGAACAGGATCGCACAAATGATCATTATAACAGGCAATGATATAACATCGAGTCAAAAGCATAAAAGCTACGCTACAGAACTGCCATCGGCAACATTGTTCAATGCATTTCCGCATATTTTGCACGGGTCCTTGGTCTTTGAAAACGCCAGCATTAATTCCTCCACGCATGGTTGCATTGTAATAAACATCTGTGCTTTGACATCGTTCATCTTTCGAAGACGTTCCACTTTCCAATTCCTGTCTCTGTATACTTACATTTCCGATACTTGCGGACGATTGCGAGCTCGATGAAGTTGGATAAATTCTAAGTGAAGATGGCGTAATTATCTGATCAAGTGCATGACGAGTGCTCTTTAGACGTGTTGACATACCAATCGTTTGAATCAGTCCAACGTTCTCTTGTTTGTTGACGTTAAGCGGTGCAATGGCTGATTTGATTAACGCCCTATCAACAGGTACAGCGGGTGGCGTTGAAGGTAAACTTGATCCGCTGTGAAAAACAGGAGAATAGCTTATCAACGACAATTGGTTGTCTTTTGCACCACCCGTGGTGCCATGGAGATGTAATGTGCTGCTAAAGTCCGGGAGATTTCTGTGGTCTGTTGAAGTTACCACCGAACTTGTAAGGACGCTTTTCAACATGACAGTTGGTGGCGATGGTTGAACCAGTCTCGCGAGAAGATCTCGTACAACCGCAGTTTCATCTCGTTCCACGTGCACCATTTCAGTGAGGTAGTCTAGATTTCGCGCCGGAACACTTTGACAAAGGCTGGAACTATAGCACGTGACCAAAAAGCATCTCTTCATGATCATAAAGGCCACGTCGCATTTTGTTGCATGGCAACAATTATCGACACAAGCCGATATGTTATTAACAACACCACTGTCTAGAAATGAGCCCGCGTTCAGACCTCCTCGAAGAGTTACATCTTTCTCTGGAATATTATAGCGACAATTGTCATGGAAACCGTCCAACGTTTTCTTTCCTCCTGTTCTTGTTAGTTTATTTGATTTAGAGGATGCCTCTGCTGTAAGTCGCGTTTTCGAAATTTTCATTACTTGTAAATGACTGTTGAGGGTAGCTTTTGAAGTGAAATTTCTTTTTATATAGGCCAACTGAGGTTGGAAAATTAAACTTCGGGCCGGAATACTACTACAAGATGTCTCATTATAACAAGAGACTAAAAAACAGCGGTTTAAAAGCATAAAAGCAACGCTGCAATTACCTGCAGAGCAGCACAGCTCAATACATTTTTGTATACTTTCAACAGTTCCTTGGTCTTTAAAATGCCCGCTTTTTATTCCTCCTCGTAGAGTTACGTTTTGTCGAATGACGGACTCTGCGCATACAGCTTCACTGTTGTGGCTTTTAAGCTGTGGTGTGTTAAGTGTACTGAATCTTGAAATCGAGAGAGCGTTTTCTGGTTGGATGTCGGAGTTTAAGGGTTTCAGTGGCTTCTTTTGTCCTCTGGCTAGCGCCGTTCTGTTCTCTATGTATACCACTCTCGGTCTGAAAGCAAGATTCTTGGCTGGGACGCTCTGGCAAAGTGTCTTGCTTTTACAACTGACCAGGAAGCAGCGATTCGACAGCAAAAATGCAGCGTCACATGAATTAGAAACACAACAATGACTGATGCACTCGGCATCGCCACTAACAGTTCCCACTTCCTTGAAGACGCCTGAGTGTATTCCACCTCGCATCGTTGAGTTCTCGTGGGAAGGTGAATGTTCACACAAAGCCGCTTTGCGAATTCCAGTAATATTTAATGCAACCTGGTGTAAGGGCTGCATCGCTAGAGACATGTCCAAGGCTCTGGTAGCCATGGGTTGCAAAAAACTTGCTGTCGCCGAAATAATGCTCGAAGCCACAGGCGTGACTCTTGATCGCCGAAGAGTTCCTTGAATAACGATTGGTGTTTGAAGTGCAGAACTAAGATTTGATGAAACAGATGTCGCTGTAGTAATGCGTTGAAAGAATGGTATCGCCCCACTCGATGGCAATCTGGCACTTGATGTCTCGCCAGGCTTTGAGTTCTTTTTTGTTAGAATATCTTTAATGCTTTTTAGTAGCTGGGCAAAATATCCAAACATGCCAGCCTTTTCATCATGGCCAGTTTTCTCTGTGAAACTAGATTCAGTTGCCATTGAAGGAGAGCTCATTTTTACACTGTGATCGATAGTACCCTTAACTGTTGAACTAGATTTCTTGGAAAGTGCTTTTCGTCCTTGTACAAACGTATACGACTGGAGACGCTTTAGAGATGGTGTGCTTGTTAATGCAGGTGTCCCCATCTTGCTATGTACAGTCCCTACTTGGTTAACGACAATAGAAGGGTTCGTTTTGGAGACTGTTACAGTTCCAGTCTTTCGTAGCGGCGAAGTACGTTCCCCGAGGTCCTTCTTTAGCAAAGAAGGCGTCGATTGAAAAACGCGAGATGTTTTAGAATGGGAAATTTGTTTTTCAGGTTTTGGAGACTTGCTGTGCATGTCCCTCGCTGGAGTGCTTGCATAATTTGCTGAACTTTTAGTATTTGAAGTAAACGGTGGGAGAATTTGATAGGCACTCTTCACCGACATTGTAAGTGCAACAGTTGACTGAAAATTCGGGGTTTTGTCAGTTCTGAAAGTGTTCCCTGTCCTTGACGATTGTTGCGTAATTGAAGAAGCTAAATCAATAGCAGTCTGCCATGGGTTACCTGAGTTGTTATCAAAGTGTACCCGTGGCGATGCATGAAGACGTCGGATTTGTTCTACTTGCCCTCCAGATATCGGTGTTGAATCTGGAGCCGACTCGGTTGGTTCATGCTGTTTAAAAGTGGATGAATAACGAAGTATTTTGATTTGTTCCAATAATCTGCCAGCGAACGGTATTTCCACTCGTTTTTCCTTATCTTCAATAGATGATGAATTCGGAATTCTTGTTGCTACACTTAAGAAATGAGAAAACTGCGAATAAGCGACGTCACCTTTAGTGATTGACTGTGGATGAGCATGGAACAGATTTTTATCATTGAGGCTTGACTTTGATGTAACCGACTTTGACGTTATCGGCGTGAGGATTTTTTGAATATCATTAAGCAGTAGTTTCACTCTGATAAAGTCACTCACATTACCTGATTTGTTGAAAACAAGTCTTAGAACGGAGTGATTTAGAGCCTCTATCAGCGGTATATTCGGAGGATTTAAACTCAATTCCTTCAAAATCTTTTGAACTTGATGTCCTTCATAACTGCTTTGTGAATTGTTTTGCTTCGCTGATTCTTGATTTGTTTTGTTTCTGAGGGCTGCTTTTCGCTTCGATGCTATATTTGAGAGGTAACCCTGAAGTGACTGAAGACGATCTTGAACTTTTTGTAGGGAAGACGATGTCTGGTTGTGTTTCCAACGTAAAAACGTCTCACTACTGTTACCTTCAAGAAAAGTTTCAATTTCCTTCGAATGATGGGGCAGTTTGGATGCTGAAGATGCTAGAAGCTCAGTTTTTGTCGTTACATGACCTTCTGTTTTTGTTGGACTTGCCGTTTCAATGTTTAGGAGAGAAGTGTTAATCCTTCTAGATGGGGTTGCTGAAACTGTCTCCAAATGTTTTCTAGAACTGTTATTTAAAGTTGAAGCGTCGTTGTTGGAATATTGAGAATATAAAACGCCCTGAGGAAGGGATGCAGGTACAATACTTGTCTTTCCAATAATCTTTGCAGTCGTCGATGAATACGGCTGAAGAGTTAAAGAAAGCCTCGAATTTCCTCCCGAACGAGCTGTTGACATTGAGGCTGCGTGCGAATTAAGATGTAAAGAACTTGTTACCAATGAAAGCGTCCCAAATACGCCTAAAAGAGTCCTCTTAGTTGTCCTTAATGGAGGCTTACTTTTAGTAATCGATGAAAGTTTCCCTTTTGTATCCGTAGTACCCTTTGAAAGGGAAGGATGTTTCTTGTTTCTGCTATAGTTAGGCGAGTCTGACGTATACAGTATGTGAGGTACTGTTACTGGGTGCGCACGCATATTTTCAAAGGTGTATGTTCCTCTTGGTAAACTGGGACCTTTTGCTGAAGTAAGCTTCACCCCAACATTCATTAAATGTGGTGATGTAGATAAAATAACGGATGAGGTAGGTGTCATCTTAAAAACTGACTGGTTTGATGTTCTTGCCAAAGTCGTTTTCCGGCGTCCTGTTTTCAAACCTGACAAAGTGGAAACGGTTGTAACTTTCATTCCTTGTGCAGAAGGTGGTGCATAGGCTGACTTTGTTCTCATTTTTTCAAGCGCAAAACGTTCTGGTGGGATTCCTACTTCAGGGCTACGCCTTTCTGATATGTCTTTTGAGGTTGTTGACACTGGGCTGCCGGAAGCTGAAATGTCCCGAGATCTTACTTTTGGTGACAGAGATTCCCTAAGCAATATGAGGCCCATTGGAGACCTTTTGCGGATTCTGGTGGTGGGTGAGGGCTGAATGTGGAGCGGCTCATCCAAAGCAGATCTGGCCATCACCATATCTTTAGTGTCAAAGGCTCCCCGCAGAGCCGTGTCTGCTATTGACGCCTTATCACTATTAGTGCTGGTTGGCAACAGAGAGGATTCGAACCCACTACTCACAGGGGAGGTCGTGGCTTGGTTAACTGCCGTAAGTTGTTGTTTTCGTGCTACAGGTTTACCATTTAAGTGAGGCACCACCGAGGAAGGGGGAATCCGCGAGTCTTGTTGAATCCTAGATTTTTGAAACGCTGATGGACTTAATAATGCAATGTCACCCCTCTTATGCTCGTTGTGAAGTTGCCTTTGTGTTGATTCTGTGCTCAAATTTCTGTTCTTAATAGAGGTTAAATCATTCGAATTGTTACCTTGTGGGGTGATAGGCAGACTCGAGCCAGTGAGGATGCTTTTGATATTTGATAATATTCCAGGCGATAAATTAGAGGAAACGAACTTTACAGTACTAGCAGTGTGAGATATGAGGCTCCGGGGTTGGTTGATACTTCCAGTTTGTTGATGAGCGGCTGTTAACATTCTAAAGTCGCCTAGTGGAGGAGCTGTTGACATCTGCCGAGTCAAGGTCGTGGTAGAGGGTTCAACGTCTGTTAGTGCTGGAGATGTGGACGATTGTGCATTTACATGACGAGGCGACATAAGTGAAGGGGCCACTGTTCCCGTAAAATTATGATTAATTGAGACAAAAGCCAAACTATGAAATATACGAAGTGAAGGCGCCTTTTCTGCTTTCGTTGACATTTTGTCCGAATCTTCTTTCTTTGAAACTTCTGCTGGTGCAATCATTTTCACTGAGTTACTGCGGTCGAAAGTCTTATGCGCGCCTGAAACCTTCCCTGCCAATCCTGCGGATGATCGAGTGTTCCTTGCTACAGACTGGATCACTGATAATTTTATTTGACTTACGTCTGCTCTCGTCGTAACATCACTGACGGGATTAGAAGTGACTGTCGATTCTGTAAAATTGATCACTGCCATCGTTAACTGCGATTGCACTGCAGATTTTGTAAACGGGATAGACGTCATACTTGCCTGAGCCAAAGTAGATTTCTCCTCCTTAGAACGCCTGCTCTGTTTTTTCTTAACTTTCACGGTAGTTAGCGTAATATTAGATGTAAAAACAGAAGAACGCAGTCCATTTAAAACCGATGTTGTTTCTGGTTCCATGTTTGGGTTTAATGTTGCAGCAACATGTTTTCCACTAAGCGATTTTGTTGGTTCTTTTGCAGCCGGAAAATGTACACGACTAAAGGATGCTGAAGGGTCCAACAAAGCTTCTGTTGATTCCATTGTCGCGGGTGAGGTTGCGGTAACTTTTACACTGCCTAATGGTGCTATGATGTGCACATCAGAGGAGACATTCTTTGACTCTACACTTGGAATTGATGTTGCTGCAACACTCACATCAGTAAGTGATGTTGCGATAAGTCGCTGGGTGGGAACGATATTTGATGATTGCAGTCCAGGACTTGGTGATGCTGTGACACTCATGCTACTAAGTGATGCTGCAACTTCTTGTTGAGTAGAAACGACATTTGTCAATTCAGGTGTTGGGATCGAACCTACTATGACGTTTGTACTAGTTGTTTTGGAATACAACGAATCGATGCTGTCATTTCCTTTTGCGCGTTCCAGTTGCGATCTGCGTATTGCTGGCTCGTCTTGATCAATTGTAGCGGTCACACTGGCAGTCGCATTACCTCCATATTTGTCTAATAATTTCTTAGGAATCAACTTCAAGAAATAAGCTATTTCAGCCTTGTTCCTCGCTAAATAGACCACCGTGGGCTTATAAAACTCCGACTTTGCCTCAGCAGTTTGACAATCTTGCGCATTAGAGCACGACACTAGATGACACCGTGATCCCAACATAAAGATTGCATTACATGCATCTTCCTTGCAACATAATGCCACACATCGATTAACATTCTTTACTTTGCCAACTGATTTGAAGTCACCGGCGTGCTTGCCAAGCTTAAAACGGACGTTGCGCAAAACGGGGCTTCTAAAGCATGATCCTTGTCTAATGGCAACACCTGCAGCCTGCAAATCCTTGCTTCGAGCTGGTTGGTCAACTTTGGTTTTATTTGCGTCTAAAGAGTCAGTTTTTAAAGTCTCTGTGTGACTAATCAGTTGTTTAATGAGCTCAGTTTCGTCTTTACTGCGTGCGACATACGCCACTTTGTTGCCTCTCGTTTGTTTAGTAGGAACGGCCTCGCAGCTTTTCTTGTTAGAGCATGCCACGATATAACAGTTATCTTTTAACAGCATCGCCACATTGCATTCTGGTGTTTTGCAGCACGTCTCAACACACTCTTCCATTCCTTCCACCTTACCCTCATTTTTGACATCTCCAGCTTTGAGTCCACCGCGTAAAGTTGCGTTGTTGAAAACAAACGTGTGAGTACAGGCATACGTCCTTTTCCTGTTATGAGTAGTCTCCTCCTTTAGTAGACTATAATCACTCTTGAATGAATACCCTTCTGGCGTTACCACGGCTCCGTTCAATTCATTATTACTGCTCGTGGAAATGGACGTTGTTTCGGTTTGATTTTTTGAAGTGCCGAGTGGAATCCCAATACTGGGTGTCTGCCTTGATAAGTTGTCTTCTCTGCTTGTACTAGATGAGGAGTCTTTAAAGATAAGGGGAAATGCAGGTAAAGGATTCCTTGAGTTTTCTTTCCCGCCTTGTTCCTTTTCCTGTATGTTGGTCAGTTGCTCTTTAACGAAGACAGAAGATGTTTGACTGACTCCAACGCTTAAACTATTGTGGAAACGTGAAGGTGAAGATTTTACAGAGGAGTAAGGTGTCTGTAACAATGACGGAATCAAAGAGAGGGATTTATGTTGTGACGAAGTAAGGAAGGGAATTTCATTTTTCTTGGCGCTCAAATTTACAACAGTTCCATGAAGACTTTCGCTGTTAGTTGTAAATTGCGTGCGTGTAGGATTGATAGATTTTGATCCTATAACGTTGTGCGAGAGGGTCTTCGCGTTGTCGCTATTCCCCGTGTTCTCTGGTTTCATCGACTTGTAAATCGCTGACTGGTTTCGAATTTTGTTTGCTTGCTGGACATCTTCCATGAAAAATGAGTGATTTACATGTTCTTTGGTCGTCGTGAGCATAGCAATTTGCGCTTTCTTGAAAGGTGACATGACATGCCCCAGGTTCTTACGCACCGCGACAAATTTATCAATCATAAATGCTTCTTTTGAACCAATCAACTGGCAACCTGTCTGTTTAAAACATATTAAGTTGTAACAGTACTGATCGATGAACATAGCAGCCCCGCATCCATGATAGTCGCAGCAAGCTTCGGTGCATTTTCTCATGTCTTTAATGTCAGGAATTCGAAGGAATTTTCCAGCTTTCCATCCCCCAGTGATATTGACATTATGTTGCACGTCAGTTACATCGCAATTGCCCCCTAAGATACTCTTGGTAAATACCGGTATATGCTTTGACTCTGTTTTTCCAGCGTTGAGGCTTTTCTCTTCTCGATTCACAAAAGCAATAGCCGTGTTAAAGTTTGTGTTCTTTACCAGAACCGTCTCACAGTCTCTCTTGGAAGAGCATGCAACTGAATAACAATGTTTTCTGATCATGAAAGCTACACTGCATGAAGCACTGGTGCAGCAATGTTGAATGCAACTGTTCATGTTCATTACCTTGCCATGTTCTGTGAAGTTTCCAGCCTTCATCCCTCTGCGAAATGTAAAATTGCGTTGAATGGGTCCTTTCTGAGCACATCTCGAATTGTTCGCAGTGGGGATAGTGAAGTTAGAAAAGTAGCGTGTTTTCTTAACAGCCATGAACGTTTTAATTTCCGTCGATCTTGCAATTATTGGAAGGCAGCGTCTTTTATTCATGGCACACTTGACGGAATAACAGTTTTTCTCAACCATGAACGAAACGTCGCAAGTTTGTGAACTACAGCATTTCTCTATACAAGAAGAGAACTCTTCGACAAGTCCATGATCAGTGAAGTTGCCTGCGTTTATTCCACCATTAAAGGTTACTCCTTCGAGAACGCCACCAAGGAGAGGGCAAAATTGCTGATTCGTAGTTACTTTGGGCACCCTTATCGGCATTTGCTGAAAACGCTTAGTTGAGAGAGTCTTACGAAAGTAAACAATTGAAGTGTTTACCTTATGTGATTTGGATGGGATTGCGTGGCAAGCTTTGTCACTGATACAGTCGATTGTAAAGCAGTTATTGAGAATCATGAAGGCTGCATCGCAAACTTTCTTTGAGCAGCAAATATTGGAACAGGCCTGGATGCTGCCTACTGTTCCGTAATCGGTGTAGTTGCCAGCGCTCATCCCGGCCAGAAATGTCATGTTCTTGAGAATTGTAATGTTCTTAGCACAGTTCTTGATGGTGAAGTTCCTGTCATCTGCCGCCAGAGGTGAGGTCTTGTGCTGCATGGTAGTGCTGAATGGTAGTTTTAGCATTCTATCCTTGAGATAGACAACACGTGTGGTGATTATAGGGGTTTGGATGGGCAGTACTTCACAGGTTTTCTGACTGTAGCAGTGAATGGAATAGCATGTATTTCCTACCATGAATGCCACGTGACACGAAGAATGACTGTAACATTGTTCTACGCATGACTCCATATTTTTCACTTTGCCTCGTTCGGTAAAAACACCAGCTTCTAATCCATTGCGGAATGTCACATATGTGAATTCCTTACTGCGCGCAACATGACGTGTCTTATTTTTCCTGTGATGATCACTGTCTAATTGTGAGTCGCTAGAAACACTTGATGCAGCTGTCACCTTACTGGTCGGTAGGAGTGGTCTTGCAACTGTTGAAACAGTGGCATTGTTTTGGGCCTTAGAAAACACTGATGACATTTCACGAACCAAAGGTAATGCAGGTGTGCTGATACTGGTGGTGATTCCAGTCGGCAATATGTTGCTTAGCGATGTTATCACTTCTCTTGAGAGAAGACTACTAGAGATTAAAGTGGACTGGGAACCCGATGAACTACCAGAAATACTGAACGTGTTGACTTGTCGTGCTTGTAACGAATTCAAACTCGTCCCGGTTGTTGTAGATGACTGTGAAATAGTTGATCTCATTCTAATCGGCATGTGATGCATTAAAAATGGTTTGGAGTTAAGCCTAACATTTGTAGACGTCTTTATTCTCTGAGTTGATAAATGACTAAAACTCCTTGCGATTGCAGCATTCGAGGATGGAACTATGACCGAAGAGAAACGGAAAGCTTTAAGCTCTGATTGTACCATACTGCTTGAGCCTTCTGGTAATTTGTGTTGAACAACGATAGCTTTGGTATTGTTGCTACTTCTCACTGATGCGATGCCTTTCGTCCTCGAGGTATTGGCAGTAACAAACTCTCGCTTCCTCTGCATCACAGCTTCCAATTTGTTAAATCTTTTTAACAAGAGCTCGATGAGCCTATTGTGCTTCTCGTCGACGCTGGTGAAATTTCCAGGTCGCCCTATATCAGACTTTGTAACCACAGTGCTGTTATTTTCTCTTCTCTTTATTTGAAGTTCAGTGAGCACTGATGATATTCTTTTTAGTTTCGCTGAAATGCCATCAAGTTTTAAATCTACTTGCTTGGATATTTCGTCAGAGTTATTTATTTTTTTCGCAGTTTCTGCCAAAGGCAACGACACGTTAGACAAACTTCTCAGATGGTTTCTTGTTTCACGTACGAACAAGCCCTGTAAATGACCCAACATGCTTTCAAGCCGCGAGACGGAATGCACTAATCCAGTTTCGTTCTTCAGAAGCTCTCCTATGTGGCGAACGACATGGTGAAACACAGGGCTTGCAACTATTCCACTGGCAAGCGTGCGGACTACTTTTTCTTTTTCTTGTACATGTAACTTGCCCAGAGTGTCTTCAAGCGTCTGTGGTACAGGAGTCGGGGTTATGGTGACTGATCCCGTAACGATCTCCCCACTAGATAGGCTTTTAATTACCCCAGCTAGGATTGAACTGCTGATGTTCTCCTTAACTGTCTTGGAAAACGGTGCATTGTCATCATAAACGTTGGAACGATTTGTGGCAGAAACTGCGATACCGTTCTGTGATATTGTTGAACCGAAAGAAACCAGCACAGAGTGCGACTCTGCTGATGGTGTGTTTACAAGCCTACTTAACGACAGTGGCATTGTTTCCGTCTGCTGAGTATGAAATTCCGAAAATCCTTGCTTTGCAGAACCTGTTGAGTTGAACATTTGTGACCGTGAAGATGTTAACGAAGCTTTTATACGAGTAGATGACGCTGTACTCGCATTGTGATGATATATAGATGCCTCTGAATCGGACTGTCCTACTTCCATGATGTTGGGTACACTTGATGTTAAAATGACGGCGTTTGTCGATATCTGTGCTTCTGATGAGGATCCCAGTAGCGTGGGCTTAGAAATATATTGCTTCTGTGAAACACCAGAAGATGACGATGCATTGGTCTTCATCGAGCTTGTCGTCGTACTGCTCTGGTTACGAGGCACATTTGGCGTGGACTCAACGGACCATTTTTCTGAGAACGGCAACTCAGCTGCAAACCCTCGCTGCGAGTTTGTTGCAGATCTAGCCTGTATTACTTCAGGGGAAGGCACCAGAGTAACAATATTCTTCATGGCAGCTGGCATAACATCATAATTTTCCTGCTTAAGGGGAGTAAATGACTTGGATGTTGCCATTGCGGACATGCTGGCAGGGACACCTTGCTGTGTATATGATGCCAGCGTAGTACTTAACAACGGCCATAACTGACATGATGCCAGCGATGGTGAATCGCTTGTAACTACTGTGAGAGATAATTTTGATTTAAACGAAGAGATTTGCTGTTTAGACTGTAAGGGCACGTCCGTCACTTCTGATCGTTTGGTGTTGTTGGCTCCTACTGCAAGAGGTGCCATTTTACTGTTACTATCTGCTTCCAGTGACGTAGTAATTGATATCACATGTGCTGATCTTTGCGCATTTTGCACTAGTTCTGGGATTGACAACACCATTGAAGTTATCGTTTCTGTAATAGCACCATGTGATTCGCTTTTTTCGGGTAAAAGGCTCGAAAAATCCAATGCGTGAATGTTTTCTGTAGGAAGAGTCAGTTGTTCACTTTCAGTCGGTGTTTGGCTCGACAATGCCATTGCAACAACCGTACCAAAAGTAGTAGCTGTTGAACTGACCACTGATTTCTCCTTGTCTTCTTGCAATACTTCAGAGTTGTTGGAATCGACAAAAGAAGTCGAGGAATGCGTTTCGCTTGGAGAAACGTCCGACAAACTAGGAAGCCCTGCTAGTCTTGGCGTGACGACGGGGATTTCATCTCGTTCCTCCTGAATCCCGGGAAACCAAGTCGACTGCGTATTATCCAGAGAGGAAGAAGCTTTGATATTCACAGGTTCCTTCCTGGTAGCACGCACAGTTGCTGATGGTGTAGGTAATACAAAGGAAAATGTTCTCGCTCGATAAACATTCTGGCTTAGCTTTAACAATTCCGAGGGTGCAGATGAGGAGTATTTGTCCTCGCCGGTCTGAAACGTCGAGTCTCCTGTGTCTTGCCAATTGGCGTTGTTACCGGGCTTCCCACTTTCTAAGATGGTCGTAGGACTGCCTGCTACAGTTTTGTTATTTTGTATAACATTTAAAGACGCGCTAGCCCTGGTATCATTTATACTGCTTGTGGCTATCTCTTTTGTTGAAAACACAAAGCTATGAGCAGCGAGATCTTCCGTAACGTACTTTGTTTCTTCCGGGGTCAGTGTTTGGTGTTGCTCCGACTGAGTGGCTAGTGACAGACTCTGAACGTGGTTTCCTGTTATATATTCAACACTGGTTGGTGTTTCTACATTTGATAGTGACAGACTAGGAGACCTGCTTACCGTCCTCCAGGAAAATATGCTGGTTGGTGAATCCACATCACCAGAAAAAGGTAGGCTTGCCAACGGCCCGTGCGTAGCCGGCAATAGTCGTTCTAAGGTGTTTGACGATAAGAATGCTTTGTTTTCATACTCATATTGGCTGATTACGACAGAAGAGAATTCAATGCTGATGGGGATTGAAGATCTGACTGAAAAAATTGCTTGTGGCGCTCGTTCTGATCCCCTGCTCTTCTCGACGGCAGAGGCTTCCAATGTATTATAGTTGTCTAGTCGTGAATTTGAAGAAGCAGAGTCAAGTGTTTCAAGCTTATCTTGCGATGGTGACAATATCTTTTCTGTGATTTGAGGAGTTTTAAGAGGACTATTTAAATTCAATATGGCTGACGAGGAAAAATCACTCCCTACTAAAGGACTTGCCGAAATCCAAGATACTTGCACGTTCTTCGAATTCTGCAATGTCACAGCAGACGATGTGTTTAAAAGCTTTGAAAATTGAGACTGTAAACTCAAGCTTTTTAAGTCTTTCGATTCTGATTCGACGCCTATACTTTCAATGTTAAATGAGCCATTCATTACCACTGCACTTTCCTGAACGCTTGATATCTGTATCTGCTCAGAATAATGTAAAACATCAGTAGACGGTACCTGCAAGGGTTGTGATTGCAATTGCGAGCTTGTGGTAATAGATATTTCCATTACAGATTCCACGGTCTCATTGTTAACTGTCGGCGAGGGATTGCTAGATAGTACTTTCAAGGTCTTCAACCTTTCTAACGATTGCGTTTTCAAGCTTGTAAGCTTGCTTGTATTAACTGTTACGGTCGGGGCCACTGTCGCCAATGTTCTTGTTTTCGTGCCTTCCACTGCTCGTGAAAGAAGCACCGTTTTCTTAACGGCCCGACTACTTTCCAAGTGAGCAAACGTTGACTTTCCACCAAGGACGGATCTGGAATCGTTTAAAGTCAACAATGGCTGCGACATCAAAACGTATTGCGGTGTCGTTTCATTGGCAAAGATGTCTGTTTCAGTTTCATTTGACACAAGCACCGTGTCGTTAGAAGTCATTTCTTCATCCGCCTTACTATTGTTTGCAATGTCAACAAATCCACTACCGTTTGAATGGATGTTCCCTACTTTAACTGAACTTACTGGAAAAAATCTGCCCATTGTGAATGTAGCGTTTTCTGTGTTCCTATCCCTTGCATCTGTGGGAGTGTGCTTTGTGGGAGCTGAATTCTTTCTGTCCCTTCGTGATCGGATTTCTGGTCAAAAACAAACAATTTAATTTACATAAACCGTTCCTGCAATCATAAAGATTTAGCTGTTGCATCTCTCAAACGTTCACCTCTCATCTTTAAAACTCTTCTGGATCCTTCCAAGAGATTTTGGCAAGATTTTGTTCTTTGCATTAGTGTGGAACCACGATTTCTCAAATATCCAAAGGGAACGAAAATTTGTTCGAGAAATCGGGAGTTCAAGAAATTGGGCGTGAAATTGCAGTGCTCGAATGTGTTATACAAAACCGAGGGAAACTACTTCTAGTTCGAGTTACTGGGAGATTCAAGAAATAACAATTCCACTGTACCTCACGTTAACCTATACAGTCTTTACTACACGTTATGTAACAATGCTAGGTGATAATCAAAATGTTGGGACCGTTTGTCCAGAGCTAAACCTTTAAACTAGGTAATTTTATCAGATTTAATATAAACACTAAACTGACGTCCTTACCAATATGCCGGCGCTTCCCATGTTTGACCTTGTACGCTATTTGGGGATGGTAGTCAGATGGGCGTGACGGTATCGGGTCACACAACATCTCATTATAACAGGACACCAAGAAGCAGTTGTCCTTCAGCATAAGAGCCAGGTCACAGACTTTGTGTCTGCAGCATTCTCTGATACAAGTGTCCATGTCATCTACTTCGGTCAGGTATTTGAACTTTCCAGATTGCGAGCCGCCACGCAGCACAACTTCATGGAGGACGTTACTAAAGTCACAGGCCGCGGTGTGGACGTGTTCTGATTGCATTTCTGATTGAAGTAAATCTTTTACCACGATCAACGAGCGTGAAGGGGATTGCACGTCATGCGACAGGCTCATGGTTGGACATGTTAGGTTACCATGACAGTTCAAGGAATAACAAGTGCTGTTATCTAGCAAAGCGACTTCGCAACCGCTTGTTTGACAACAGAGCTTTGCACAGTCACCTAAATCCCGCGCTGTAGAGTGCACCTGAATAGAACCTTCTTGAACTGTGTACTTTGCCTCACTGATGTCATCCAACACACAACGGAGCTGATCAGTAATGACGCCATCATTGCTAACGCGATCTTTGACGTCACCCATTGAAGCGTTCATGGATCGTTGGTAAATGAAGGACACTTGTGGATGGTATCTGCTTGCGTAATGGGCTTTGACGGTTGTGCATTTTTCGTCGCTGAAGCACTGGACTGAATAACATATGTTAGTGACCATAAAAGCTACATTACATTTGGACAGGCTGCAGCATCTCGAGACGCAGTGCCTCATGTTCGTTACATTGTCCTGCCTTGTAAATAGACCTGCATAGTAGCCCCCCTTCAATGTAACTCCATTAACAATCTCACTATCGCTACATAGTCCTGGCTCAGTTTCGTTATAAGAATGATTCCCAGGTAACATTTGCGGAGAGGATCTATTGGCTGCTATAGTTGCATGTCCTATTTCGTCGCCACTTATCTTAGGCAATTCGACTTTGAAGCTTGAATTTCTTTGATGGATATCTTCTGGCTTGTAGACCTGCCACCAAAATTCCGAACCGTTAGTTTTCACTTCTACGAAGTTTGATGGGTCTTCTTGTAAAACATGACGTTCTGCCTTAGGGCCTGTCTCATCCTCAGATGTACCTCTTGCAGTGGACGTATTCACACTCAACACTGTCGCTTTAGTTGCATTTGGATTGTATCGTATCGTATCATGTGCCTGGAGTTTATCTGTAGATGGTACGCTTAATGCAGCACTCGAGGTCAAGGGTCTGTTATAAGCAGACGATTTGTTCATTGGATAGAGCGTTGCCCTTGATAGAATAGCTGAGCTATTTAATGGATTCGCCAGCGCATCATTCGAAGTATTCCAAGTTGTGTTTTCAAGTTGTAGCCGATGTCTTTTGACAAAGACCATCCTTGGATTAAACTTTGAACCGCGGACTGTAAATGTCCCGCATGATTTGTTACTATGGCAACGCACAAAAAAGCAGTCCTCGGATATCATGAAAGCCACGTCGCAGTGTTTTGATTGACAGCACCACTGAGAACATTCATGAATATTTTTGGCAGTTCCGTGATTGGTAAATAACCCAGCTTGTCGCCCATACCGGAAGGATACATTGGTGAATGGAGCACTATAAATGCAATCTAGTTGGTGCAGGTTAGTAGACAGGACTGAATCATGATGGTTAATAAAGGGTGTGTTGTGTTGACCGTCAGTTGTTGTATTCTTGTTTTTCCCAACATTATATGAAAGTTCTTTTTTCTCGTTAGAGATATGAGTAATATGGCTGTCATCATCGATTTTCTCCGTCGACGTAAGGTTACTGTTTGCCAGCGATTTCGCAACAAGTGCGTCTATGAATGTTCGGTTCACGTAAGAAATCACTGGCTTAAACTTATCTACATTTTTCGCCTCGGTGATATCGCACAAATCGTCACCGTAACAATCCACAAGAAAACATCTATCCAAGACCACAAAAGTCACGTCACAACCTGCAGTTACGCAGCAACGAGACACGCAATCTTTCTTTGAGGTAAATCTGCCGACGAAGGTAAATTTGCCTGCTTGGAGACCACCCCGTAAAGTGACGTTATAATAGGAGTAACTGAAACAATTTTGCGACGTCGTATTAACACTGTCCTCGGAACTTGATTCCGCAGAACCTTGGGACGTGTAGTCTTCGACTGCTTCGTTAGATTCTGGATATGGCAAGTCGTACGACAAGCCCGTTTCGTACTGGCTAGAACCTGACTCGTACTGGCTAGAACCTGCTTTATACTGACTGGAACTTGTGTCGGACTCGTTTTCAATCTTCAATTCGGCGCTTCCACTCATCCCAGGCCCTGCTTGTCCACTGTGCTTGTTTTTCTCCTCGATGAATTCAGAATTGCTGTGTGCATATGAATTCAACGACTTATTGCTCAGTAGTACTGGTTTGTAATAATCTCGTTCTCCTTTTATCAAACTGTTCCCACCGCTAAGGTTAACTTTTACTTTTAATGAAACATTGTGATTGACTGCTGATTCTGTGTTGCTTTCTATCTTCCTTCCCTCCACCGTCAAGTCACTGTGTGGAGTAACCGATACCCTCGGCTTAGAGTCTGTTTTAGGTACGTTGCTACGTGTATCAACTTTGTCATTGGCCGATATTATTTTATTAGAGTGCTTTAGCATCGAATTAGACTTCTGCCTCAAGGAGGACGCTTGACTTTTTAAGCTGTCTAAGTTGAGAAGATGAACCTTAGTGGTCTCGTTTTGCCATTGTTCTTTGTCACTTTTATTGCTTCTGATTCCCTGGAAATCGCCTTCCTTGCCTTCCGGCGAAAAACTCTGCGCTCCGGTGAGATTGATCTTTATCTTTTCGCCTTCCCACATTCCTGAATCATTATGAATATCAGAGTTTTGCGGTACGCTGGGAGCACTGCGGTTTTTCGTGATCTTAGTAGCCTGTGCAAAAGTAGGAATGGAAGAGCTACTCTTTGTGAAGGATTTCTTTGAAGACAAGGTGATTTTTTCACCCTTACCCAGGTTTGGCGCGCGCTGAATATCACTTATACGAGACTTTGGCTTGTTAAATCGTCTGACAACAAAAACTGCCTTTGTAGTGTACTGGTGATGATGATACGAGACACTATGGCACACGGATTCGTTCGTACAATTAACCGTATAGCATGACTGGTCCAACATGAATGCTATATCACAGTCTGGATCATGGCAACACGTGTCAAGACACTTTCTCATATCAGACAGTTCACCAATGTACGAAAATTTACCCGTTTTTAAGCCATGACGGAGTCCGACATTATGCTTGGTAGCAGAGTGTGGACATGCACTGTTACTATTTTGAAGCCTAGGGTTGTTTGCATCTTTGTATACAGTAGAATTTGCTTCTTTAAGATCCAATGAATGCATGTGACGTGTAGAATTGGTAGCACTTTTACTTTTCTGTCTTACTTGGGAGTCTTCCTTGTTTGATTTTGTAGGCGTGGCGAGCTGGGTCATATCAGCCTTAGTGGTTGGGTGGTTAATGGAGCGTTGAGAATTCCTCTCCTGATTTTCCCGTTGCGAGCTTTCTTCCAAAGTTCTGTTTACACCGAAGATTTTGCCTGTGACAGAATGAGAGCTTGACATATTTGTTGAAATATGAGATTCAACAACATTAGTAGAAATGGGTCTCTCTGGTTCTCTGTCCTTGTGTTGGTGAGCTTCAGTCATCTGATGTTTCCGTGGCTTTGTCGTTTTCCTGTTATGTGACATTGGAAACGATGTTGCCTTTCTAGTCACGCTTTCTTGTTCTTGACGGTTGACGGAAGCCAACTTACTGTTCCCTGTCGGTTTCGTATGCTGCCGCGACGTTGCGCGAAACTTATCGTTTTCGGCTATGCGGTCCTCTTCTTTATTATTCACTAACGCCAAACTACTCTTTCCTGTCGATTTCACATGCATCCGTGACATTGGACCTTTCTTGGCGTGACCATTCTCGCGTTCCTTCTCATCATTAGACCCTCTCCATATATGGGCAATACGAGGCTTGTATTTCCTAATGTGCTGTGCTCTGACGCTACGGCATAAACTCATATGGTAACAAATGACCGAATAACAATCTTCCTTTACCATGAAAGCCAAATCGCACTCTTGATTCGCACAACACTTCTTGATACACGCTTGCATGTTATCAACTCGTCCGTGACTAACAAAGTGTCCCGCGCGAAATCCCCCCAAAAGAGTAACGCCATAGTACGAGGGTCCGTGACTGCAAAGTGAGATCATTTTGATTACTGGAGTCACGACCTCCGATATTCTTGTTGCTGGTGTATTTGCCTTGTGCGCCCTGAGCGGTTTTTCGTTACTTGGGTGCAAGACTGCCTTAAGCACCTTTTTGCCACGAGCCATAATTTTCTTTCCAGCAGAAATCAGTCGTCGACCAATTTCCGCGGTATTTCTATAATTCTCCTTGTGCGTCTTGTTTCCGCTGTGAATCTGTATCATTCTCATACCAGTCTCCATTGTGGTTTTCCCAATTTTGATTAGATAATTCGAGATATCAAGAGCACGCTTTCTGTGTATAAGCGACAAGTTCAGAAGGACGTCTAAACGATCAAACTCTCGGAACGCAAACTCGCTCTGACTCTGTTCGCCTTTTGCTACTTTGTCTTCCCTAGAGATCTCATACACTTTATACGGGAACTTCGAAGAGCTGTTTCTATCGGTGCTGTTGTTGTTGACTTGGTTACGCTTCTCTGATTGGTCACCTTGCTCTCCGCCACGTGCCTCGGCCATTCTGTGGTCCCCAGCTTTCCCACCGTACGCTCCGGGAGGGGCCTGGTGCTGGTGTAGCGTAACATTGTAAGAGACTGCTCCCGGAGAGTGATGGGAAGAGTTGGTTTGTGTATGTGGATGGTTTCTGGTCTCATCCGAAACAACTACGGGAAGAATGGTGAGAGAGGTACATTTCAATAAACAAATAAAAATTCAAGAAGCTCATCTTGTTCTACATCCACACTAAAGCCTTAACATGTCTGAAGGCATTTTTGTTAATAAAATTCTCATAATTGAGATCACTATTACGATTTTATTTCGACAGTTGCTTTCAGCTTATTCTCAAGAAGTTTCCATATTTGTTAATCAAAGATCTGTCGCTTGTTGCAAAATCTTACCGAACAATTAACATGCGAAATAAGAAATATTCGCAATTAACATCAACCACCCAAAAACAAGCTTTAACGAAGCATGGGTAATGAAATTAGTGTTGTTACAAAACGCATATCAATTGCAATTCTGACTAGCCACCGCTTAATTACACTAAAAATGTTATTTCATAATTACCTTTTCGTCTGATGACGTGTGCAATTTTCGGTTTGAACTGAAATGGCTTCACTGGCACGGTTTGACAAAACTTTCCATAACAAGCCACAGAATAGCAATTGTGCTCCAACATGAGAGCAATTTTGCAGGACACTTCCTTGCAGCATATACGAAGGCATTCGCTCATGTCCTTGACTTCGCCTTGATCGGTGAAATTTCCCGCCTTTCGACCATACAGCAAGGAGTAATTGTAGTACACGTGACCATAATGGCATGCTGGTGGTGCGACGTCAGCATGATGGGCTTTAGTCGTGTTTGCTTCCAGGCTTTTCTCGACTAACAAAACAGAGTAACATTGAAGTTAATACCGCTGTTTTAAACTTAGTATGATACAATAAATGATTTTGCAGTTGGTTCGCTTAGTCGAAAAAAAGCATCAAAATGCTAGCCCAGTCGGTCTTCATTGTAAACTTACTGCTTAAAGCCCGCCGCGCGTTAGCCGGGTTTTAATCGGCCGTCAAAAAAGTCTCATTTCTCGCTTAGTGTGTGGAAAATGCAGACAAGATCGGGCCATGTCGGGCAATATCTGGCATGGCTAGATATGAAAATGTCTTGTCGGGCCTTGTCGGCTGGAATGCGGTGGGCCAAGACATTTTGTCGGGGATCGTAATCAACGAGAAAGCGTTGATTTAATCACATGACCAAGCATAATTTTCAACAAGGCGGCTTTCGAGCAGAAGCACGACAAAAAATCGACTAGTGCGAGGCAAGCTGATGACCCAACAAATTTTTACCGATAGAAAAAAAAATCCTGTTCTATATATATCTAACTGGATTTGCAAAAACAAGGCTCCAGAAAGTATCACTTTCTTTATGCAGTTCGGCTTAAAAAAAAAAAAAAAAAAAAAGAACTTATGTATGTAGCGTGCCTAGTAGGAAAAGCATACAAGTTCTCTGTGGATATGTGTTTTCTCTCAATCTCCCATCCCCCCCCCCCCCCCCCCCCATTCGCATCCTCAGGTACAGTTGTGTGGGGTGGGTGGGGGCTAGTCAAGCCCCAGTCTCTGATGCGCTGTGTACACACGTTTGAATTTTATTTTCGGACAGACTAGTATCAGTAAGCTGATCGAGTTAGCTTTCTATAACTTGCTGTCTAAAGGAGGTTTGCCTGAAGGCATCATTAAGTCTAGTGAAGGTGAAAGTCCAACGATTTGCAAGTTTGCGTCGTCTGTTATCCTACTTCCGACTTAAGCGGGTCGACTTAAAAGACTCGGAGCGGTTGGAGGTAACGATAACGTGGTGCCTCTTTTAGACAGCAAAAGGCTCTAGGCACATGAATTAGGGCTCGGAAGCAGTAGTTAGGGCACATTTCTACTCGATGGTGGCGATATTTGGCTTGAATTTGAGCGTGCCTAGAGTGTTAGTTTTTTTCTCTGTTGTATGTTGGGGACGGGTATTTCCCGCTTCATTAAATTGAAATACATCCGGGACATTGTTATTTGTGAGAAGAATCATGTCGAACAACAGGGCCAAGAAATCACTTCAAGCGATTATGATTCGCTAGTGGAGGGCAATGTTATCGCGTGGTTTTCCGGTCGACAATGAGCCGATAATTGACATAAACAACACATGCCAGCGTTTTGCTTTACTCAGATATATCTGATATATTGCCTGGTTTGCTTGAAATTGAATCAAACGTCGATGTAGGACGCTAAAGTTCAGTTTATTTGAGAAGTCAATGCCTTTAGAAAGCTAAAGACAAGCTCTCGGCCGAATGTTTTTACAGGTTTATCTTGGTGTCAAATTAGACTGATATGTCATGTTGTTAACACTCTTAATTAAATAGTATAGTTCATGATTCGGGCAAAATACCCTGGAGTTAGTATTTTTGGCCACAAAAGGCAAAAGGAGTGGCTTTTACATTCATCCGAGCTACAATTATGCTTTGTGGAAAGCTCTCTATTCAGGGCTAGTATCAAAACTATCAGTGTCCGTGAAATTTCTGGAGCCTTGTTTTTGCAAATCCAGTTATATATATATATATATATATATATATATATATATATATATATATATATATATATATAAATCCCCTGTTCTGACGAAAATCAACTAGTGTGTGAAGGGCTTAAAGAATCTATGTCACGATCAACACATCTCGAAAAAATTGGCAATTGTTTTCAAGTTTGTTGGTAGTAATCGAATTTAATCTTCGTCAGTTGAAACCATACTTGGTTATTTTCCTGTTTTTTCTTTTCTTTTTTTTTTTCCGTTGGTGTTTTTCTATGTTAGAAAACTATTATTCTGAGGTTTCCTTCAGTTTCAGAGTGATCAGAAAATGACATCGTGACATTGCTCCTTTAACAGTGTAGGCAGGGACTCTTAAAACGGGAAAACTCCGCTAATGTGACAGCAGTTTTCAGTTACTCAGTTTTAAATAGTCGCGAAAGTGATAGGCGAAGATGCCATTGTATGATCGCGAACGCGAATCTTTATTTAGTAAACAGCTAGTTTATTTCCCTGTTTTTGTAATCCTGCATACAAAAATCAAAAACAATTAGTAACTTAATTATTATTCGTTGTACCTTGCTTTCTAAGGGAAACGGTCTGCGATGCTCCGCTGGTGATTGTGGAAGATGCTTTAAGATTCCGTGAGGAAGCACTTGCTGTGGTCGAAGAAGAACTTGATCCAGCCAGCTCGGCCAACATCGTCGCCAAATCCCGGTGACGAGAATGAGTTTCCTTCTGATAAGAAGCAGTTATCGAGGGAGTCGTGAAGTGACCAGTTTGTCGCACGGACTTATCGACCTCTTCAAAAGATATGAGATGATATAACCCAGTAAGCTCTGACGTGTCATCTCCTTTATGCGACGAAGGCAGAGAGGCAGCCGATATGGCTTTTGAGATATTGCTCTTGAAGAGTTTTGTGATTGTTGAAGGTGAACTTGGAACTCCAGACGTTTTTGTCGGAAGAAGTGTTTTTACTTTTTCCGGCGTTTTCGGAAGAGTAGCCTGCTTTGTTGCGGAGAAATTATTTGTTCCATGGCTGAGCGACGTCCGGGTAACATGTTTTGACCAGTGTCCTGAGTTACAAAATATGGCGTCAAGCGTTTTGAAATTTAAGCAGATCATTTACGCTTGTAACAGATAATGAAATATATAGGATATAAAATATCGACAGCAACTTGACTAAATATTTAATACACCTGTAGTGAAAGATAAAAGGTCATATCGACCATATTGAGGCTGAAAAGCATGAACTGATCACAGGCGATTTTAACTCAATCTTTTAAAGTTTACAAGTAAATGACCTAGCTTGGTTTAAATAACTTCGCAATGCAAGCATCCGTAGAAGAAATTTTAAACTATTTTTTGTAAACTAACAAAGTCACAGAACTATTCACTGTAAATTCGCTTTGCCTTAAAATTAGTTCACGACGATTTTTTTAAATTTCTTATGAGACAAAGAAATTGAAAATGCGAAACGTTCGTCGTGTAATACTTACGGAGCGTATTTCCCTTTGCTTAAATAAATAAAAATAAATCAACTATGTTTAACGAGGATAGCACATAACAGTCTCGCGACTGACAAACCTGTGGCCCTCGAATTCCCGATCGAATTGGAATTTGGAAGTGTTGGTTTTTGTGGAGGGAGGAAAACCGGAGAACCCGGAGAAAAACCCTCGGAGCAGGGACGAGAACCAACAACAAACTCAACCCACATATGACGCCGGGTCCGGGAACCGAACCCGGGCCACATTGGTGGGAAGCGAGCGCTCTCACCACTGCGCCATCCCTGCTTGTTACAATCGAACCCTCCAGGTTATCGCGACTCAAGTTTCAGTGATATTCCATGCTCCAAAAAGAAGCGAATGTACAGTAAAACCTTTCACCTCAATTCACCACCACTTACAAAAGAAAATACTTAAGCGTATCACGCATTTTTCAGACCGGTTTACGCGACTAAGCGTTCGAAAATATTTGAAAAATAGCCGGTGCCCCATTTATAATCAGTGACCTAAGAAATCCATGTTGACTTGGAACAACAATTAGTGCTGGTGGTGGTTTATGATACAGACCAATGAACGCTTAAAAGAAATTTAAAATAGTTCGACTTGAGCAGGTTCTTGGCGAGTTGAAAATTTAGTGTTTTAATATTTTTAGCTTAAACTTGAAATTTCGTCGCCGATTATCAATGTTTGTCGATTTTTGAAAATACGGAGTTCTCAATACCATGCTCTCTTGTTGATGATTTTATTAATTCTCATCAATTGTTTCCCTGACAATGTTTTGATGTTACAAAGAGAAATTAGATTTTGATCAATTTTGGAAAGAACTAAAGAAGCACTAGCTCAATAATGGCCCGTATGTCCAAACGTTTCTTGTTCGAATTTGGCAAAAGAACACAGTAGGTGAATGGTAGGAAAAAACATTATCTACCAACAAAAAAGTCTCGAGGTTGCTTGTTTTCAAAACAGGTTCAAGAAAAATGTTAAATATTTCGTTCGAGCTTGTCAAACAAATTTATCGCCATGATTCGTTTTACCCAACAATAAAACAGCAAGCCATATTGAAGCCTTTGATATATTTATGGCTCTAAATCTCTGAAACCTAAACAGAATTGAAAAAAAAGCATTGACACAAAGCACTCTTCATTAATCGCTTAGTAATTGCATATCACCGATGGACCTTTATTTTCTCTTAGAAATATCAGTGTATTGATAAGAAAACAGGTACGGAGACTAAAAAGATTTATCAGCTTGTGTATATGCAGCGCAAAAATCTCCGTATTAAAATTAACAAATTTTGTACGCCGAGCGGAAAAGGAATTATTATAAGCTTCAGAATAAAACAGTTAAGGATTTAACTGTATAAATATTTTTGTTTTCCTGTTTTAGACTACGGGAGGAAAATGCCAAACTTTTGGTGGTTATGTTATTCTTACATACCTTTATAAGGGTGACCTCGTTTTCTCAGGAAAGCTATTGTCGACGTGACGTCTGAACCACCGAGTCTTTGATCACTTGCTTCACATAAAGCTCGGCTGTGGCACGTGATTGCAAAACAATGCGAACTGCGCATGCACGCAACGTCACCATCTACATCAAAGGCCAATTGAATACAAGTGCGCATGTCGGGGACAGGTCCAAGGGAAGTTTCTTTCCCGATTGGAGGCGAGACATCCTGTAATATTTCGCTCACGTTACAAGACGCAACGTTGTCTGTGGTGTTTTGCAAATTATTTTTGAGATCTTTGCCATAGCTACTTGAACCTCCAAAGGCTGAAGTTGACGCTGTCGAATAGAATATCAATGATGAAGTTAGCCTCGGTTTCGGTTGAAAGTGTGATGTTGTTCTACTTTGCGTAATGACTTGCGTGGAAGGCACAAACTTTTCTGTGGAGTTCACAAAGACGCTTGTTTTGTTTTCAGCAAGAAACGGCTTTTTCAATACGTGCAGCGTGCTAGGCAAGACAGCTGTTGCCATAGCAACTATGTGAAATGTCACAGGGCTTAGACGCGCTAAATGTTCATTCATCTGTGATTGTTTTGGGACGGATTGGGTTGAACTAGCGTTTATAATCACAGAAGTGGCGGATATGTTCCTAGCTGACCCGTCACTTTTCATGTCCTTGTTTTTCGACTCAATTTTCATTTCATCCGCATGGAACGTTTGCGATTTAATCGATTTGGTCTTTTCCCGCTCCATCTTGACAACATTGTGTGGTGGGACCTGTGCAGTTTTCCTTGATGTTGGTGATGCATTTTCCTTAAAACTACTCCGTGATACAGACTGCGTAGTTGTCCAGTGCTCGACTTTAAAATGATTGCGTGACACAGAAGCAGTGGTCTTTTGTCGCGTTACACCCTTTGAATGGTATGGCGACGGTGCGGAAGTTGTTTTTATCGGTCCAACTTTAAAGTGATCGGGTGATATGGTGGGTTTAGTATTCCCAGTCGCTTTATTCTTGCGTGGATTGCGTGACACTGTACCTGCTGTTTGTTGGTACCCAGTCCTGTAGGTTTTGACAGGTCTCGCATCAGCTTCGACTTCAAGAGTGACTTCCTCCGGGTGACGTGCCTTCAGCGAGGACCCTGTATAAAATAAACAACAATTAGATACTGTGACTCTCTTCTAGAAAACAGTGCATGCCTGTAGAACAGGTCGTTTAGAGGAATAGAGCTCGAAGCACAATTTTTCTGATTTACACTTTAGCTTTAAAGTGGAATAGTTTTAGAAGTTGGAGTCAGGCTAGTCTCAAAGACCTAATGCTTCTTAGCTATCAAGCATTCCGAAAGTTTTGACTTCAAAATGACGCCGCAAGGGAAAGGCCAAGTTGTTAAGCAACTGCTCTGAAGAAAACTGTGGACTCTGCAATGAACTGCAAGTGTCTTAAGGGAACTTACCGCTGTTCTGAATACTGTGGGCACTTGCGATGTAGGAAAGTTGCAACAAGTACTTGTTGTCTTTGGCTGGCATCCACAAACACTGCGCCTGGCTGTGACAGTGGACAGAGAAACAGCGTCTTCCCGCCATAAACGCAACGTCGCACGCGTGTGATTGACAACACATATCTTGACACACCGACATGGCTCCCAGGTCTCCATGGTCCACAAATTTCCCCGACTGATAACCATTGGCCAACGTGGCGTTGAACACAATGGCACTTTTCTTGCACTTTGGAAAACCGGATGAAGACCACGGAACATCTAAATAACCAACCAAACAACAAGTTAGAGTTGATCTTCGCGTGCCCGTTAAATAGTGAAACTCAATCTCCCTGTGCTCACTTCCTTTACAGTCTCGATCACCGAGGCTTAAATTGTTTAAATAATTTAGATATGCCCGGTCCGGCAAAGTGATTAAAAAGCGCATGTTTTGCGGACGATGTCGGGCTTTACAGCATGTTGATATTCAGAAATAAACCCACAATATGTTTTATCAAACAACAAAAAAGTGGCAAAATCTAACCGCGAACTTTGTAAACGCGTCTCGATATTTTTTTTTACAAAAATCCCTTGTTTGTGGCTCGCCTTCTTATTCATTCAGGCATGCACATTGGTTGACTTGATTATACAAGTCAAGCGCGAGAATAGCAGATAATATTTGCATGATCTGTACTTCGAAAACTATAAGGTTTACTGGAGCGATGCAAACCACAAACTGTTTCAGCGTTCACCACGTTTGCCTAAGAAAAATCTTTGTAAACTATAGGCAAACGTGCATTAAACCAGGCGATATTAAAACTACGGCGGTTAGTTATTTTATTTCAAATCATGCTAATAGATTTGTTTAATTGACACTGAGAGTTTTTCTGTAAAATAAGGAAATTTCATTACTCGGCTAAAATGGTCAGTGCAATAACATTGACAACCTACAGCTCAAAGCAGTCGTCTCCCCGTTGTTCAATCAAAGGTTGAGGGGCGAAGGGCTCTACTAAGTGAAAGCCAAATTGGGCCTCAAAACCTAAAACCTATAAACTCTCTCGATAGAAGGAACTCGAATAATAGCATTCATCCTGGCCGTCGCTACGAAATATATGAATTAACGAATCAGCAACCAGTGTTTTAAAGTTTTTTTTTTTCTTTCAGAAATTAAAAAAAAAATGTATATATATTTATCTGTTTGGTTTGATGCTTATCATAAAAGATCGCATATCCATTCAAAAAAGTTTGGCTAACTAACGGCAAAAATGTTCACCTGGTTGGGATTTCTCGACCTTCACCCAGACAAAACGTTATCGATAGCATCTCTCCAAATTTGGGACAGAAAAAAAAGTATAATTTAATGAAGATAATAATCAAAATGCCATATATCAAGAGGAATTGGACATTCGATGTCAAGCTCTTCTTTATGATTCGCGCCGTGGTCATTCCATCAGGTTGAGATCATAAGTGCTCTTCTCTTCCCGTCATACGAGAGACGGAAAAAAAACGTTCTAAAAATCGTGGTTTATGAAAGACTTACATGGAAAAATATTGTTTAGGAACAGAACCAGGTAGCCTATAGGAACCTCATTGTATCAATTAAATACCGGCTGCATAGCTAGAGACCTATTTATTGAAATTATTCTTGGCAAGGTTCGTTATCAGTAATCAAACTGATGCTGGGGCATTTAACCTCATCGGTTGGGCGTGCTTCGTAGCTTGTTTAATAGCAATTACATAAATTAAATCAAATATAAATACGATAAAATCAAATGGTACCTTTGTGCACACTTTGCACTGTGGTTACTGAGGCTGACTTGTGATCGAAGCGTGTGGTAACACCAGCCCTTCGGCGTCTTCGGTACAAGCAACGACGCTCACCACACGCGGTGCCGTAGCACTTGTGTTGCGATACGAGTGCATGTTTGCACCATTTTAAACTACAACAACGCGCGACACAGCCACGCAAATTTGTAGAAGAGCTGAGGAAACGGCCGTGAGCAATAAAAGCTTGTTCATGTCTATAACTTCCAGAAACAAGAGCATAAATTATTCTTCTTTCGCTTCCTTTACAGATGTGGGTTGATTTGGAGAAGTCAAAACTTGCGTAGGTACCTTTGATTGAAAAAAAGAAAATGCTGTCAGCTAACTAAGACCTTTAAATCATTCGCTAGGTGCCAAGGAATAAGAAGCATACATACCGACAATCTGCAGAAGACCAAACGCAAGAAACGCTAACACTATCTTGAGTTTTATGCTTCGAGAGCGATCAGCCGGCATATCTTTTCATGGTGACTTCCTTTCGCCGATCACCGTAAAGCTAAGCGAGGTGAAAAATTCACTCTGCCGAGAATGTATGTAAATTACCGACTGCGTAATTAGAAAATTCACTGTTGCGTCTAGATTTTTGGCGAGATATTTTTTCGGAGTTAACAAGCGTTAAAAACCGCGTCCAACTGCTGAATAGAAAGTCAGTGGTGTGTGGGGATTACATTACGTCATGCCAAAACAGGTCTCGGAGTTTGGTTTAGTTTCGGATCATGGACAAATTTAAAGATCAGGTCACAAACCAAGAAAGGCTCTAGGCTCATGGGAGGTCCACCAAGTAATGCAACCACTGATCAAGCGAAAAGAACTGTTTATTTAGACGGCGGAGCGGCAACAAACCACTAGCACTGCTCGCCCCCGCTCGCACTTGATCTTTTGCCAACGATGTTTGTTGTAAGCTCAAAAGCTGTCTTGTTTGTGGCTCTTTGCCACCTTGCAACGGGGATCCAATTATTCGCCCGTGAATTGACAGCATGAAAAATTGATGTGAGTACAAGCAAAGCTGTCAGCGATTTTGACAAGCCAAATTTTTCGACTGAAACGATGCATTTAAATCCGGGAATGACTTGTTTTTGATTCCAAATCAGTCCTATTAGCCGAGCAAAGACGATCATAATTAGAAATGCCCCGGATCAGTAGCGAAGTAAAACCAATCGAAGCCAAAAACTCTCGTTCTCTTGCGCGAACGAATATTCCTGTCTGTCATCAAAACGTGAATTTCAAAACAAAGAACGTCGAAATTCTCTACCCTTGCGATTTAGCAACCGAAAAAGGTTTCGTCTATTCCAGGTATATAATCTAAGCCTGACCCTCTTAAACGGTACCGAAGCATGACTATCACTGGATAAATACATGCGTTTGATTGTAATAAACATTGGATTAGTTTATTGTTTTGATTAATGTTCATTCACCGGATAATTTGGTGTGATTTTAACTCCCGAATTAAGAAATAGACCATTCAGCCGGGTTGAATAAACAAATTTCGCGAACAATTGCAATTATTTCTCAACTTTATGCTCAATTTATTTCTGTCGTTCCTCGCTCGCACCACTACTCCTCCCAAAAAACTCCACCCTCCACATACACACTCGGACAAACTCGTCCCCATGGCCCTTATTACCTTTTCTTAGCCGGCGGAGCCTTTGCACGAGAAACTAAGGGCTGTGGAGACAAAGGATTTCCAGTCCTAGATTATAGGAGTTCCGGTCTTCCTGTATGCAGTCGTGGTGTTTCTATATATTGTATGGGAGAGTCATGGCGTCTTTTACTTCCGCTCAAACGACCAAAAGCCTTCGTTTCTCGTGCCAAGGCCCTGCCTGTTAAGATAAGCGAAAAGCTAAAAGGGCTATGGGGAAGAAAATGCCTCGTAACCCGGGCTCAAGGAATTGCTAATTTAGTTCTTCAGATGTTTTACATTGATTGTGTTATTCTTATCCCGCATGTTATCAGCAACGTGACAGAAAACCATTAAATGGCCCAAGGATCGATAGAGATTTGGCGGAGATAACGATGCTGTGAAAATCGACACAAATCAGCGAAACGACAAGCCGGGAGAAATCCAAATTGTACTGGAATCGAAAGGAATCCATGCTCCGATCGGCCAAACGGTAACGCCCAGTGGACGCATGTAGTCGCCAGTTGAACTTGCGTACGGACTTGAGTTGGCTATAGTCTATAGGCAAGTGCACGCAAGTTGTCAAAAAAAGGAAATAAATGCTACTGCGTGCGCTGTTATTCAGTACTTTGGGTGGCCAAACGGTGAAATATTTGCGTTGACTTGCGTGCAAATTTCTTATCGACCAAAAGCGAACGCAAGTTATCGTAAGTCAATGCAAGTCGCACAAGTCGTGGCAAAACGGAGACGAAAGTACAGCAAAGTTGCCCTTATCTTGAGGGGGGCTCCGTCACCAGTGCTCTGTTGACGTGGCCCAGGGACTAGGCCATCCACTGGCGCTTGGCTGGCGACTAGTCGTCAGAAGCATGGGGGAGGGGAAGGGGTGTTTTCCGAGAGTTGGGCCTGGCCATGGCTTGACTTGGGCCCTTTTGGGCATGTTTGTGTTAATTATGAACTTTGGATTTATAATTTTAAACTTTTGACGTGTGAATAATTATATTGATATTTATTGAGGTTTCTCTGTTAAGAGAGGACCCTGCTGGTGTGGCCGTTGTCACGTGGGCTCGTGACGTGCCAATCTCTAGGGCAGGGGACTTATAACAGCCTGGAGTGTTTTGGGTTATGGGCGATCAGGTTCTTGGGAAACCGCTCACATATATAAAGATTAAAATGTGACAGTAACGCTATAAACAACAGTTACAATATTTACATTGCTATGTAAAATGCAGAAAAAAAGTATGAATCATAGAACAAAAGGACTAAATATTTCTTACGAAATCCCATTTTTAGAGTATTTATTTTGTTTACCTCAATCACCTGATTTAATTACCGTATTTCTTTCTAATAATTAATTTGTAGCGGACAACAAATATAAATTCGCTAAACTGAAATTTATTCTTAGGCTCAGTTAACAAAACATTTTTTTTTATTCATTTCATAGAATGAAAATGGAAAAAATAGCATTTTATAAAGCGATGGTTTAAATCTTAATCTCTGAAATGTCAGATTTCTTCTACAAAACTTAAATTTTCCTTCCAAATGAACTAAGACAAATTGATAAATAAAAAAAAAAAATTGAAAGGAAAATTATATTTTTGTCAGTCTAAATTGAAAATGGAAAAGACCAATGATACGGACCGATAATGCCAGTGTCATAATTGGTTTTTATTTTTTTTTCTCATTTTGTGAACTGATGGTAGTATAAAAATCCTGCCATCTGAGCGGGCGGTATTTTCCCAACCGGCCCGCTCATAGCGTGCGGTATTTTCATTTCGCAAGAAAGTTTTGCACTCCAAAATTAATGTAATTGCTCACCAATCGTTGTAAATGTGAACGGAAAAATTAGCAGTGAAATTAAAGGCCTTGAAGTTGTCCAAAAGGCGAGTATTTTAAATTCTCTTTATTGCAAACTCAAGTTATAGTTTTAAGAGACGGTCTCTGTAATTTCGGTCTGCTCGATCTGGCTTGAAATATAGATTTCGCTTATTTCTTGTGTGTTGCAAGACGTTCATGTACTTATACTAAAACCACAATCCGCTTGACCAGATCATTTATTTTTTTCGAGTTTTTAAGGATTTTCGGTTCACCCAAACGAGCGCCCGTAACGACCAATGTCAGGGCTTAAATTTACCACAACTTTCAAGATGAATTAAACAAAAACGAATAACCTCTGTACCAAAAAAACACCACAGCCAGTTATATTATGTCTTCTTGATTTATCACGCCGACTTTCATGAACATTGACTTCGAATCAAGCCAGCAGCAAGACATTAACGACACCCCTATCACACACTTTGATGAAACACGCGAAAACGGATCAGATTCAAACTTTATTTTTGAAAAAGTGAGACGGTCTATTTGAGTCAAACCAACGCAGCCGAAAAGTAAATACAAAAGACAATGTCACTACAGAAAGAAACCTTGCGGTATCGTCTTATTGAAATATTTATAGCTGTGCAAACTTGCCAAATTTCGACGATCTTCATGTTTGCCGCCATTTTGAGGTACTGGTCAGGACAAAGCGTTTCATCAACTTGCCTCACAGATGTATCTAAAACCATCAGAAATAAAGAAAAAGTCAATATAAATGTATTACAGTTCAAATGAAAGAGTTAAAATCGTGTTTATAAACGGAAACTCGACCTACATTTCAACCATTTCTGGAGATGAAAGATTGGTCATCATTGTTATTATAATATAACTGGCTGTGGTGTTTTTTTGGTGCAGAGGTTATTCGTTTTTGTTTAATTCATCTTGAAAGTTGTGGTAAATTTAAGCCCTGACATTGGTCGTTACGGGCGCTCGTTTGGGTGAACCGAAAATCCTTAAAAACTCGAAAAAAATAAATGATCTGGTCAAGCGGATTGTGGTTTTAGTATAAGTACATGAAAGTCTTGCAACACACAAGAAATAAGCGAAATCTATATTTCAAGCCAGATCGAGCAGACCGAAATTACAGAGACCGTCTCTTAATCCGTAGTTTGCCGATCGTTGTTTGTGCATTATTCGCAATGATTTTCACGCCATTGCGGTTAACTGCCGGTCGCCGTCAAAAGCTAAGTCAGCTACGTAATTAAAGACCTTGAAGTTCTCCAAAAAGCATGTATTTATTCTCTTTATTGAGAAAATCAAGTTATGGTTTTACGGCCGTTAGTTTGTCGATCGTTGTTTGTGCATTATTCGCACTGATTTTCGCGCCATAAAGCGGTTAACTGCAAGTCGCTGGCTTACAGACTCGATTTTTCCTTCCAAACACCTTGCCTTTCTGCTACCTTTCTCCAGAATCGAATACTGCTTATCGCCATTCAAGAAAATAAGATGCTTTGATTAAAAAAACAGTCAAATAAATTCTCGCAATATTGTGCCGTGTGACAAACTACACATCTCAGCTTCATTCAGTTTCACTTTCGCAAACTTTTTATCAAAACAAAATACTGTGTGAATGAACACAGAGCTTATTGACTCGTTAACTACAAACGTAAATAGCTATTTCAGATTCTTTTCATTTTTATGACGACGTTTACCGTGAATATAAGTTTTTTATCGGCTTTGGCTCAGTCTGTATATTGAAAACATGCGACCCCAGCCAGCAATAACATCTATTTATCATTGAAAGCAAAGCAACTGCTATTGATGTCGTTGTGTTTGCAAAAAAACAAAAATAATAGATAAATAAAATAAAATAAAATAGTAATAATAAAGAAAATAACAACAGCTCTTCATCGCAGAGCTGTGGTAAATATTACATAACGCTTTCGTTATTAAATAAACAAAATTTGAACCGGGATTTTTGGCACAAATTTCCTAGCAACCAGGAAACAAATATTCCAGGTGTACTGCGTTTTAAAAACCCTTCCGAAAGAGATGTTTTCTTTTTTTATTTGATCCGTTAATTACTGTACGAGAAACTACTTCCGCCGGTGACTGAGTGTTTTGCGGGGAGCTGCAAAAACAAACTTCTCTGAACACACAATTTTTAATGCCGTAAAGTGTATGATATAATTCATATTTGAACTGCGAATAGATGTAAAGTAAAGAAATGATTATGCAATCTGGTATCGCAGAGTTCACGGGTTTAAATCGCGTCGAAGCCCTGAATTGTTTCAGGCTTCTTTCTTTGCAATTTAATTTTCTTATTGCAATTTCACTGCGAGGATCATTTCTTTACTTTACACGGTCTTAAAATATCGTGAAAAATACATAAAGCGAACAAAAAAGGGAAGCGAATGTATCATAATCAAAAATTAAGACCATTAGCGATTTTAGGTTTTCGCGTTAATCGGTAATGTAAACGTCTTTGCAAAATTCAGTGAGTCATAACCAAATTTGCTCATAGCGACATTCGGTAAAACCAGATGGCAATAATTGTAACGATAGCCAAGTGTCGAGTTAAAAATGAACAACACGAACAATCTCGTCATATTTAAAAGAAGATTCACGAAAAGAAATGAAGCAGCTGTATTGGAAGTAGAAATAATATCTGTGGACTTAAATGTTTTGAAGTAAAGGTGAAAACAATGCATTGCAAAAAAAAAAGGAACAAGTATTTGTCCTTGATTTAATGAACATGATGGACATCCGACAGGCAGAGGAAATTTTACCAGTCAGGACGCTTCGAAATTAAAAATACACAAAACTGCGCGGTTCCTGTTTGTTCCAAGACTGTTGGCTCGGAACTTAAGGCAACTAAAGGTAAGTCGCTTCTAGGTTTCACTACCGCGATCAAACGTCTAAGGCTGCTGTTTGTTGCTTTCTTTTATTTTGGAGGAAATCATTCATAACAACGTTGAAGCATCAGCAAGGGTATGTAAAATAGCCGCTGAGTGTAAATACATATATTTTCACTTCTCAAAAATAAACGAGATTCTATACTTTTTAATGCTCCGCACCCGAACAAAACTGCTTTGACAATGGCGCCGATAACAGTTGGCATTTCGCCGTTTTCAAACACTTTTTTAGTAAAGCTCCAAAAAAAAGTAGAAAATCAGCAGAAAACTAATCAACTATCGAAAATTAAACAGTGAAAATGAAAACGTTATCTTCGAAGTACTTAATTTTCTTTTCTTATTATTATTTTTTTACGTTTGACAGCGGTTGACTTCTAGCTATTTTCACTGCACAAATTCATGGATTTCATGCAATTTAAAGTTACTATATCGTGAGACACGTAAAGCAGTTGAACATAAGAATTGCATCTATAGTACATTGAACAAGTTTCGTCATAATATAAGACGCTGTCTCGACCAAAAATGGTATTGTGTCCCAAAAAAATGCGCACAAAAAGAAAAGCAGTATATTAGCCTTCCGCGGCATTTAAAGTCCTACTCGTATCAAACTAAAATATTTGTATCACGTTGGACAAGTTTCGTCATAATATAACATGTGTCCTCGATCAAAAAAGTTCCTGCGTCACAGCAAACTGTGCGTAACAAAACAAACTCTATGTAAGTATATATTGCCGTTACGTGGCATTTTAAGTTCTACTTCACACAAGCAAGCAGATACTCTCATTTGTTTAAACAAAATTGTATTAAAAAATTAAGCTATCTAAGGTAAATACAGTAACTAATTTTCTTTTTGTTAGGCCAATTTGTTGATTAAGAACCAAATAAACATATTCCGAAGTTTCAAAGGAATTGGACTTTGCAAAACAGAGAAATTTCAAGTTGAAAAATGCTTAGTTTTGGTCTTCATATTCGCAGAGCGCTCGGAAAAATTGTCGGGAAATATTCGGAACATAAAACTGTGACGTCAGTATTGGTGCGCTGAGAAATTGCGGGAAATTAAAAGTCTTTTAGTGATGAAGCTCACAAGAATGGAACATCATGGTGTTTTGTGCAGCACTAAACTGCTTAAATTATTCTAAGTCGAAAGTAAGTACGTTTAAGTTTCCAGCAAATTCAAAGCTCATGAAACAATGGCTTTTGAAAATGAAAATAAAAGAATTTCAGCCAGAAAAAAACTCTCGCATTTGTGCGGTTCATTTTACCGAAGACTACTTCAGAGAAAATCTGGCAATACGTAGGTTTCTGGGTTCTGATTTCAAGCTACTAAGACTCCACCTCAAAGAGGATGCTGTGCCGCGGACTATTTTTTTTTTTTTGTTCGGAAAAGAAATCACGGAGAAGAATGCCTTCCGAAGCACAAAAACCCCACTGTTCGTTCGGCTTTTGCTAAACGAAGGAAGTTAGAGGTATGCATTTTGCACCTTTCTTATTCTACCTAGAGCTTAGATAGAGTATTTGTTATCATTATTAGCACTTTTACTTTGTTGGTTTGGCTGGTCATAATCAAGCATTAGAATTTGAGTTCGTTAGTTCAATATCCTCGCCAATTAATTTGCTTCCATGCACGTGCACTTGCTTTTTGACGCGCATAAAATTAAGCTTCAAATGTTGTATTTATGTTGGGTTTACAACCGTTAATTTCGAGCCCTAAATAACATGTACCGGCTAAATAAATATGGACCAAAAAACAGCTAATACAAACAGAACTCACAGTGTCCACGGGGACAGTGTGTAAACGCTCAGTATTTATTTCAACACTGATTTTTCCTTCAGCTGAAAACGACACGAATTTATTCATTGAAAGTTTTACCCTGCGTGATGCTTTGCAGTTTCGAATTTGCATTGAGAAATACCCCTTCATTCAAGTTAATTTTTTGTGTACAAATTTATTTTTGTGTTTTGTGTGACTCTCGAGTACAGAAAAGACTACCGATCCGGGTTGCAAGCCGCACACGTCCTGATAAGAATTACGTGCAAATCCAAAAAAAAAAACTGCATTTAGATTGGGGTATATAACAAAACTGATTGTTCTATACCAAGCTGAGCAGACTGATGATTTTTATACGCCATCCAGTGTTTGAAAACCTCCTATATCGTACAATGCTTACAATTTTACTCAGTGCTTTGATAATTATTAATCTTTGAAACTGGATTACAATGTAGTAAAAAAATATAACAACCATGTTAAAAAAAGCTTAGATTCTTTCAGAATTACTTGAATTACTTAGACTGACTCAAACTCTCAAACTTTACATTATTCACTCTTTAAACGACGATCGTCTCTTCGATCGCAAAGCCGAAAAATAAAACTATTACGTCACAAAATTCAAAGCTCGATCCATTCCTTCCATTCCAGTGCGCGGTCATTTTGGAAACGTTTTCGTGAAGTCTTCGGAAATCTTCGTAGTTTTTGCTGTAGTTCGCGCTTTAAGGCTCAGAAACCAAAATTTCTTCCTAATTTTAGTTAATAATGAGTTCTTCTAGCGTTTGGTTGCTTTAAAATCGCTAAAGAAAGAATGTCGAAATTTTGGTTTATTTGACCTTTAATATACGGTATTTAAATGGTTAGGGGGACGTCGTCCGTGCTAATTAATTAATTGTTTGTTTTATTTTTGGTGGTGGGGGAGTGGGTGAGGCATTTCTGGGCACTTCGTAAAACGTTCATTCATTGAACCGTATTTCTCTTTGTGGTAGTATTTGATGTAGAACAAATAACTTTGCGCTCAACGCATGCGCAGAAGATTGGTCCGCGTTATTGTCGCGTTAACTGTGTTATGTGGAAGGTAACACGGTAATGTCTGCTGTCATCAAACTGATTGATTCTCTTCTGCGACTTGTTTATTTCTTGCCTTCATGGCTTTAGGAACAAGACCAAAGAGTTTATAAATGTTTCTGAGTGATTCATTGACTCCGTGTCACGTTGTTGACCTATAAAATTTGTGTGGGGATGAGTGGGGATGAGGTTTACATTTATCTGTTAACAAATATCTGAAAACTGTGGTATTAAACATACATTGTTTTGTTTAGATAAACAGGTGTGAGCGTCAAGCATCACTGGCAATTGGCACATTTGCATCTCACGTCTTTGAGAAGAGTTGTGCTTTGAACCTAAGCGTCTTCCAAAGGCCATTCACAGTAAATGAGCGACTCCGCTGTGCCGGCGAGGCTGCAAGAAATGAAACGTTACCAGTCTTTGCTTTTGATATTTTTCCTTTGGGGAGAGTGGCTTCCCTGCCCCACGGTTGCTGACACCCATGGTGAGTAAACTGTCTGTACTGACTAATTTTTTAAAAACAGTTTCTGTGTGACGACTTTTTTTAAGGTCGATGAATTGTTTGCAATATTTATATTACTCAGAGGTATTCATTTGAACGCTCCTTCTCAGTAAAGAGCCAAAAAACATTTTATTTGATTGAGATTAAGCACGGTCTACCTTCAAACGGATTTTTATCTGTCTTTTGCATGAATCTCTCGTTCACTCGGTTTTTTGTTTTAGAATTAGCGCGGCGTACAGAAAAAAAAAAAAAAAAAAAAAAAAAAAAAAACGATTCAACAAGGGAAAAAACGTCAACCAACACTGTCCTGAATTAAAAGAGTCGGTAAAAAAATATTTTTGAACAAGGGCTTAACTGAAAAGGGCGCCTAATATATTTATTACATGCTAGGGAATTTAATACAATCTTTCGAAAATTTCTTTCGACGAAGTAAAGTTTTGAATAGCCGCCAAAAATATGAGACATTGCATTTTCCAGAAGTGACATGTACCTAACGCTTTGTAACATGTGACCAATTTTGGCGAAGCCAGTCTTGCCTGTGTGATTCGAGCGTTTGTACAGAATTTTATTTTTTTTCTCAAATGTCTTTATGTTTCGTAGTGTCAGAAAGTCTAGCTAAACTTTTTATTTGTTTAAAGAATTCAACAACGAGGATCAAACGGTACACAGTTTTCGGAATTCATGCCCTTGTTTATTCGATTTTACCTTGTAAAGCAAACGGGAGATACTCTGTATCATCATTGGCATTTTGATCGTTCATGAGCCAACTGAGTTGGCTGTAAGCTTAGTTGTTAAGATAAAACGAATCCAAATTAATTACCATGGTAATAATTCGAAAAGAAAGAAGATTCGCCGTTTCAACTTGTGATTTTGTATACTAGTCCTTTTTGAACAACAACTGAATATTTTAGTTTTCCAACGTCCTCTTTAAGCAGGTTTCGATCACAACGGAAATTAACGGTCGTTTAGTCACTAATTTGATCATGAATTTTTAATACAGTTTTGGCCTGTCTATTTCAAGTGCGGCTTCGATTCTCTCGCTTACCTAGCGCAAATTGTCATGCAAATTACTATTATGAAAAGAGGATGAAAATTCAGTTCGATTCGACGAGTGTGGGACTAAAGATAAATTCCGAGTCCCCGAGGGATCACTAAACTACGTTGAGACTCGTGACAGGCTTGGTATTTTACAAGGTTCATATCTGATACACGTGTTGCATAACGCTGGGATCTGCGGCCCATGAAGATAAAAGAGATATATGGTACTATTAACCCTCAAATGTACAAGCTTGTTAATGATGATTTCGTTACGAATGGAATATCAACTGTCATTATTTGCAGGTCTTGGTTGCCGCACTCTCAGGTTTGCCAAACCACTTGATGGAATTGCTCTGCACGGTCACGTGATAGAGAACATCTCGATAAACATGGGAAATGACGAAGTACGTTTGGAATGTAGAGTGCGGTGCCTCATGGAGATTACATGCGTGTCTATCAACATCGGCCCGCCAGCAAGCGATAGTGCCAGGTTATGCCAGCTAAGCAACTCTGACCACATACGACATCCCCAAGATCTTAAACCACAAGAAGGATTTCTTTATTGGGTAACTAAGGTTAGGAATGACAGTCGATTGCATCTTGAGTGTTGATGTTAATATATGTGAAAAGAATATCCTAAAAAGAAATTCCTTCTTGTCATCAGGACCCATGCACCAGTAACCCATGCCTTCATAATGCCACATGTCTCAACGGATTCACAGACAAGAGATACATTTGCCTGTGTCAGGCTGGTTATACAGGAGAACATTGTGAAACAGGTGAGGGTAACGCAAATTTATTTTGTTTCTCTGTGGACTATCGTAAGTGTCAAAGTCTCTTATCAGCGACAAGCCCCAATGGTTGTCAATTGTAGGATCAGTGTTGATGTACTTGATAGTTTAATTTCAATCTTTTAGCTCTGTACTTTTTAGAATGTTAGCTAGGAACTTTTCTCGCAGTAAATGTTATCAGTTCCTTTTAGAAACTCAGTTGGTGGAGGCAAACTTATCTCGCTTAGCCAATATAGCTATATGCATGCCAGCTATTGAACAGTTCGGTTATTAAGTAGCATTTCATTGGTATTAGTAAATGCTGGTTTTCACTCAGCATAAGCACAAGTATATGCACAATTAAGAAGCCGAAGGAACAATGTTGTTTTCTTGTGCTTATGCCTAGTCCTGGTGGGAACAGCATATAAAGAATGTGTTTGTTCGTTCTTCTAATGCGGTTATGGTTACGCTTCTGTTTGTGTTTATGCTTAGACATGCTTGTGCCTATACCAGGTGAAAAAGCAGAACGTACATTATCATTCTTCATAATATTCTTTCCTCACTAGGATTCCTAATAAGGATAGCATAAGAAAAACGGACTATATATTTTTTTTTTCTTATCCGTATTGCTTGTGGTTTTGCTTGTGCTTGTGCTTATTCCCAATTTTAATTTTTTCTTTAGAAATGGACGCGTGTAATATGAAGGGTCACAAATGTGATGGTAATGCTCTGTGTGTCAGCAACGGGGGAATGTATAAATGCATTTGCAAAGATGGATTTCAGGGCGACGGGAATGCCTGCACGGGTACGTATCGAAAATTTTAACTGTCATGATTACCACTGTTGTACATTAATTTCACATTGATTCCAAACCGCACACTTAGTGGTTTCTTTTGTATTTTGTCAAAATATATTTTTAGTGTAGTGACTAGCCTGACTTGTGTCTGATTTTTTATCGCTTGGCTAGTGCCTCGGTGTTGTCTTGTCCCGCGTCTCTTGTCCTGACACGTGCCTCGTGTCTTGTCTTGTTCCGTGTCTAGTATCTCATGTCTCGTGTCTCGTGTCTCGTGTCTCGTGTCTCGTGTCTCGTGTCTCGTGTCTCGTGTCTCGTGTCTCGTGTCTCGTGTCTCGTGTCTCGTGTCTCGTGTCTCGTGTCTCGTGTCTCGTGTCTCGTGTCTCGTGTCTCGTGTCTCGTGTCTCGTGTCTCGTGTCTCGTGTCTCGTGTCTCGTGTCTCGTGTCTCGTGTCTCGTGTCTCGTGTCTCGTGTCTCGTGTCTCGTCTCCCGTCGTATTGTAGGTCGCATTGTCTTCTGTTATTTTTTGTCTCAAGACTCGAGTCTCACGTGTCGTGTCTCGTCTCTGTGTCGCGTTTCGTGTACTTGTCGTCGTGTCGTGTCGTGTCGCGTTTCTGGGTCGCGTTTCGTGTGCCGCGTGTCTCGTATGGCGTGTGTCGTGTCTTGTATTGTCTTCCATCAGTTATCTCGTGTCTCACTGTTTTATTATGGTATTCTTGTGGCATCTTTATTGCGACTTGAGTGTCTTTATGTGCGTTGGTTCATTTTGGTGTGTTGCGTTTTAAGTCGTTTTGCAAGGTTTGTTGTTTTGGTGTTTGTTTCGTGTTGTATTCATCGCATGGACAAATGAAACTTGGGCTCACTACAATCCATTTTTTTTACTTAAGATATAGACGAGTGTACCATGAACATCCACAGCTGTGATCCAAAAGCTCTTTGCACTAACACTGGAGGATCCTATGAATGTACATGCACAGACGGATTTGCTAAAAATGGACAACTCTGCATTGGTAATCGTAAAATATTTTTATTTGCTGAGAGATATGGTGAACTTATAACAGCAACTTACTTTGGAAACATAACGTGCCTCAATTCTCATATCATTTTAATTATTTTTATGATAGACAGCCCCAATGACATCATGAGGAGAGGCTCGGACACAAGTGAAAATTATAAAAAGACCAATCAGTTCACAAGAACAATGATGAGGGAATTGATAACGAGTATGAATATTGTATGAGAGCAAGTACCAATTAAACCTATTTAATTATCTGCAAATTATTATTTGTATTTAGATATCGACGAGTGTGCCTTGAAAACAGACAACTGTAGTGACCATGCCTCTTGCAATAACACCGAAGGATCATTCAATTGTTCTTGCAAACCTGGTTTCATTGGCAATGGAACCAGTTGCGCTGGTAAATATAACATACCTAAATGAAATGTCACGCCCTATCTCGTTCGAGTCTCGCCTTGTGTCTTGTCTCGTGTCTTGTCTGGAGTCTTGTCTTGCCTCGTATCTTGTTTGGAGTCTTGTCTCACCTTGTGTCTCACCTTGTGTCTTGTCTCGAGTCTTGTGTCCTGTTATTATTATTATTTTTTTTGTCGTGACTCGTGTCTTGCGTGTCGTGTCTCGTGCGTCGCGTTTCTTGTGCCGCGTGTCTCGTATGACGTGTGTCTCGTCTAGAATTGTCTCCCATCAGTTATCTCGTGTCTTACTGTTTTATTATGGTATTCTTGTGACATATTTATTGCGACTTTTGTGTCTATATGCGCGTTTATTCATTTTGATGTGTTGTGTTTTTAGTCGTTTCGCAGGGTTTGTTGTTTTGGGGTTTGTTCCGTGTTGTATTCATCGTATGGTCAAATGAAACTTGGGGTAACTAAAATACAATCCATTTTGTTTACTTAAGATATAGACGAGTGTACCATAAACATCCACAGCTGTGATGCAAAAGCTCTTTGCACTAACACTGAAGGATCCTATGAATGTACATGCACAGACGGATTTGCTAAAAATGGAAAACTCTGCATTGGTAATCATAAAATATTTTTATTTGCTAAGAGATATGGTGAACTTATAACAGCAACTTACTTTGGAAACATAACGTGCCTTATTCTGAAAAACTCATATCATTTTAATTATTTTTTTCGACTATGATAACAATAGTGATAACAAAAGTGATACTCTGTAACAAAACAGACGAATCTTACAATTGCATAGACAATGACGATGATTTTGCAAATAACAAACCAGTGACGATAGAAAAGAAAAGGAGCAAATATGAACGTGTAAAGAGCATTGCGATATATTTTTATCAACGGTACATAACCTGAAAATAGTCACTGCTGTTTTGTAAACAAACATTTAACTTTGAATTTGATTAAAATGTTTTGTCGGGTAATAGGTCTGTTCGAGAATTTTTCAGGGAAGTACGTTTAAGTAATTTCCACGAGTGGCGCGGACATGAGTGATAATAGGGACTTTAAGATACACTACGGCGAGATGCTACTACGGCTACCATGACCGGAAAGATCTGGGGGAGAGTACGTCTCGGCAGTCTGCCAAGTTTAGTGCAATAAGCAAAACAAAGTACAAAGGAGCACAGTCTAAGGAATGGAAGGTCACTTTTATTCAGTTTCTCACAGCCGAATGGCTTCGCTTAAAGAAAGATTGCTATTGTTTACTTTGGTAGGTCCAACAGATTAGTTCTGAACGAAAGCTTATGCTATACACTTTCTAGAACGATAACAATTTCAGAATTTGATTTATGAAATGTTTATAATTTGAAAGAGACGAATATCTCAAAGAATATCGAGTTAAAAGCTGAAAGATACAAGCACACACAGAACTGATCAAAATATTATCGGATACTTACCAGATATAGTGCATCTTCACTGAACTCTCAAAGCAAGCTTTTAACTTTAAACAACTCGCGCTGAACAAGAATGGTTATCTTCATCAAATTATATTCGAATGAAGTTGACTTCAAAGGATACATTTTGCGTTGGAACTCTGAAAATGCTGAGAAGTTCATTTCACGCTACGACTGGACTCGACCGACTGACATGCGCAGTGTCCTACCTTGTGTGAAATTTTACTTCCGCCAGCCGTAGTAGCGCCTCGCCGTAGTGTATCTTAAGTCCCTAATTATAGAAAAGGTCGATGCGCCATTCATAATTTGAATAATGAGGGAATTGATAACGAATATGAATATTGTATGAGAACAATTACAAATTAAGCCTACTTATCTGCAAATTATGATCTCTATTTAGATATCGACGAGTGTGCCTTGAAAACAGACAATTGTAGTGTCCATGCCTCTTGTAATAACACCGAAGGATCATTCAATTGTTCTTGCAAACCTGGTTTCATTGGAAATGGAACCAGTTGCGCTGGTAAATATAGCATACCTAAACGAAATGCCACGCTCTATTATCTCACTTTTGACAAATTTTCCGACATGCAGCAATCATATGCTAATTGATTCTAGATAGAGCAGTACCTTAAAAATTCAAGCTTGATTTTTGCTTTGGCGGCTATTCAATCAGGCAATTTTTAACTACTCAATGTTTGACACAGTCGAGGGTAGCCCTCGATTAAGCTAAGTTGTCTTATTCTCTTTTGCGCAACATCAGTAATGAACAAATAAGGGAATGTGCAATAATTATCAGGAGACGGGGGGGGGGGGGGGGGGGGGGCAAAAAATGAGCCTCGCAAGGAGAAATATTATACCCCCCCTCTTAACAAAGGCAAATTAGCTCTGACCCCCCTCCAAATATCCCAAAAAATTATGACGAACAGCCCCCGCCACCCTCCCCAACCACCACCTACAAATATAGTAAATATACCTGAATCCATTACAGTCGAGGTCAGCTCCCGATTAAGCTAAGTGTTCTTATTCTCTTTTGCATAACATAAGTAAAGAACAAATAAGGGAATGTGCAATAATTAAAAGGAGGGGAGGGGGCACAATACCCCCTCTCAACAAAGGCAAATTAGCCGATTGGCATACTTTGGCGCCCCCTCCCCCCGCATACCTTGCGAAATACAATGATGATAAATTGATAACGATAACGAAATGTTGTATGAGCACAATTACTTTTGTTTAGATATCGACGAGTGTGCCATGAAAATCGACAACTGCAGCATTTATACCTTCTGTAACAACACGGAGGGATCCTTTAACTGCACGTGCAAGAACAAGTTTCGTGGAAATGGAAACAATTTGACTGGTAAATGTGATATACATTCTGCTATGTTACGTTCTCTCTGATCTCTTAGTTTGGATACGTCTCCACACAGCCACCATGAAGAACTGAGCCGCCATCTTAAAAATATAAAATGCCTAAAAATCGCAAATTGATTGACGTTTTTTAACACGGTTGAGTGAAGATGTGTGTTTAAGTTGGAGGGCGTTGAGGGTAGGAGAGGGGAGCCGCTGCTTCACAAGTTTCAGAATCAGAACAAATTTAGATTAACGTGAAAGATGACCAGAGAGCCTGAGCGCTATTAAATTGTGTAACAACGTCTGGTTAACCTGTTCCAGGGGTTCGGTTAGTTGGGAGCAGTGCGAAATTCGGGATTGCGTGAAGAACGGCGAGCGGAAAAATGGCGAGGGGCAGGAAGGACACACCCCTCCCCTCATATTTCGCCTGCCGCTTTTCGCAATGCTCGCCACTAACTGAACGCCTGGAACAGGCTACGCCTGATAGACGTATGATTTAAATAATATTAAGTTTTGTCCATGCACCACTTCTCATGTAAAGAAATAGCCGAGTTCGCGCACGCAACATAAAAAGTTAACACGAGGGCGAAAAAGCAGGCTGGCAGACTTACGTCTTATGAAACGTACATTGTTAGTTTTGTGTTGCGATTTACCGAGATTTACGGCCGAAACAAGCACTCCCCCCTTCCTCAATTCTCCCCAGTCATCCCTCTATTTCTTCTACTCAGTGGGCAGAAATTTCAAGTTACAGAGCCAGAAAACAGATTTATTTACTTTTGACTTTCTTTTGTTAATTATAGAGCTGTCAGTAAATCCTATATTGCAAGCACAACTATTATTTTTTTTAATTACTGAGAGCTGTCCAATTTAGACTAAAATAAATTTGGATAGTTTCAATTATAGCTTTCACTTAAAAATGCAGAAACTGTCCAATTTAAGGTGGCTTACTACACTTTTTTTTTTTTTTGGAAAAGTTTTAGCTTTCACTTATTACTGTTTGTTGCATCCTACAACCAATATATGCGACATTTGAGCAATATAGATGCTAATAAACAGCCAAAATGAATATCCGAGTGCTTAAGAGGAGACTGGGAACTAGTAATTTCAATTGTGTTTTCCTCTAAATCTGCCCGTATGACCCTGTCTCAAAAATTCAGAAATTAGAAATTGAATCAGAAAAAGAAAAACATTCATGCAAAATAAATTAAAAATCTGTAAGACAGATTTTATTTTTGCAAAATAGGAAAATGTGTTTTTTTGGCTATTCAAAAAATAGCTCAAAATCTGTCTTACAGATCTTTTTTTTTTAATTTTGGCAGTTGACGCGATTCATCCTCCAAAAAAATAATTGTGAAAATCTCATTATGGGTTGTACGGTAGGTTTTTGAGAAATTTTGAGCCGAAGTCAGGTTTTAACGACCTCCGACGAGAATCGAATTGCACATGCCCTTTTATTTGAGCGCGCGCTTGTGTGGCGCCGCACGTTATGAGCGATAAAAAAAAAAAGCGAATTAGTACTCCTCTGCCGGTTGTTTATCAACCTCTCTGTAGTATCGTTTTCGTCCTATGACATGTCTAAAACCTTCTGAAACTTTCTGAAACTGTTAACTTTCGAACAAAGGGCTCAAACTTGTTTTCGTTTCTTTTAGTACTGCTCGCGTAAAATTTTTTCAGTAACACTATTTGTATCATACTGATTGACTGCTTTGGAGCTGTTCTCAGCCAGCTCTTATGGTCCTTCTTGCGGCTGTTCTGCTGGACTGCGAACCTCTGGCTCTTCCGGTTAGATTTCCGGGAATTCGCTGCAAGTGGAGGTTGCTGTCTCAGATGTAGTCAAACTCTTCATACGCCTCTTTGCATTCTTGAGCGTCTAAAGAAGTAAAAAAAAAAAATTCTGCTTTATTGTTTCTGAAGATTTTCTTGGCTGTACAATGAATCAAGAATTTCGAAACATTTGACAAATTCATACCGCTCGTTGAAGACGACATTTGGCACTTAAACTGGCTTATTACGCGGGATGAACCGCGTAGTAAATTCGAGTTGATCGTTTTGATGGGTTCGATGTGTTCGATGGTTTCGATGTGTTCGATGTGTTCGATGAGCTCGATGAGTTCGATGTTGTGTGGTAAAATCTATCGATTTGAGATTTCACTAGCCTCCCACGCAGTCGTTTTTAGGGGAGATCGGATTGCACTCGCTCCCCACAAACGCCTGCTCAACCGAGAGCAACATTCCTTTCCGCCGCTAAGTCAATCAAATTTTACCTACCAATATCTGGTAGGTTGACCTTGACCGCACGACGCTGTTCGCGGGGCGAGATCAAAACAACATGTGTATGCATGGTTTCGACAGAGCTATAAACTCACAAGTTTAGGATTTATCACTAAATTCAATTTCCGGTACACAATTTCAGAATTTGCAAATGGGAAAAGAAAAGCAATGTTTTCGTTAATAGCAGTAAATCGCTTGTGCATGTTTGTCAAGCGTTGCCTTCAATGTTCGTCGACAGTCTCACCGATTCTTTGGATCGCGTTGTGCGTTTTCTCCTCTTGTAAATTTGACGAGGGAACAAGTCAAGTCTTTGTCAAGTATTGGTTTATCTGTAGTAAGTCTGAGCGATTTGAAGAAAGTAGAGGCGGAAAAAGTACTGGGAAAAGCAGCACATTCGGTTGTGTTTGACAAGCGACAGCCGGAAATGTGCCTGCGTTCGCAGGCTATAGTAAACAGTGAAACGGAAACATTTTTTTCGGACGCGAACGTTTTGAATGTTTATCGAAAAGGATGTGAGCTTTAAGGTAAGCTACTTCTTTGGAGAGGCCATGAATTGTATTTAAGCGCGAAAGGAGCAAATAAATTCGGTTTCTCCGTTTTACAAAAGCGAAGTCGTTTGCGCGGATAAACTACCGCTTCCAACGTCTTCCTAATTTGTTTTTCGCTGCCCAAAAATCAAAAGACCGTCCTAGGTACTATAAATGATGGTAGCTCAGAAAAGCACGAAAAGCTACCCTTTGAATCAAGACTCGGCTTTTATATTTTAGACTTTTCAGACCGAATGCAAAATCATTATAATTCACCGCACGCAGTTGATTTGTTATTGTGGTCGTCGCTATTTCCAAGTTCTACGCTTTCGTCAACTTAATCGGTTCTTTGCCGTTTTATCTCTCGATTTATTGACTTGTAAATACCATATATCTCCTCTTTGATGCTTCCTAAACTCTCCTTTTCTTTTTCAAGTCGCTGAAGTGTCTTCTAGCTTTTTGAGTTGCATCCAGTGATATTTGTTGATGTCAATGATTGCCATTCGATCAGGCGAATTAGATGAATTAACTGCACTTTTCGCAAAAATTTAACCCTTTCAGCAGATGACCGATTCAAAGCGTTGTATAAAAAGCATTTGAATTCCATTCAATAATTTTTTTACCGGTGTTTTAGCTATCGTGAACTGATGTGAAATATTTACTTGCGGATCGAAGTCGCGGGAAATTTGATAAAATCATTTTGATTGGTCATCAGAGACAATGTGTCAGTGCTAATTGGTTTGGTTGTCTGGCAAATCAAACAATGGGAAAGGAATGTTGCTCTCGGTTGAGCAGGCGTTTGTGGGGAGCGAGTGCAATCCGATCTCCCCTAAAAACGACTGCGTGGGAGGCTAAGATTTCACCTAAGGTATGCTCGATAATTTTTCTAACCATCGCTGGCAACGTACGATTTTGATCACTAAACGGTAAATTGTATACGTTTTCAATGTAGTAAAAGAAACTCTTGCTGCTTCGAATACGTTTAGTTACATGTCAAGAAATGCAGAAAAGGTAATTATAAAAACGATAACTGAGCCATTTTGCTGATCAGCCTTGGTAGCAATGTATGCTCTCTCAAAGTAAGTAAGGGCACGTACGTTTGGATTTATTGTAGAAACTGCGGAAACCGCGCTTTTTACAAATCGATTTATTTCGATCGAGTTTGTAGTCACAAGCGCGCATGTCGATTGATTGATTGCAGAAGATACTGGTTTCTCACGGAGCAATGTGTTTGTTTCCCGTGGTAGCATTTTCACTGAGATCACGTCCAAAGTATTATGAACAGCAACTATAAATTCACTTCAAAAGCTCCCGTCGGCAACGTCCGATTTCATTCAAAATATTTAAACCGTAATCAGAGCGGATCAGTGAGTAGGAGTGAAAGTTGTCAAGATTTTCACAGCTCATGGTGACTGAATAACAAAAGACGGGAATACATTTATACCAAATTCATCCCGTCTCAGTCTTGGCATGATCGGTTTGTTTGTTAAACTGTCGGCGAAGGTGAAGCGTCGCATATAGTCGTCTTCGGTGAAGTGCTTTGAGCAAATGGCATGGAATAGTTTTGGGTCGGCTCCCATTTTGCTCGCTTTTCCTTCACAAAATCTACCCAATTCTTTCTTCGTTTTCTTGATTCAGCACGTTCATCGCCAAGAAACGGTATAGCATTTAGAACTATACCGTTCTGAACGTCTGGAACTGTGGAGCATCCACCTACTACACATCTACCCGGTTCTTTTTCCCGCGTTTACTACAGTAAATTGAGTGATGAATCGAGTATCTCTGTAAATGAGATAACGGGTTGACGCCACAAGCTAGCTAGTACCCAGGCTCTCAATTGCTCCTTTTTGCGTTCAATATGGCGGAAAATAGGCTCAAAGAGACGATTTTGTCCGGCTTATAAAAAGATAAAGACACACAGAACACGTTTTATTTATTAATTAATTTTCAAAATTAAATAAAACTGGGTAAGGGTGATAGGCACTTTAAGGTTGATATGTGGCCAGAAGTGAACACAGGAAGAGTTAAAGGCTAGGTATAGGGGAGTTAAGTACTCTAGCATTCCCAAAGGCAAAAAAGAGCCTTCTGACTTTATAAAACACATCAGGATCTGGCCTTGTAACGCTAACCAACTTGTTCACTCTCAGTGTTACTAGCGATGTCTGTTCTAACTCTCAATATGAAAGGAAACCTGCTTTAGTTATATTCTTGTTTTAGGCAACCCTCAAATATCCGTGCATAAATTCAAGGTGGGCAGAACAAAGCTTACAGTCATTTTTTTTTGTTACCCAGCGTTCACTGCTGTCTTTACAAATCTCGGAGCGACTGGACGAAATGGTCCAACATCACTTGGTAGTCACTACACATGCCAGGATCATGACGGTCAAGTTACACTGTCCAGCGGTATTCAACAGTGGACTGTGCCGTACACTAGTGAATATAAGATTGAAGCAATAGGAGCAGCAGGGGGGTACGACATATACCATAACAGTGCTCAGTACCGAGGAAGAGGAGCCAGGATGATTGGAACTTTCAGTTTATACAAAGATGAAATCATCCAAATACTTGTTGGTCAAGAAGGAGGAATAAACAGCTACGATTGGAGTTCTGGAGGCGGCGGAGGTACATTTGTAGTGAGAGGAAGCAACACGTCTTTGATAATAGCTGGAGGTGGAGGTGGCGTAGACACAGCACAGTCAAGACATGCAGGATGTGATGCAAGCATGAGCACAACTGGGAATCCTGGGTACAGAACATGGTCAGGGGGGAGCAATGGACATGGTGCACAGGCTGCTGATAATGGACGGTCAGGTAACAATTTATAATGTGATCACTTTCAATCCAGCAAAATCCGTTATTACAGCAAACAGAATTTCGCTCATTGCAGACAATTATTACTGTCATGCGAGTAAAAATATAGTCATAACTCAGATATGTGCATTCGGTAATCTCCAAACTTGGATACCCTCAAGCCTAGCGGTGGAAAGCTGTTTTGACCTGCTTTCTCTCAGTATCCACTATGTCTAACACTGAGGTGCGATACCTATGTAGGACGAAACAACTGTACACTACTAGGCTTGTGGGTACGTTAGTGTGGGGGTGAGCAAATACAGAAACTTGAATGTTGTGAGTCTATTTTCATTAACATGATAATTGTTACTACACTGCCTCTCTTCACCCTCTTCACCTCTCTTCATAGTTCAAACCATTTACTATGATAGCTACTGCAGTCAAACCTTTTGTAAGCGACAACCCCAATTGTCAAGTCAATGTGGTCGCTTACGGGAGGTGGGTCTCTTACAAGAGGTCAAATCACAGGAGTCTAGCATTTTCAGAAGAAGAAAAATAATTATAACGGACTCGTTTTATTAGCAATTACTGTAGCAGAACCAGCTAGAGGACATCAGCTAGCTACCCAACAGAAAATAGTTTTATTCTCAATTTCTATTATGGAATACATTCGATACACTTGAAAAGTGATCCGTGAATGAAAAAGACAATCAATATGAGTTGATCTTGGAACTTTCAGAGTCCATCCATTGACAATGTTGTTGTGTAAAAGGTTCTCAGTTCAACAATAAATCTAAGTTTTGCGATTAAACCTTTCAAAGATAGCTTTTTAAATCAACTAAACTTGCTTAACTATCCAGTGGTGGACCCGCCTCGTGTTTTTTTTTTTTTACTCTCTACAAGGCACGAGAGGGCGAAAATTGTTCGCCGTACCTCTTTACCTTGTTTAGGAAAGAAAAGCCCCCTCCCCACCGTCACTCCTTTTGACCACTTCCGGATCCTCACTGGTAGCTGGGTTAAATGAAAATAGGAACTGTTCACTTGAATAGAGTCTGGTTCATATATCAATAAAATTGTCATTATTATATTTTTAATCTATCTAGCTCAAATTCACTAATCCTGCACTCCTCCTCCTTCATAAACGTTTTTATAAAAAATTATTTGTTAGATATTCAATTGTGAATCAATGAATACATTTGCAGCGTGGGTTAAACATGCTAATAAGGTAATGAAAGAGTAACGCCACAACTTAGGTGAGCAAGGGTTTCAGGTTTAATGCCCCTTAAATTATAAATATAAATATAGGAATGAGTCAAATTTTCACTTTTTTTAGGTGGTGGCGGTGGCGGATTTTACTCCAGCGGAAGAAGTGGAACGAACTTTAATGGCACCAAGGGAATAGGCGGAGAAGGCGGTCAGGGATTTCTTCAGGGAGGAGTGGGTGGAAGATCCGAGCGTAACAATGTTGACGGTGGGTTTGGTGGTGGCGGTGGTGCTGAGGGATGGGGAGATGGCAGTGGAGGAGGAGGAGGATATTCTGGTGGAAGCAGTGGAAGTGATTATTCTGACTCCTGCGGAGGAGGGGGAGGTTCTTTCAATGAAGGAACAAATCAACAAAACGAGTGTTGCTACAACACAGCTGGTCATGGTAATGTGACCATTACATTTCTACCGTAAAATCAAAACACGTGCCTCAACAAATTAGTTAAAAAAGTAACTGTTAAGAGATGAAAGTTGTCGTAATTGTAAAATTCGAATGTAACGACTAGCGCGAAGCTAATTATATGCTACCGAGTGCAAAATGGAAAAGCTGCATGCGTAAAACTATAAAAAAAAAAGACTGCCAAGGGTTCATTTCAGGTATTATGAAGTAGTAAGGTATTCTAAATAGTATAATGCAAATGTAGTTCGCTAATTGACAGCTACCTTTCTACTTTCTCCCTGATAAAAAGCGTTTTATATATTTCAAGTTTCATACACAACCAAGATTACTTTAACACTTCTTCAAGATGGAAAATTGAAGCCGATTTCCAGCACACTGTGCGTTTTTATGATAATTACTTCACGCTATCCGTTACATTTCATCTTTAACCCTTAAAGGCCCATTATCCACATAGAAATTATCCTAACTTATCTCCATACATTTTCTCATAGTAGAAGTTGGGGGAATTTTTAAAAGATCCGAACAATAATTTTCCCTGGTGACCATTTTAACAATTCTCATATCTTTAAATAAGTATTGATATTGTGAGGAGAAATTTGATGTTGGTTACTGTTGGGACTTAAAGAGTTAATCTTATTAAGCCGGCATTTTTTAGTGCTAGTCTTCTGTTAAATAGCGTAGCTACCGTTTTAAGCATTATAAAGATCCCCGAAAAGCCTAAATGTATGAATCGAGCAGCTGAGCTATTAAAAGACAACTAACAGAGCATTGATCATTACCAAACATAAAATCACGGACTAGTTCTAAATCAAACAGGTCAAAATGAATCCAAATCATTTACTTTAATGCTCAGTTTGTATTTTAGCGGGCGTAAATGATCTCAACAAGAATGTTTTTTTTTTTTTTTTTTCATTTTGTGAACGTGGGATTTCCTCCCGAATCTCTTCACGATCGACACGTTTCACGCTAGCAATTTCTAAACTACACACATCAGGTAGTTTACTGGAAGCACGGCCTCTCAAGCAAGCCAGTTGCGTTAATCTTATATCGTGTTAAGTTTAAATGATGTTGTTGATGTTGTTGCTAGAATATAAGCGAGATGCGTCGTTCCTTTTCCATTGGCCTTGATTAGTTTACGCCCAGTTGTGGCGCATTCTAGTTTAAGTGTAATTATATTTACTCTCAATTATTTGTATTCCACCGGACACTGAAACACCTCGCTAATAAATTTTCTTCTGATATAAACTGGGCAAACGGAAATGCCCCTGAGGATGTGAAAGGTCAAAAATCACAGCAAAGTTGAAAAGCTCTTTTGAAATAGTATTCTGCCGTTGCCAGTTTCCATTCGGAAGCCAGCATAGTACCAGTTGGGAGAAGTTGTTTGTATATGAAGACAATTTATGATATTTCCTTAAATCAGATCCAGATGGTGTGCATGCCTGACGGAGTAAACTTACTCAATAACTCCAATTTAGGAGAAACGTGATTCATTTTCAGAGTTGGTCAAATAAATGCGCCTTTATTTGTGTCGCGTGATTAGATAATTTGTTATCCCATATTTCATATTAAGCATTTTGTCTTTACAATACGGAACCGGGTAACAGAATTTCAATGTAACGAAGCAACGGACAGGTTTTTTTGGTTCTAACTGAAAATCAACTGCATATTACTTTTCATATAAGGAGAATTGAAATTTGATTCAAAGCTAGACTGCAAAACAGTCGTATTTTTTACGAACGCACTCGGGCGGTCTTCGAACGCGAGGTCTGGTACACGACTGTAACGAATTAAGAGAAAAAAAAAAAAACGACTGATTTGCAGTCTAATGCAAAATAGTTTTACAACTGTTTTACGCAGTTTGTAAAAGAACAGCGTTGTTACGTTTTGGAAAAGTTTCGGAACTGGCTTTAAACGTAGAGCGATTTAAACATCGGTTTTAATGAAAACTACAGTGAGCGTGTAAAATTATTTTGGGAAGCTATTTTTTTCGTTACATTGGGATTGCACTGATGTATGCGTGTGTGTGGCGTGACAGAAAACCTCGTCTCCTTGACAACAATTACTTGGGTCGATTGTCACACAATGTTTCTAAGTGAAGCAATGCGTGACATTGTTTTCAAACCCATGTTAGAGGCTGAAATGTATATAACCTAGTTGTTAATTGGTTGAGGAGCGTGCATCAGTTTCGTGAATATGTTCCGTTATTTATACTTTATTGCTTATTATAATATGCTATATTATACCGCTAATATGCTGTTGCCGTTCTCAAAATTGTTTGATTGAGTTTTGACCGACCATCTGCACGTGCAGCCTATCGGTATTTGTCTGAGTTTGGCTTCTGCCAACGGATCTGCCGAGTAATTGGAGAGAAATGTCAAAAGCTATTTAAATATAGCTTTCTCAGAGTGGCAGCAGCGTTACAGTATGATTTGACATTTCATCTTGCATTTATTAATCTAAAAATGCCGTTTACATTTTAGGTTTAGAATGTTTATAGCTATTTATAGGCCGTTTGGTAAATCGTTTGAAAGTGTTTTTCACATGGGTGTATTTTATCGAGGTTTATTGAAAGTTGCAAGGTGGAAGCGTTTTAAACTTTGTGTAAAATTTATAGCTCGCAGGTTTTGCCACTGATTATCGTTTTTGAACAATTTTTAGCTAAATAAAAGTTAGATGGTGTAAACGGATTATTTTAAGGTTTTGCAACATTGTAGCTGATACTGGAAACTTACAGTGCGGCTTTCAATAAACGAGTTGTCCTGTAACATGGTGGTGCATTGTTTGTTCTGTTTTACAAATATAGATTGAGCCAATTCTCGAATGTTCTCTACTTGGCAGGCTTGCGAAATTGGGTGCTAGCAAAAATGTCGTCTTGGTAGGCGAGAACGAGCTTTTGTTTCCGAATTTTCTCGGCTTTCTCCGGTTGCCGATTTTATTTTTCGCGCTTAAATGCCTAATTTACAGCAAAATTTTACTGTGGATGACTTTGGAAAAAAATATGAACAGAAATGAACATCTTGCTACCCGTTAAGAAGCATTATGCTAACTTTCAAATAAAACGGAGGGCAAACTACACTACCAATTGAACCTTGAGTGGAGCATTTATTCCCCCAGCCAACCCACCAGGGTCGTCGTAGTGTACGCAGCTGACGATTTTGTTGGGTAGCAAGCAAGCGGCAAGGCCGCTAGAAACAAACGGCAAAGTGGAAGAAGGCAAGTCTTCGCAGTAATCTCGCATGAGTGCTTTCCGACGAAATCGCCAGCTACGCAGACTACTTGGGACTCCGTAGGTTGATAAAACCAAATCATAACATGAAATAGAACTACATGTACGGTGAAGTAAGATTGATTTTCTATTGTCTGCTGAAATTTGGGCTTTGAAATTTTTTTTGGCGATTTTACAGACAGTTTATTCTTTTAGTGTATGTTCCATGCCGAAAGTCTATACGTAAATACAATTCATTTGTAACTGTTACTTAGACAGAATGTTCAATTACCTGGTTGTATTAGGGTGAATTTGAGATTTGTCTATTGTGTTCGATTTAGTTTGATTGGGTTCGATTGCATGTAGTTTGGAAATCGAACGCAATCAAACGCTCTCACACAAATTTTTGGGTTCGATTCTGTTCGATTATCGAGCTAGTCGAACGTTCGATTAAGTTCGATTTAGTTCGATCGAGTTCGAGTACCGAACAGTTCGATTAGTAACGCCATTCTTATTTATCCATCCTAATTCTTAACATAGTAAATTATCGCTTTTAATATAGTAAATTATCGTACACTGTAAATTTTAATATATTCTAAAGTAGCCTAGTGTACCCAATTAATTCTTAATTCGTATTCTTAACTGTATATTTTAAATCTTAATATATTGTAACGTAGTAGTGTCCCCAATTAGCTTCTGTAAGCTAAATACCTACCCTGACACTTAAATAAAGTTCTTATTATTATTATTACTTATTCACATAAAAATATCAAAGAAATACTAACACAGCAAATAATCAGGTGGTAGACTTAGTGCAGAGATACCTACTTCTCTTATGCCGATATACCATGTTCATTTGGTAATGAGGGTTGTCCAATATACACGACGTGATACGAGTCGTGAATGGTATCAGTCGACTCGTACGAGTCGTACAAGTGGTGAATTGCATATGATTAGTGGGACTTAGGGTGTATTACAAGTGGTACGAGTCGTACGACTCGTACGGGTGGTGAAACAATGGTTTACGAGTCGTACAAGTGGTGAATTGCATATGATTAGTAGGACTTAGAGTGTATTACAAGTCGTACGGGTCGTACGAGCCGTACGGGTGGTGAAACAATGGTTTACGAGTCGTACAAGTGGTGAATTGCATATGATTAGTAGGACTTAGAGTGTATTACAAGTGGTACGAGTCGTACGAGTCGTACGACTCGTACGGGTTGTGAAACAATGGTTTACGAGTCGTACAAGTGGTGAATTGCATATGATTAGTAGGACTTAGAGTGTATTACAAGTGGTACGAGTCGTACGAGTCGTACGACTCGTACGGGTCGTGAAACAATGGTTTACGAGTCGTACAAGTGGTGAATTGCATATCATTAGTGGGACTTAGAGTGTATTACAAGTGGTACGAGTCGTACGAGCCGTACGGGTCGTGAAACAATGGTTTACGAGTCGTACAAGTGGTGAATTGCATATGATTAGTAGGACTTAGAGTGTATTACAAGTGGTACGAGTCGTACGAGTCGTACGACTCGTACGGGTCGTGAAACAATGGTTTACGAGTCGTACAAGTGGTGAACTGCATATGATTAGTGGGACTTAGGGTGTATTACAAGTGGTACGAGTCGTACGAGCCGTACGGGTCGTGAAACAATGGTTTACGAGTCGTACAAGTGGTGAATTGCATATGATTAGTAGGACTTAGAGTGTATTACAAGTGGTACGAGTCGTACGAGTCGTACGACTCGTACGGGTCGTGAAACAATGGTTTACGAGTCGTACAAGTGGTGAACTGCATATGATTAGTGGGACTTAGGGTGTATTACAAGTGGTACGAGTCGTACGAGCCGTACGGGTCGTGAAACAATGGTTTACGAGTCGTACAAGTGGTGAATTGCATATGATTAGTAGGACTTAGGGTGTATTACAAGTGGTACGAGTCGTACGAGCCGTACGGGTCGTGAAACAATGGTTTACGAGTCGTACAAGTGGTGAATTGCATATGATTAGTAGGACTTCGAGTGTATTACAAGTGGTACGAGTCGTACGAGTCGTACGAGCCGTACGGGTCGTGAATTGCATATGATTAGTAGGACTTAGAGTGTATTACAAGTGGTGAATTGCATATGATTAGTAGGACTTAGAGTGTATTACAAGTGGTACGAGTCGTACGAGTCGTACGAGCCGTACGGGTCGTGAAACAATGGTTTACGAGTCGTACAAGTGGTGAATTGCATAATATATACATTTAGGCAGGCCTAAAAGCGGAGCTCCCATTTATCTTTTTTTTTTTTTGCTGGAGTAAATTACAGTGTTACCAAATAAGAAACCACACTATATTTCTAAGCTTATACGGTGGCCCATATAGGTACAAAAAACCTCTCATGATTTTGTTGACGAAAGCGACGTCAATATATTTCGTGGTTAACCCGTCTGAATTTTCCTGCCTTTAGTGACAGGTTCTAAAATTGAAATTGACGAGTGCACTTTATTGGGTTCCTCACGTATGCACGTAGGCGCAAAACAAATCTTAGTAAAACTTTTTACAACGTTTACTGTACACTAATTCGTAACACCTCCAGGACCTCTATGAGTAAAAAGAACCTTGACCTTGTTTCTATTACTACAAAACCATCAGAGCAAGAAATCAACTCAAGGCAAAAACAGAAAACAAAGTGAACTCGCTGCTTAACACAGTAAACAAAATGAACGCACGCCACGGCAAACTGAGAAAATCACGGCGGCAAAACAAACTCTGCAAATTGATGGTGCCGGTTATGTAAGTCATTTTAAAGCAGTTTTTGTGTAAGAATTGTGGCAGTTTGTGATTTGGAAAGTGGTGTACGCTAACTTAGAATAAGCTTACAATGTTGTTTTGACTGTTTTTAACTGTCTTCTTTTCGTTGCGGTTTGGTTACATGATTTACTAATTTTGTTTTATCGTACGGGTTGCTATTAAAATGCCTAAGAGAATTTTATGTAGAGAACTGAATGAATTTTCTTCATTCCTGGTAAGTAAATATGCGGTAGGTTAAGTCTGAACCCACTCAGCCTAGCAGAGGTAACTCGCAACGAAACCGGCAAATTCAACACACTCACTAATAAGCAGTGATAAGAGAAACAAAACAAATGCAAGCGAACCGAAATCGTGATTTTGATCCGTGAAGCTAAATAATTTGTTTTCAAAATCCGATAATGAACATCACAGTTAACTCCACTAACTAAAACTGAAAATAATTAGTCTAAACAAAATATTTACTAAACAAAATTAATGTGTAAAATGTACAAACATGAATAGGCTTGATAAATATTTACGTGAAGATCTGAAAACCGACACAACTTCAAATTCATTCATTAATGAAGTATAATTCTCTCAATATAAAATTAGGCTTATGCTTAGTGCATACATTTACGTTTGTTACCTCATTATTGAAGAAGGCTTATAAATTCTGCAGGGCAAAGCTTTCAAGAGGCCCTGAGCAGGTATGTTTTGGGCATATCAAGACAAAATTTTCAAATTCCTCCCTTAAAAAATCAAATTCCCCCTTAATTCCTCGACAAAACATACTCGTATCCTCCCAAGGTAAAAATCCTCGATAAATTCTGTATATTGTGAAAGTGAAATTTCAGCTTAAAGGAATGTTTCATGATTAACAAGTATGGAGAAACAGACCGTCAAAGAGTTGAAGGCTCTAGCCAGGGAGAGTGGCATCAAAGGTTATTACAGAATGCGTAAAGCCGAGTTAATCGAGGTGTTAGAGGAGGAGAGTGAGATTTTTTACTCGGCGAATGACCAATCTGTACCGGAGGTTGATATCCCTATTTCCGCACCATCAAGAGTAACGCAGATGAGGAATCTCGCCTCTGATTTGGCAGCACCCGTGAAGAGTGTAATACCTATCACCAATGATAAGAGTGAACCTATATTCGTTATTAGAGAGATCGAAAGTGATCTGAGTGTACCTTTCGAAAATACAGCTATCCGTTGCAGTGATCCGAATATAATCCCATACAATGGTTTTCCGAGATGTCCTCACGGAAAAGATAAACCTCAATGTAAAGAGTGTGGAGGTTGGAGAATCTGTACTCATGGCAAATTTAAACCTTACTGTAAGGATTGCAAAGGATCACAGATCTGCAGTCACGGAAAAAATAAACATAAATGCAGAGATTGTAAAGGATCACAGATCTGCCCTCATGATCGAGTTATTTATAGTTGTAAAGACTGTATGGGGTGTCTTCACGGAAGATTGAAAAAATATTGTAAAGAGTGTAAAGGCAGCACCATCTGTGAGCATAATCGAGTAAAGTACATATGTAAAGAGTGTGGAGGTAAAGGAATCTGCCCTCATGGTCGACGTAAATCTCATTGCAAAGACTGTAAAGGTAGTGAAATCTGTCAACATAATCGAAAGAGATATGATTGTAAAGAGTGCGGTGGAAAAGGCATCTGTCCTCACGAGAGACAGAGAGCTTTCTGTAAAGATTGCGGAGGGTCGCAGATCTGTCAACACGGTAGACATAAGTCAAGATGTAAAGAGTGTAAGGCATAACTTTACATTAACCTTTTCATAACTTGGTCGAGTTATGAAAAATTCTCATCCCAAGCTTTATCGAAACATAAACCAAGCTAATCCGCCGACGACAATCGTAATCACTGCAAGATTAATCTCATGTTTCGTTGTGTCTGGCTTAGCCGGCGGCGGTTGAGGTTTCTCATTATCCTCAATCTTAGGTCTCTCAACCCTCTTCTTAACAACCGAAGTGTGAGGTAACAAAACCTTACTCTTTCCGAGGTTATGTTTTATACCGACCGGCACGCTCTTTGAATTAACATCCGTATTCACTCCCAATTTCATGGATGGTTCGACACGTTTCAGTCTATTGTTATAACCGATTGTGCTCTCCGTATTGATCACCATTCTCGACGGCATCAACCACGTACCGGGAGAGACGGCTAAATCCAACTTAACTTTAGCCTCCTGTACAGCGAGTTGAAATCTCTGTACACTCTTACTTATGTCAGGCTGTTTAATCGCATCCTCCAATAACACGAGAAACTCTTGTCGAACCTCCTGCGCACTTCCCGTGTTTCCGAGAATGCTGCTTCGAACGTTCACCTGCGAACCCAATACGCAGTAAACAAGCGCTTCGATCGATTGATTGAGTCTCGCCTGACCGGCGTTTGTCAATCCGTTAGATACACGAGTGAGAAAGTATTCATATTGATTATCTATATCATTCAATATATACTGCAGAAGATTACCTTTAGATCCCTCACCTCCCTCTTCGCTGAATTTGAAAAATCCGGGATAGGAAGAATCGGCCTTTGACGGTCCTACGTAAGAGACCCAAATGTAAACAGATCCTAAACCGTGATTCTCTCCTTTATGACAGCGAAAGTCAGAATCGGTTGGAATATTAAACTCTTTACAGATTCTCTTATAAGAAGGAATGTCGTATCTGTTATCCTTTTCATTAAAGGGTGGATCACCGGGCAGAGCGATCGAACTCTGTATTCCCCCGATCTGAAACAGAATTCTCCTTATCGTAAAGTATACGTGAAACCAGAGAATAGCTCGTATCTGCGGGGGAAGTTTGAGTTCACTGTCAGTCACATCGATTCCCCCCATCTTCTCCTCTAATAACAAGCGAAGGCTTACTCCGCAACCTGTCGTCGCACACCAGACGGCAAAGTTAAGCTGCTGCGGCCAATACCTCATATTCGGACCGTTCAACCACTCATGGGACTCTTTTGAAGAGGTGTGTTTAATCGTCGTATTCGTAAATATATCTCTGACAGGTACGGAGAAAGAGTCTGAGGGCGTAGCGAATATATCGAGTCTCTTTAACTTCTCTCTCAAGTCGAGGCTCTTCAGCGGTCGACTCTCACCGAAATCGACCGCAGGAATCGGTAAAGAGGGTTTCGGATTAAGTGTCAACTCCAACGGAAAATCCACGGGAAGACCCAACGCTTTTTTCATCTCGTCGGGAAAGTACATAGTATACTGCAATCTTTTCTTATCAAAGACTTCATACTCTGAACCGTCCCTTCCGATAAATTTTACATGCTCTTCTTTATTCTCTCTATCGTATTTTTCAAATACTCGTTTAAATTTAGACAGGATGGCATGGGGATACCGTTCGAGAAATCTGTTCCACAGAGATTTATCATCGCTCATATCTATTTATCAATAATATGTTTTTAAACGAAGTAAGGGTTATAGGGAGGATCTCTGACTGTCTCATCGATCAGCTCCGCTTGCGATAGCACTATCATGCAATTACAGCTCACTCTGACTGGGCGAGTTTTTTTAATATCCCTGCACGAATCTCTTCCTCCATCTTTTTTACATCCACCTGCGGAAGCGGCTGCTTTATGTTTTTTTCTCTGATCGATCTCTTCATCTCATAATACTTTTCATACTCTTTCTTTATTAAAACAAACTCTTCATGGCTTATCTTATTATCCGTCAACGCTTTAGAGACGACGTCCTTTATCGTGTTTATCTTCGCTTGACAGACAGAGACGGTCTTCTCATGCTTACTCACCTTCCCGGATACAGCTTTTGCAAGACTCGCTGTAGCTACGCTCGTCGAGGCACAGACACCACCGACAACGCCTAATGCGACCGATACGGGAAGACCGACTCCGGTAAGTCCCGTTCCCAACCCTCCTCCGCAGAGAGCGACAGAGAGAGTTCCGCTGCCTGTGGACAGATTGAGTAATGCACTCCTTGCACGCTTATACTTTCTGTATATTTTTTCGCAATCCTGCAGATCCTTCTCGAGAAGGGATAACCAATCTGCACACTGTTTTAATCTGAAGTTATCTCCGTTATCGGTCGGCAACTGAGGGTATATCTCTCTGTAACTATCCATTTACTTTCTCTTACTCTTATTTTTAACCTTCTCAACAAAGTATACAACGACGGCGATTATCAACAACCACGCATTCTTTGCGAGAAAACCGATCGCCTCACCCGCTGTTTTAAAGATGAAACTTGCGATCGCACCGATCATTCCGGGAAGTATCTCTCCCAACTTCTTTCCTATAGCTTTAAAACCCTTACCTACTCCTTTACCCAATCTCGACAGACCGCTCTTCAGATTAGATACGATCACACCGATCACTGCGCCCACCGCTGATAGAACAGCGAACACTGTGAAACCGTACTTTTTAAAGATGGCTTTGACTCTATCTCTGAGTGACATTCTCTCCTCTATCACTTCAACCTCCCTCTCCATACTCTCTCTCTCATCTCTCTGCTGTTCGATGTCGCGAACAATGTTCTCTATCTGACTGGGTCCAGCATCTTTAAGAGAGGATTCGAGCTCCTTCTCTTTCTCTCTTCGCCTCGTTATCTCTCTCTTATCAGTCTCAATCACCTTCTCTGCAGATGGCCCGAGACTCTCTTTTATGGTCTTCGGTAATTTATCATTCAGTTCACCATCCGGTTTAAAAAGAGGGTAACTCTTACCTCCCTTTCTTTTCATTCTCACGACCACTCGATCATACTCGTCAATGTCAGATGTGAAAGAGGAGTTGACAGGATTGACGTTAGGATACTTTTCTCGGATCCTTTCCCAAGCGTCATCTCTTCTCTCTTCTCTCCTTATCAGCGGTGTGTTCTCATCGATAAAAGAGGTCTCTTCATAATTGGGATTATGGAAACCTCTATCTCTTCTCGATGTGGATGTCATAGGTATCATCTCTCCATCATCATCCTCTCCGGGATCGACCGGTTCAAAAGGATTATCTCTGTCAGTCTCTGTCGGGTCATATTCCATGATTCTTTACTTGATAAGTAAAGAATCTTTTAAATTATTTACTTTACAAAAATTTACTCGCCAAATAACCCAACGCCAACATCCCTCCACCGACGTAGGTCATCTCACCCACTCTCTGGTCATCACTCGGTCTGTAGTAATCAGATAGTTTGGGTTCTTGAAGAGAGTAATCCGGATGTGTCTGAGAGTAGAGTTTAAAAGCCTCGTCAGTGTCTGTGAGATTTAAATTAGCCTGATGCTCCTCATCTCTCTGCTGATTATACCAATCCAAAAGTCTCTGTCTCTTCTCTTGGTAAGCTGCGTAATCTCTTTGGTACTTTTCCAAGGCTTTATCGTGTCGAATTCTCTCCGTGTCCGTATTCGATCCGCTCAGATACTTTGCCAAATAAGATCCTCCGACAAACGCTGTAGCGTTTAAAACTGCTCCGCCTATCATTAACGCTATGGTCGCCATTTATTTATTAATATTATTGGTGAAACCTTTAATATGCAGAATCTTTAAGATGGAAGAATTTTCTGTTTCTCCAAATAATCTTTCAAGTACATACTTCCTGACAAAACAGCGACCCATTTACCGTAGTTGACAATGCTGGACGATGGGTCGTTTATAAATGATTCTTTGATAGCCTTCTTCGCAATGTATCCTACTCCTGCGGAGAGGCCGACCAGAACGGATGCATCAGTGACGGTCTTCACAAGTTTATTCTCTGACATTTTTACTCTTCAGAGATTATCTTTAAATAAATCTACAAGAATGTGTCGTAAGAATTTCCTTTACTCTTCTGCTCTTCGATTCTCTTCAACTCCCGTTCTCTCCTTATGATCATGCGACCGTTATACTCTCCGCACCATTTACACATTCCTCCGCCTTCGGGTATCCTTAATCCACAGGCGCAGTTCTCTTTTGGTGACATTAAATAAATGATGGCTTCTAAAAGAATTCCTGTGATAAATAGACTTCTCCAAATTACGACTTAATCCAACATTTTAAATAGGGGAGTAAATCTTTAATCGATCTTATTTATAAGAATCATACCGAACTTCTTATACCCGTTACCCAAACCGTCAAAGATGGTTCTAGCATCTGAGGTCTGTATAGACAGTTTTGTGTCTCTGTATATATCTAAAACGGAGATAAAATTATACGTTTTCCAACCCTTGCTTGTGTTGGGTACCGTGATGTTAATATTATCGCTCAGACTCAGAAAGGGTGCGGGATTCAGTATGAACTGAACAGTTCCGTTATCGTCTTCCTCATCGAGGGTCTTCAATCCGTCGATCAGAGAGATCGAGTAGACTCCCGGATTCTTGATTATTATTTTCTCATCGTCCTCCTCATTCACGATGAAATCGGAGGGATCACTCTGTCTGGTGTACCGAGTATGATCCTCTGTTCCGTTTGAAAAGAATCTGATGAAGCTATCATTGTTATGTTTAAGATAACCTTTATAAAAGACTTTTTTGGGAACGGATTCATCGACGTAGGTCTTTATCTCACTGATCTTTTGCAGAGTGATCGATTCTCTCTTATTAACATAATTTACATTCACCGCGTGATGAACATCTGAGGGTTCAGGGGTCTTTACATTATGTATTGAATTCCCTCCCATATCGAGATCTCCCTTCCTGATAACCTTATCATCAACGTAACTCTTGTTGACTGCGTCTCTGTCACCGATGGGATTGGCAAGGTTTACGATTCTCTTCAATTTGAGATCGAGATTCTTCGGTGTCTTCTCCTTAAGGTTATTATCCTTCTTCGAGTTAAGGGAATCGATCCTCTTCAGTATCTCTTCTCTCTGCATATAATCTTTTAAATAAATACTACCGGAGAGGATTCCTACCCATTCAAGGTAATCGATCACGCTGTCTGAGGGATCGTACAGATTAACAAAGTAACCGAAACCTGAGGAGATTCCGATCAGAACAGAGGCGTCATAAATCATCTTGAAGATCTTCTCTTTCGACATTTATTTTGAGAGAGAAGATCTTTAAAATCAGTGCATCCCCATCTTCGGTACGGGAATCTTTGAGGGTTTTGACGGCTCAGGTTCCGTTAAGGGAGGATCGTCTTTTCTATAACTCATAAACATATTCAATGCGGTCAACCCGATACCGACAAGAGAGATCGCGGTTGTGAAAGAGATCTCAGGAATCCAACCCACTTCGAGATCCTTACTCTGCTCGTCTCTCTCCTCTTCCTTCTCTGCCTCACGTTTCATCTTCTCTTTCAACGCCTCTTTCGCCCGTTTATTATACTCGGCGAGTTTCTTTCCTGCGGCGACCTTCTTGGGATCTTTCTCTTTTGTTTTAACATTCTCAACAGGAGTCTTTGTGATCTGTTCAACTTCTTCTGACATGTTTTATTAATGTTAGAAGATGTCTTTAAGTTAAGCTTAAGAGTCAAGTTTACAACGGTGAAAAGAAATATTCATCCTCATCCATGTCTATAAAAGCCCCGTGTTTCTGTACCTGATCCTTACTCATATTTATTATCACTTCCCTTCCTTTGTCGAAAGCGATTGTGATTATTTTAAACTGCTGCATAGTGAAAGCGATTAGATCATTACCTCCCCAGAGATCCTTGTGTTGGAATCTTATGGATACGGCTTCGCTTTCACCAATGGCTGAAAGCAACTTTTCTCTCTGTTCTTCAGAAATGTTCACTCTGTGTTCAACGTAACGCACAATGCTGGGAGCGTTAGCGAGCACACGTGAACTTCGTTCACGTAGCACTTTGTGCTTCTCTTGAGACATTTTATTTAATAAGTCATTATAATTCTTTAAATCATTTTTCTAATACTGATTAACCTTTATTAGTCAATCTTCACACCCTTCATTATTAATTTTCCGATAATGAAAGGCTTGAGATCCCAATAACAAACGTAGTGAGGGATTCTTATCAAGAGAACCCCTTCATCTCTGCACATCTCATCCTTCAAAGAGTCTTTCCCACATGTGGTCGAAATCACCCACACAAGAGTGAAATAGGGGAGTGAACCTCGAGTGCTGAACACCGTCGTACTCGAATGCTAAACCATTAGTGATCACGTCAGGGTTATAACCGTCTAACTCGAGGTTCTGGTAAGTCCAAGGATTCTTTAGCCAATCGGGTCTTACCGATCTGAACTCTTTTTTGAATAACTCTTGAAATATCTTTCTGCACTTCTCTTCATATACTCCGAATGACATTTTAGTTAACTATTAAGAAATGTATATGTTGGCTTTAACAGTCTTATTTAGTCACTATTAAGAGTCTTCTTCATTCTCTTGATTTTTGTTAGAATTCTCCTCACTCGGTCTTAACTTTACGTGCTTAGCGACCTTAAAGAGTCCGCTAGCTAACGCTACCAATCTTCCTCCTTTCAGTACCAAGAGACCTGCAAAGTTACTCAGTTCACGTTTAACGAGATCATCGTTATTTAAGTCTTCATTCAGTGCCTCCACATCCACGGGAATCACATAGGAGATAAGAACAGAGGCCGCGGAGATGGCTGACTCTACCAATCCGTTCGATACTCTCTTTCCCATGACGGTCTTATAACGATTGAAGTACTTCTCCACCTGTTTGGGAGAGAGTCTCTTAATATCTCCGAGGGACATCGCTTTACCGAGAAACTCCTCTGTCGATCCTAGTGATGCGAGTATCGCAAGTGATTCTCTCTGAGTCTCGAGATCTTCATCGTCATCGGGGGTCTTATCATTATCCTCCGGTATATCATCGATATAATCTTCAACGTTCGCCATCTCTGTTTGTTAATATGATTGGTGAAACCTTTAAATTACTAATCTCACAGGTATTTCGAGATAACACTCAAACGGATATCTGAGGCAGAGACAGAGTCGAGCGTATCTCTCTGTTTTTAACACTCTGCAGAGTACTCTCTTCGTCTCCGTGTCAAGATCTCCTCCATAATCATCGAACAGGGTCTTCATACCGATTTGAGAGGGATTGTGAAAAGCGACCACGCAGGCGACGTTCTCTCGGAAGGGTTTCGATATCGAGGTCAACTGCTGTGTTACCACCCATACACTCAATCCGTCATGCCTTCCGGAGAAAGCGAGGTCGATAAATTTATTAGATCGATTCTTAAGGTCTTTGGAGACGGCGCAGTCATCGAGAATTAAAAGGGTGTTTGTTCCGGAGAAGAGTTCTGACACGGTTATGAGAAGGTCGTTAATCTCTTCACTGTTACTCGAATCAGGTGATAAGACGAAGAAGCGTTTATCACCTTGGGCAAACCCTCGGTAGGTCCGGTTCTTGGCGTAGGTCGGGCAGATAAGAACAATGTACTCAAAGACCTTTCGAAAGGGTCCTCGGAGCTGTTCGATAAGGTACTCTGTCTTCCCGCAGTTCGTCGGCCCGGTTATGATCATGTGAAAGGGAATCTTATCTCGTAACTCATTCATTTATTTATTAAGCGAGGGATTTTTTTAATATAGGATCGACTTCAACTCTGTGTTCATGATCTGCATAAATGCGTCAGCAACCACGAACATGTGACAGTTGATTTTTCCCGTTCCACCGACCTTCCTCTTGATCTCAAGTTTTACTCCGTCTCGTGTTGTGTTTATGCGAAGACCTCCTCCGTGAATACCGTTATCAGGAAAGGTTCTCAAATCGATCCAAAGAGCGAACTTGTCTGTGTAGAAATCCTCTTCCTTTACCTTACCTGATCCGCCCATTCTTCTCTTGATCGATTCCCAAAAGTCAGACGGAATCATCCCCTTTGAGAAGAGTCGGTTAGGCATGCCATCGATGTTGATGTTGATCGATTTAATGTCAGGATTTACAAACTTCTCAGAGTCTCGTTCTCCCTCTTTATAATCCTCTTCAAACAGACAGAGTATGCCTGTCATCGACTTTCTCGGAAGATTGACGTGCTCGTTAATTATGCTATCGTTCGGTTTTGAGATGGGAAAACTTTTGTGAAGGATTACGTTCTCGTAGAAAAATCCTTTACCGACCTGATATGAAGAGGCCGCCTCACTAGACAGGTCTTCACTATTGATGCAGCGATACTCCAACTCAAGGTTGTGAATATTATAGGTCGGTTTTTTCTCCTTCTCTTTGTTATCATGATTTACGATGTGATCGACCTTCGGTAGAGTGATCTCAAACAACAGAGGATGAGGAAGAGCTTTCGGATAGAGAGCGCCGTGATCACTGAGAACGGGATGGTCGAGAGGTATAACGTATTTGGTGTTGTGAACTGTGGCGAGGGTTACCTCTTTTGCGTCAGTTGTGCTCTTATCCCCTGCAGGTGTACGAAGTTTTCTCATATTCTCGGATGAGATTCCCTGCCTCAATCTGTCATCTCTATCCTCGAGAAAGAGATCATGATAGGTCTGAAAGAGATCGTATCTCTCTGTGGTCTGAAGTGTCTCTCCTCCGAAAGAGACCTTGAGTTGGCAGACAAGGTTTCGACCGATGTTATTTACGAGGGTATTGTTTGCATGACCACCGACTTTCATGTCGAAGAGAAGTTTAACGCTTCCCGGAACGATGACCACATTATCTGACAGTTTGGGAATGTAAATACTGATCGTCTCACCGGGATTCGCTGATGAGGGATTAAATGTGATCCTGTTAAGAGATGACTCCGCCTTAAGGCCGAACGGTTCTCTCGGTACTCGGTTCGGATTGATAATCTCGGATATAGCGGACATTTTAAAAGAGAGAAAGATTATTTTTAAATGAGTAACGAGAGAATTTTTAAAAAGATTTACTACAGTCCGGAGGGTTATTGGAAAGGGTACTCCACTGCATCTAAATTATCGAACGCGGCAAATGTCAGTGAGGGTGAGGCGAGAGATTGGTTGGAGAGACAGGCACTTTGGCAGATCTATTTACCTCCGCCGAAGTATTTACCGAGACCACATTGGACAGTAGATAGACCGAATGAGATTCACCAAGCGGATCTTCTCTTTCTTCCTCACGATAAGGTGGGAAGAAAGACTTATAGATATGCTTTGGTTGTGATCGATGTTGCAACGAGATATAAAGATGCGGAAGCGTTAACATCGAAAGAGAGTCGAGAGGTAGCGAAGGCCTTTGAGAAGATCTACTCTCGAAAGATTAATTGGCCAAAGACACTGATCGTCGATCCCGGTAAAGAGTTTATGGGTTATGTGACGAAATTAATGGAGAGACATAATGTGAAGATACAACGAAGCGAAGCGGGTAATCATCGAGCTCAGGCATTCGTTGAGAGAGCGAACAGAACTTTGGGAGAGAGATTATTCAGTCATCAGTATGCGCAGGAGATGATTAGTGAAGGGAGATCGAGAGTCTGGGTGAAGAGGATGCCAGCGGTCATGAAGGCGTTAAACTCTCAGGTGATCAGGATCACAGGCAAAGAACCTGATAAAGCCCTCGGTTTAAAAGAGGTAGAGATTGATCCTGTCAATTACAAAAGACCTGTCGGAGTGAAAGAGAAGAGATTGCCCTCAGGGGTTCAGGTAAGGTATCTTCTCTCTCCCGGTGAGGATGAGGGAGGAGAGAGAAGAAGAGCGACCGATCCGATCTGGAGTATCGAGGTCTATAATATAAATCGTGTGGTGATCTCTGTAGAACAGCCTGTTTTATATTATCTTCTCGACGGACCGAAGAGATCTTTTGTGAGAGAGGAGCTTCAAGTCGTGCCGTCTGATACCGAATTACCTCCCTTATAACCGTAAGCGAAGGTGTGAATGTTATCCTCCCGTATTAATCTCTTATCATCGAACGGAGAGAGAGCAATCTTGTTAACCGTCTCGGTGTACATGGTGTGTAGATGACTTCTGATAACATTCATCTTTCTCATAGCGGGTTTATTATCGAAGAGGCAGTCTTTGTAATCGTTAAAGGTGATGGTCTTCTTTATGACCGCCTTCTTCACTCCCTTACACTTCTTCTCCTCGTAAGACTCCTCCACTCTGTATGAGTAGAGTTTGGCTCTCAATCCTACAAACTCTGCGATCTGCTTTCCTGAGGCCTCGTCTTTGAACATGCCGATGACCTTCTTATTTACACCTGTGAGTATGCCGCTTGGATGATCTTTCGGGTAATTACTCGTGTCAAACTTTGATTTCACATCGGAGGAGATGTCTCTGTAAAAGTCTTCCGTCTGTATCTCATAGGCGAGGCTATCCGTGTCTGTAAATAGGAGTTTAGCATTCTCTCCGTACTTGGGTTTGATGTAATTATAATGAAAATCTTACATCAAGGTCTTACTCAGGTCGAGGATGGACATGCCGAGGTAGACGGGTTTATTGAATTTTAGACTGACCTTCTTCATATGAACAGCGGTGAGATTCTCACAGAAGATTGTGTGATGTTGAAAATTCGGTTTACACGTTAACTTCTTCGCTTGAGATTCTCGAGTGACCAATCTTATATCGACTCTGTTTCTGATGTTCTCCATAGTCTTTCCGAATACGGAGTTATTCATCAACTTAAAGAAGTCTTTCTCAAAATCGTTCTGTGCCTTCGCTCTGAGATTCGTGTTAAGATCGATATAGGGCTTTAGCCACGCACACTCTTCGAATGTGATCCCTCTGTGAATCTTGGTGAGTTTAAGACCGAGAGATAGATAGAGTTTTAAAGTTTCGTGATGTATAACGTACTTGGTCTTGTTATTGAGATTGGGAATTAATTTCTCCACCTTATTCACGATGAGTCTCTCCGGTGCTAACGGATAGTCGTTATGCAGGTCGTGAAGTTTCTCGGGATACTCCAAGTCGACCTCAAGTATGCACGGCATACTCTTCCAATCTTTCAACTCCTCTTTTGTCATCCATCTAAAACCTTTAGTCGGCAGAGGTTTACACATTGCCCAACCGTAGAGATTGTTTGCATCGAGATAAGATATGTACTTGATCGGTTGATCGGGATCGTAATCTTTCATGTAAGGGTTGTTTGCCTTTCCGTATCTCGTAGATATCATAGAGACACCGCCTCGAATTCCTTTCTCTACCATCATTAACATGTCGTAATCACTCAATAACTCCAGTCTTACCTTGTTGATTTTTAAACACGCATCCCAGGCAAGTCCGGGAGCTGTGTAATAGAACGCTGGGTCGAGATGGTAATTATCAAGACAGACATCCCTGAAGTTTTCAAAGACATCGGAGAGAAGGAGAACATCACTCTTGAGATAGAGGTCATGGTAATCTCTCATGGTCTTCATTTTAAAGGTTTTCCAGACATTCTGTGCGTGCAGGTAATCCTCTTCTGATATTCCGCTGTCATTCAATATTGAGTGGAATGACTCTTTCGGTGGAACTGATGTTTCAGACAGTTTACCGAAGTTATCGAACCAATCGTAGGGAAAGACACCCTTTCTTAATAGAAGGTTTAACTCATCACCTTCATAAAATTCTTTAAGATTTTTAAAAGACTCTTTCGGCAAATTATTTACCAAGTTATCGAGGCTCGCTGCCATGAATTTAAAAGAGTCGATGAACCTTATTTCACGCTTGACCTCTTTCTCTTCTCCCTCTTTATTTATGAATTTATCAACCAAGATATGCTTTGTGAATGAGATGTACTTCTCCTCGTTGTTGGGTATGCAGTCTATCTTTCCCTCTGATTTACCGAGGTTTTTAATGAAGAGATGACTGTCGTAACCGGAGAGATTGTGAAAGATCACTGGATAGAACTTGGGTAGTCTGAATTTTAAATTACACATGCTATGTGCCGCTCCTCTAAACTTACCGGTGAGGTGACAGTGGTCGCGAACCTTTATATCTTCATCTTTATCTATCTCTTCCTCACAGATGCGACAGTGAGTTGCCTTTTCATAGTTGATCTTATCCTCCTGCGTCATCACCATCTTCTTTGGTATTTTAAACCTGTTATAGATCTCCTTGATATCCTTCTCCAAAGACTCGATAAATAATTGAGGGATGTCTTCGTCAGTAGATTTAGCTGTGTACTGTCTAAGGAGGGGTGTGAGAATGTCATCATCGAAGCATTTGATGAGATAACTAAAACCTGAGGGTCTATGCTTTTGGTACTGATTGGTAAAGCTTTTACCCTCATCTGGTTGGCAAGTGTCAATCTTCTCTGTAAAACACTCGAAATCAGCATAAACAACAAAGGGAACTCGCTGCTTTTTATAATGATTCTTAAAATAAATGTATTCAGGTCCTAAGAATTTTCCTTCATCGTCTTTAATCATCGGCATCTCAATCTTGACTTCCTCGTTATTTTGACAGTACTCTTTATGTTTCTCCAGTGATTTCTCTGAGTGAAACGAGTTTAAACATCTGTAGCAGAAATGTCTCTTACCGTGGTGCTTACTAACATCACCATATAACAGTCTCGACATGTTCTTTATCCAACAGAAGTGATTGGTCTCTTCGTTAGCGATAAGGAGAAGGTTTATCACCTGTTTATCTCTCTTGCTTATTCTCAGAGGGTAAACGACCCTTTCATAACCGAATACATTGATTGCGTAATTGTTCTGATTTTCAAACTTATCTATCTGTTTAAGTGAGACGGGAAACTCGATACCTGCCCAGTCAAATTTCTTTGAATCCTCTCTCATCTGTTTACTCAATCTCTCTCCATGTTCTTTAGCAGGAAAGACTGCTGAGGTTACTGCCCACTTAAAACACTCATTATCATTCTCATTCTTCACGTTGATGATCGCCTTCTTATCTGCTAATTTACCTGGTAACTCAATATAAGAAGAGGCAGAGAGAGGATTAAAAGGATTGATGTTGATGTCGAGGTGTTCGACTCGATCGAATTGCCAACCGGACCCCCTGTTATTAAAATTCTGTATCGATTCAAAGATTTTATCAGTCATCTGATCGTATAATTCAGAGAGATCGGTTGCCTCCGTCACAATCTCCACTTTCGATGCAAAGTAGCATATATTGATGTCGATGTTACCGGTGGCGGGATTCTCTTTGGTAAACCTTACGGTGAGAATTAACTTGACTTTGATCGATCCCTTACTCTTTATGAGATCTATAACCCTCGGTTTGACGCTATTCATAAACGTCTTCTCATCCATGCCGTCCACTCCGTTAACTCTGAACGTTTTAAAATAACCCTTTATAGCTGTCTTGTACTCTCTGGGTGTGAGATTATCCTCTTCAGGTGAATTTACATCCTCTATAGGTTGACCTACTTCTTCCCGCCTCCTAAAAATACTGTTTACTCTATCCTTCAGGTTTTCGACTCTCTCATTCACAGCGCTTTTGATAGGTTCAGGGATATAATTTAATAACCAACCTGTAAACCTGTTTATTACACTCTTCACGGGTGCTAGCACATCA
>OY855907.1:6938818-7081318 GCA_963693305.1 Meandrina meandrites
TAGGTAAAAAACCATATAAATAATACGCTTGCGACAGCAAAAAGGTGGCCGCGGCCGCTTAATAGAGGTGGCCGTTGAATAGAGGTATCAAATACAGCAGTTTACTGACAAATAAATCGGGACTTTGGAAAGTGGCCGCTTAATGGAGGGTGGCCGCTTAAAAGAGGTCGGACTGTATTTACAATCTCGCTCGAGGGAGTTAGAAACAAAGTGGAACTCAAGCGCTATCAGAGCTGCACAGTATTACTTCGTGTATCTCTTCGAAACTTGTAAGTTAGCCTACTAGGTAGGCATGGTGATTTGCGTTATCACTGCAGCGGTAACGCCCAGAGGTACTCTCGTTTTTGTGGGCTATGTACAGGTATGTACCACGGCATACGGTTAAGTAGGGTTCTCAATTCTTTAGAAAAGGATCCTTTTTGCTCCTTTTGGCATTGTAATCCTGGTTTGATCCTTAAATTAAACGAATACAAAATCTTGCACTTCATGATTTAAGAATATAATAGCCTAGTCTAGCCCCGCTTTGACTGTTGCAATGTTGTTTGGGGCAAGTGATCAAAGCTTCAGAAACCTCAAAATCGTGCAGCCCGTATTTTGTTGTCCGCTCTCCGATCACCAACTGGTAAGCATCCACACTCGTACCTTTTTTTTTTAACCAAACAGAAGAATTTATTTTTTACAGTGCAATCCTTCGACAGAGATATATTTCTTTTTTCGATAAATCATCATGTTGCTGTAATAAGATGAAGTACCAGTTGAATGCGCAAAAATTTGTAGTGTGCCGTGGTGCGTTTTCAAAGATAATGGATTAACGCTGACGAAACCTCACATACATGTCTGCACTAACCAGTCTCTTGAAAGTTTGTTTGATTTATTTGAGCGAGGGAAGAGTTCCAGAGCTGTGGGATGCCATTTTTGATATTAAAACCAAGAAGTTACGGAACTTTCTAGGTTTTAATACTTCGGTTTTCATAGTTTGTGCAAGTAACGGGTGAAAACTGCATCAACAACGATCCGAATGAACGGCCGAGTGAACAGCGTGTGCAGCATGTGCATAAGCTCATGAAGCTCTGAACAAACAGACCGAGCAGACGAAGGTCGAGAATGCAGAAAGTCATCCACACGACTTACTGACTGGAGGGTTTAAGTGAGTAGTAAAATGAAGTCATTATAAAAAAGGTCGCGACAATTTTGTTTTTGTCAAAAATGTTATGACATTTAAAACTTGTCCGCTAGTGCGAATTGGCCCAAAATTTGTCCGCTAGTGCGAATTGGCCTTTAGTCGTGAGAATGGCGTTTAAGCAAGATGTATTGTAATCCAATCAAGCTTTCGTCGCTATTTTGTAAACAACGTTTTTAGGATGAAGAAAGCTTATTTAAATCTTAAGTTAAAAGCAAAATACTAAACTTACCATTGAAAAACTGAGCGCCTGGCCCAGAGCAAAGTCATTTGGTCGTTTCAACTTGATGGCTCGCGAAGACTGTTTGTACGCGAGTACTTTATTTAAACGGCCGCATTAAGCGCGCGCAATCTGAGCATTGAAATAGTCTTCATTGGCATAGCATAGCGCCCGGTTTATAAGCTAAAAGTTAAAGTATTTTTATTCGTTTAAGCAGAGAAGTAGTTTTGAAGTTGCGGGTTTCCATTTTAGAAATTGAAACCAATAAGTTAAGCAGTTCCGGCAGTACTCTAGGTTTAAAAAATTCGGAATATTATTGTTTACGTAAGTAACAGATGCATACTGCGCCAACAACGATCCGAATGAACGGCGGGATGCACAGCCCAAACATGCGCATAAGCACATGAGGGTCTGCACAAACAGATCGAGCACACGAAGGCTGAGAGCACAAAAAGCCACCCAACCGACTGACTGACTAAAGGGTTTAACTAAGTAGTGAGTGAAGTCCTTGTTTGTGTGAATAACAGACGTAATCTGCACCAACGGCAAACCAAATGAACGGAAGAGTGAGCAGCCAGACAGGTGCATAAGCACCTGAATGCCTGAGCAAACATACCGGACAAACAAGAGAGCCGAAAACGCACGCGCCGCTCAGACTAGCCCGTTATACCACTTTTACTACGAAGATAAATCGCTACTAGCCTAATTATGCCATGTCATTGTCGACCATAGACTGAGCCAGGAAAAATAACTGTAAATAGTCTTAAGGATGTTTTTATTTATGTCGTATTTTTCTTCATTAATTTCTCAGATTTCAATGCTGTGTTTACAAATCTTGGTGCGAGTGGAAGGTATGGTCCAACATCACTTGGTAGTCACTACACAGGTCAGGATCATGACGGTCAAGTTACACTGTCCGGCGGTATTCAACAGTGGACTGTGCCGTACACTGGTGAATACCGGATAGAAGCAGTAGGAGCAGCAGGGGGGTATGGACGAAACAGCAACAACGGTCAATACCGAGGAAGAGGTGCAAGAATGATTGGAACTTTCTCCTTATCCAAAGGTGCAATAATCCGCATTCTTATTGGCCAAGAAGGAGGAATCAACAGGGTGTCAAATTCTGCTGGAGGTGGTGGAGGTACCTTTGTAGTGAGAGGAAGCAATACGCCTTTGATTATCGCTGGAGGCGGAGGTGGCATGGAAACTATTTCTTCAAGACATGGAGGATGTGATGCGAGCACAAGTACGACCGGAAATACTGGGTACAGATCATGGTCAGGAGGGATCAATGGACATGGCGCACAGACGGCTGATAGCAGTAATTCAGGTGATGGAATAGTGATCTTAATAATTTTATTTCACTGAAAAGAGTTATTATCAGGAAGTCGAAACAATGTCCCTGCAACTTGTTGATATCCTCATGTTGGTTCACAAATACGAAAAACTCACACTCAACTCTGCAGAAACGAACGCCGCGCCGATTTTTGACCGGATGTGACGTCATTTGTTGTTGGATGATTCAGATACGAAAATTTGAGGAGTTTTCTGCCCCGCCCCTGAACCAACGCTTGCCTGGGGCCCACGTTCATTTCGTAAAGACGACATCAAATGTTTTTTTTTCTAGGTATTGTTTTGAAACAATTCTAATAAGAAGATGCTCGCACCGCATGCTCTTGACATAGCTGATAACTATCTCATCATTGTTCTTTTGAAGGGAGATACAAATTCGAGACACTTAAAACAAATAGGAGTACGAGGTAAATTTTAGTGTTTTGAGAAAATAAACTTTTGTCGTCGCCTTTTGTAAATGAACGTTTCGCATCGGCAAGTGTTCATGTGATCTGAAAATAAAGTTTAATTTTCGCAAACCGCTTACAAATGTGTCTACTGGAAAACTATTTCATCGTTTACTCACTTTGTTTGCAATCAGTCGTAGTTCTTCTTTACCTTCACGAATAAAAGGGATTTAGCAATCAAGGAGAATGAGAAATTCAGAGTTAGCATTTCGAGTAGCATTTCGAGTAGTTAGCATTTTAACGTGGGGTAGGCCATAGCATGAAGAAAAAAAAAGCCAACAACACGGGGAAGTTTCCAGCTGGTCATCTATCCAAACAATAACCCTGCCCAACAGGGCTTAACTTGAGCGATTTGATGACGACTACCAGTGCTTTCCTTGTGGTGTCAGTCGCAGACCCGACAGTATATAAATCAGCTACAAAGTTTAAAACAGTTTTAGCAAAACAGTGCCGAACTGTTTCAAAGATCTAGGGATTAAGCCAGGAATTGTAATGCCCTAGTTTCGTAACTTTTAACCCTTAAAGCCACCTGGGGCTGATACCACAAGCACTGGCTCTCGTCCTATCATCAAAGTTAAGCCCTGTCGGGCAGGGTATGTACTTGGATGGGTGACTAACTGGAAATACCTCGCGGTCAGCGCTTTCTTTTCTCCCTTGTTTGTCCATGATTATAAAATATTTCCGCGAAATTTCAGAATTTCGGGCCCTTTTTTATTCTTTATTTTTTTTATTTTATATTCGGCAAAGGACGGGATAATTTCTTTGTGTTTGATCTCGTGTAGAAGTTTTTTAAAACTTGAAATCACGCCGCCCAGTGAGGCTAAAAAGATAGACCAAAGAAAAACAGCTGTAAATTCGTTTTAAGAGCTCCAGTTGCTTAGACATATCACCTAGATCGGGAATATGACTGTAGGTAGCCATTCGAAGTTGATGCTTGTAGTGTATCTACCAAAACAATCCGCGTCTTGCTGGGTAAATTTGCCTGTTATGAGCCCGTGTTCATTTCATAACAACACGACACAATGTGTTTTGGTTCCTTTTAATTTGTTTCTATCGCAGATTAGTAGAATTCTACTAGTACACTAATGCAAATGCTGTAATGTGATTGGCTGAGCTATTGAACACTATCAGCCATTAGTGTGCAGTTGCCGAAGGTCGTCCACAAAATGCGACGTTTTTATCGTTTTTCCGAAGTTTTGGAAGGAAGTTTAGATGTAAATGGATAAAAAAATTCCCGAGAAGACTAACAGAAGGACATTAGCGGTTTCTTGACTTTAAAAGCTTGAAATTATTGAAAAACGGGTGCACGCGCGTAAACAACTGCAAATTTACCAAGGACAATTCAATGCGTGCGATTTTGTTAAAGCGTTTAATAGTTCGATAGAAAAATAATTAGAAACCATTATTTGCGTTTATTTCAGTTAGAATTCTACTAAAACAATTAGATTATTCGCTCTCAATTTCTATGAGGTGATAGTTGATTCGGCCTGCGGCCTCATCAACTATCACCTCATAGAAATCTCGAGCTCATAATCTAATTGTTAATTAGTAGAATTCTACTAGTACACTAATGCAAATGCTGCAATGTGATTGGCTGAGCTATTGAACACTATCAGCCATTAGTGTGCAGTTGCCGAAGGTCGTCCACAAAATGCGACGTTTTTATCGTTTTCCCGAAGTTTTAGAAGGAAGTTTAAATGTAAATGGATAATAAAATTCCCGAGAAGACTAAAAGAAGGATATTAGCGGTTTCTTGACTTTAAAAGCTTGAAATTATTGAAAAACGGGTGCACGCGCGTAAACAACTGCAAATTTACCAAGGACAATTCAATGCGTGCGATTTTGTTAAAACGTTAAGATCGATAATATGTAGGAAAATAATTAGAAACCATTATTTGTGTTTATTTCAGTCAGAATTCTACTAAAACAATTAGATTATTCGCTCTCAATTTCTATGAGGTGATAGTTGATTCGGCCTGCGGCCTCATCAACTATCACCTCATAGAAATCTCGAGCTCATAATCTAATTGTTAATTAGAACACGGTTGCACCTGACGCTCGTGACTTAATCGATTAACATCTTATCACTATTTCACCAAAATTTACGTTTGCATTTAACATCCGTCAAAGTTTAATTATTTTTTGGTCAGCGGAATTATGCAAAATAGTCGTAAAAACACTAAGGAAAAAGAGTCAAGAGGATATTTCGCTTAAGACTTACATTGTTGCATTTCGGAACTAAAAAAAATGTTTAGCCGTTAGAAAGTCATATGGTTCGGCTTAACAGCATGTGTCTAATTTCGATGCATTGATAAAGAGCTTCGTTTCAACAACCCAAGCGAATTTACCGGTACGTTTGAGAAAAAAAAAAAATCTATATGCTTGTTTAAACGAGGATTGAGAAATATTAGAGTTGTGCCAAATGTTAAATAATGCCATTTAAAATTACTATCAAATTAAAGTTTTTGTTATACTAAAAACCTGTTCCACATTATTGAATTATTTCAATTTGGCGAGTCTAGCTAAAGCTCTGTGATTTTCTCCTAGTGAAAGAAAACGAGTTTTTATGCTGATTGGAAGTGTCCAAACTTCCATGGGTGGTTTTGTAAGTGAACGCAAATAGTGTTCATTTTATAATAGCTAGGTTTGTACTCTACCTAATAGCTATATATGGACAAAAAATCAAAGAAATCGATTTTTCAATCAAGATTTCGCTTGGGTTTTTATGACAATCCGTCTGAAGCATGTTTCAAGTTTTTATTGTTGTGTTTCTAGGTGGTGGTGGTGGCGGTTTTTACTCCAGTGGAAGAAGTTCAACCCAGTTTGGTGGCACCATGGGAACAGGTGGAGAAGGTGGCAAGGGATTTCTTCAGGGTGGGGTGGGTGGACGATCCTTATATAACAATATCGACGGTGGGTTTGGAGGAGGGGGTGGTCCTTATGGATACGGTGGGGGTGCTGGAGGAGGCGGCGGGTATTCTGGTGGAAGCAGTGGAGATAATGAAAATGATTCCTGTGGAGGAGGGGGAGGGTCGTTCAATTCCGGAAAAAATCAGCGAAAACAATGTTGTTACAAAACAGCTGGCCATGGTCAGGTAACCATCACACTACTTTAGATATATCACCATTACTGAATGAGACAATGTTATTTTCAAACATCAGCAACTAATCATCAAAAATTTAGAAATTAAGATTGGCATTAAGAGAGCTCGTACGCGTACATTTGTTTACCACCCCTTTCGGTTTTCAACTTGTGTTAGCGATTTTTTCTCTTGATAGCAAAATCGAACATGATGACGTACATGCATAGAGAAGTACTTTCAGTTTGATATTCCCTTTACGCGTGTTGTGTATGCAGGCCATAGCTACCGTGTTAAGATTTTGGTGCTAAAAATGGACTTTTCTCCGATTTGAAAGAGCGGTGATGTCCTTGAATGACTTAATACGTTTTCAATTTGCATGTTACCTGGTTTCATGATAAACAATTAACACAGATTGGATGAATCTTGCTACTCTACTGTCCCTTTTGAAGATCGACTGCTGACAGAGCTAATCTAAAACTACGTGGTCAGTTTTTGGTGCAAAAGGAGAAAGAGCAGTACAAAAGCAGGAACGGGTCAAACAAAAAGTTCAATTCTTGCCTTGTACATTCGCTTAACTTAAGTATGCATTTTAAATTTACTTTTACCAGAATCTAACTCTAACAAAGTTTAGAGAAAAGAAGCATTTAGCTCTCCCCAGACTACAAAAAAAAAAAAAAAAAAAAAAAAAAAAAAAAAAAAAAAAATAATAATAATAATAATAATAACAACTCGACGGTTACTAAAGGCGTTTTTCAGAAAATTCAGCAGCGAAAGGGTTAAAGTCAGATGCATTTCTTTCTTTTTTCGCGGGATCACAAATGCAGCATTCTACGCCTTTGCTATGGCATTTTCTTGCTAACGCAAAACCCGCAACAGGCTAACAAAATCCCAATACAACACATTTTTGTTTATACTATATCTTAACGGCCACCTATTTTGGGTCCCAAACAAAAATTCACTGCAAATTTCTTTCCGTGCAACGATAATGTCGATAATAAAATCTGGTGCAAATGTCATGCACTTTACTCACTTATGAATTGTAGAAGAACAACTTAGTTTCTGGAACAAAACATTGGTATTATTGAAAGGGGAAGAGACGCTAACATATGCAATGTCGCTTAAAAGTTTGGAAAGCGACCATGCTGTTATGTCCTGCGCAAGGGAAAATCGGGGGGTACTTACCTAATCTCGGAAATCTTGGTTGGAAAGTAAACAATCCATTCGGAAAATTGTGGACTATGCGTCTGAGCGGTCCTTTCATTCCCCTTGGTATTTGAACTGTTGGAAAATCTTGTGTCATTTCTTTACCTCTCCTGTTTCCAGTCTACCATCAAGGGAAAAAAATAGCATGAAACTAAATGAAAAATGGTAGATGCCAATTCTTTTGGTCGGCTTGCTGCTTTTATGCTGTTAAATACTCATTAAACGGTTATTTCAACCGATTTATTCCGCCAAGTGGTAATCAGCCCTTGCATTGGTTCTTTGATATTTTTTAATTGTGTCGCCACGCAACGTTTAGGCGTTTCACGTTTGTATGACATTTTTGCCACCAGACCGGGCGAGAACCATGTTAGAAACGTTTGCAAGTAAAGCTAATGATGTACATCACTTAGTTGCGAGTGGGTTAAGAGAATATACATCAGTTTGGTGTGTACGTGTTCTTGGTATGCGCCCGAAAAATTATATTTCGATTTTATTGCTTCATTATACTACAGCTACAGTATAATACTGTTCAGCTGACAATCTTTTTCATATTTCTATTAATTTTCCGAACATTGAATCCAGCCAATCAAAGATCCAACAAACTGCAGGTGTCATCTGTAACAGGAGTTCAAACAACTGTAGGGCTGATGAAAGTATTATATTGAAATTTGGCTGTGCATGTTTATTATTATGCATTTATTAATCTTTCAGCCCGTTTAAGCCGATTTTCTTAAACATGGCTAAAAAGTGTCTTGCGTATTAAAGTTGTTTAGGGAAGCTTATTAACTCCACACTTGTGGCTCATTTTGCTTTCTGTAAAACCAGCTATCATTTAGTTGAACTCATTCAAATTAAAACAATGTATTTAGCACAAGCTATTTAGCTCGTTGGTGTTAACGGGATATTATATGAGCCCTTACAATATTATCGCTTTTCAAGTATATTTTTTGTTACTGGAAATTTAGTTTGCAGCTATCAATAAACGAGTTCCACTGTACATCGCTTGTCTGTTGTTGTTTTAACAAGTAGAGGGACATATTAAAAATATCTCCGCCTAAAGTGACATAAAACACTATTTCGACAAAGGTAACACTGGAATAAAACATGTTTCGTCTCATCACGACTGGAACGTATGTCACAGAGAAAAGTATTAACATCAGCAGTGATTAGGCGGTGCATTGCGCAAATGAGATAGGTTCAATCTGAGTTGCACAAAACAGATTAACGTTGCAGTACTCAGCGAAGGCAAAGCAATTCCAGTTCTTTGAATTTTTTATGCTTCATTCAAGATTTAATGATTCTGTTTGGACTTTAAGCTTAAAGGGGCAGTCTCACCAAAATTTCGTGCTACTTGAAAATCCAATGAAGGGGTTGGTATCAATTGGGAATTCACTAGTAGTTGCCTAACCTTGTTAAAATGCACTGTACTAGTCACAAAAGTTGTTTAAAATCGGTGTGGCTACGGACGGGTAGGAAAGAAGTGGTCTAAAATTTGAAAACGTCGGGCCGACGTTTTCAAGTTTGACAGTGTTACATGGAGGAAAATAACTAAAAAACTATCGATTATGGGTTTTTCACTTCCGAGAAAGTGAATTTATGTCTTTTTTGCCATTAAAAGGTTATTCTGTTGATCAGTGAGTGCACCTTTATAATTCCAGCATAGTTTACACAAAAACTTAGAAGACCTCTCGTGATACTGCCCCTTTAAGAGTGCTATAGGTATTATATATTAATTTAAAAAACATCTTGTCCTCGGCGCTTTTGGCTTAAAACTTTAGCAGGTAAGATTATCAGCGACGATTCCATTCTTATCAACAGTCAGTTGGGCAGCCATTTCTTCCATGTGCCCAGATATCGCTATAAGGACAAAGGAATATGCCGACCTGCAGGTGAGACAAGTCGTTCCGCGATCAGCCGCCATTTTGATTTTGATTTTTATGCTGGTATGCGCACTTTGTATCCAGCGGTCTCCAGTGAATGAAACGAGCTCCCTAACCACATCCCTACTTCTTGACAGTGCAGACACATCCTGTATTGTATTTCATCATTGCTTGAATATTGCTAACTTAGCTTAAAACCTTTTTCACGGATTTTAACAGGTCTTTCAACAGGCAAAATTAATATATGTGGCGTATGATACCTAAAAATAATGGACCATATTTATCAACAATTGCTATATTAGAGCACTAAAACTGTTAACAAGCGTCTTTGGCTGCGGATGGCCTGGCTGGAAATGGATTTTCAAGTTGTTTTCAAGCGTCTTAAAAAAAAATCAATATTTATGGCCTTAGTTTTATTTCTATCCCCAATTAAGGTCATGTGTTCCTTTAGGTGTTTTTCATGGGTTAAGTTGCCTACCATTAATTCCAGAACAGCTTAGACCAAAAATCTGCGATATCCCCATGACGTAGCTCCTTTAAAACATTACCTATCTATGACCTGTAAGAGTGCAAGAAAAATGTAATTGGTTTATACAACAACTCTTGTAGACATAATTTTCTAAGGAAAAAAAAAAGACAGGAAATCATGGACAGTGTAGTGAATTGCACTGGGATTTACAACTGTCAGTCTTTCCCTCTCCATAAGTGGACTCTCTTATTTCTCATATTGATTTGCAACGTGCTGTAACATGCCTTTCCTTTGTTTTTCTTTGCAGTTGTCTGTCGGACAAGACTGATTGTAATGAGTGTCTATCGATCATCGACAGAAGTGAAACACAATCCATTTGTGAGAGACTATTATTATATGGCTACAATAGTACGCGCGCTCTGATTGGCTGATGAGCGGGCAAGATTTTCTTGTAATGACCGGGCATTATGAAAATTTTTCTTGCCTTAGCTTTTTATAACTTTTTAAGGGTCAAACACTTGTAAACACAGGTCAGTTTGTTTTGTGAAAATTAAGGTGGTTAAATTTGCCCAGATCTTGGCGTAATGAAGACAAAAATTGCCTCACTGTCAAATGAACGGTTTCTTCTGGTCTGGATCCCATAACCTCGAATGACCTCTTGCACGCGCAAGCGGATATTGAAAAACGTTTCCCTTTTTTCAGCGCTAAAAAGGCCATATAATAAATAACTTATTAACCTCGTCCGTTTGGTCATTACAGGGACTCTATCGTTCGGTCAATACATCAAGGCCGAGGTCTGAGATTTCCCTGTAATGACCTCACTCTCGATTAATAAGTAGTATTTATTGTAGTAAAGAAATAAAATCTTACCGGCCATGCACTTCAAAGCCAGCAAAGTAATGATCTTTTTTTTTTTTTTCAATATTTCTTCAACATTTTTTTTTTTATAGTTTGATCGGAATTTTTCTATGCATCGTTGAATTTTCTTTATGTCTCAAACAACAGAATGTCACAATTTTTGTTTCAGATTTCCAGAGTGGGGTAGCAAATGCTTCATGCGTGACGCGTGATCGTGATAATACGGAAAGTCGTGATGATATATAATCAGATAACACGGATGTTATAATTCTCTGCTGGAGGTCTGTTATGTCCTTGTTCAGTGAGTACGTCTGTTGGTTCGCATCTCCTACAGCTAAGCTTTAGAGCACGATGGATAACTGTGTATAAGAGCCAAAAATGAAATCAACACAGAGACAGTTCAGCGAAAAACTTCAGCGGGGCTCCTCGATTTTATCTGTTGTTGCGATGCTGTTGACGTTTGCACTTTTCTTTAGAATCGAGACAGTAACCCATGACATGAACGCCATTGATTCAAAGTTCACCCAGCAAATTCAACAAATAGGAGAAGTTCTGAAAAAAGCAGCAACCACTCAACAAGACCGAAAGACAGAGGACTATGATGTTTCTAGTGGTAGGTGAAAAAGATTCAGTTTATTAGTGTCAAAATAAGAGAGAAGGAAAAGAACCCTGATGTATCATGTCGTTGTGTATAGCCATGCTGCAAGCACGAGTGTAATGTATCTGTGACTGATGATATATAAATTAACTTTACGCAGCATAAATCATAATTCTAACAACTTGAATGGAGAAATTGTTAAATCGTTCCTTCCTTTACCACTGGACTACAGTGATCACTGCTAAAATACATAGAAGGACATTGTTGCCAATTTTCGTCTAGTGCTTTATTCGAACACTGGTGTCACAAGGCCGTGTTTGTTATACCCGTTTGTTTACTGCGAAAATACGTTAGGCTAGATTTTATAGGCAGACAACCCTATTTCAAACCTTTTAACGACTTAAACAATCATTTACCCGATATATAAGATTGCTCAACCCCAAATAACAAGTTGTAGACATCGTTTCTTTGTCTTAATTAGATGAACTAAATTGGTACGTTGCTGGTGTCCTGTTTGATTATCAACTTTTATATGTAGACAAATTCAGCGAGGAAAAAAAATCAACCCTAGCATTGCGACATAGTAAAGTAGGGTATATACGCGTTCTATTTTGCATGACGCACAACGGAATCTTTCAGAGCTTTTTTTATTAAACAGAAATGCGTGGATTTTTGCCAACTACTGGTGACCTTGTGTTTTGTTTCATATACTGCGCATGGAAACAGATGCTGTTTGTAATAGAGACTTTCAATATATTGACTCTAATACTAAGAAACAAAACAGAAACAGAAACTGTTCTTGTACGTTACTTAAGAACACGTGGAATAAAGAAGATAACATTATGAGGAAGCTTAAGAGGGGTTGGGGGGGGGGGGGGGGGGGGTTAGGGGTTTATTTTCAGCAGATCAATCTTGCATTCCAAACATTGCTCAAGACAAATTGGATCAGTTTATGTTTCTGGGAAACTGCCCACCTACCCCTCCCCAAACCTAGTATTAACACTTACACTGTCATCCAGCAGAGGGTGCTTATATCCGGGAAAGGGAGGGGGAAAGGGGGGGGGGGGGGGTGGGTAGTTGGGCTTATTAGTGTACGGTATAGCTTTCCATAACTTTTTGTTGCCAAACATATGTGGAGACTTGGCAACTACTTGTGACCTTGTATTTTGTTTCATGGACTCGGCATCAGAAATATCGTGACGGACGCTGGCTTAAAATAGACTTTGTATATAGTGACTGTAATGTTAAACAACAGATGTCGTCAACGTAAAAAAAAAAACAAAAAAAACAAAAAAAAAAAACGGTTGTTCTGCTTTATGGAACACATACAACAAAAAGAAGCCCAATCTGCAAACAAGCTCTCGTGGTTTTCTGTTTTATACGTTAAAGTAGTTTGCTTCTGCAATCCAAACAAACCCCAGACAGAATAAATAATTTTGTTGTTTATTTTTTTTTTTAAATGCTAGGGTCGACCCTAACATTGCAAAATAGAATTGTTAATTTTACACGATGTAAAATCTACAGTCTTATTTGTTACCAAAGATATGTGAAGACTTGACCTCGTATTTTATTTCACAAAGTCTGCATCCAAAATATCGGAAACAGACGCTGCTTGTAACTGAAACTTCCAATACCGTATGTCGCGACTAAACAATGGCGTAAACTGTTTTTGTACGTTAGGATCAAAAGAAACAGATATGACAAAATCATGGGTAAGAGCACAGTGCAGACTTTTTCTCCCCACTTTCTTTTGAGAAGGCCCGGGGGGGGGGGGGGGTACTCCCCTAAATTTAGGATAGGGGTGTGCCGCGAACGTTCTCAAACCCTGACCCTATCTAAGGATAACGAAAACGAAAATTAATACCCTTTCTAAGGCCCAAACCTGAAAATTGACACCCTATTCAAGGGGAGGAGAAGCATTGGGTGACGACTCAAATAACGGCTAAGCGCGCACGGCAAAGCTCAAATCTTTCAAAATCGCTTTGTTAATACTTAATGACGGATAGTTCAGTTTTAACAGACAATTTTTCGTTTAGCTGGCCGTTTATTTGAGCTGATAGAATTTAGCTAACCGCTATCTAAGGATCACACCGAGAACACAATGCCAAAGAGAGCAAAAGTGATACCCTATTTAAGGAACGAGAACCTCAAAAAACATACCCTATCCCGCGGCACATACCTATAAAGCCCATATATGGGAGTACCCCCCCCCCCCCCCCCCCCCGGGTGAGAAGGAGACGGCGTTTTTCCTTCTACAGCAGCTCTACTCCGCATCCTAAAATCTTCTTAAAGATGTAGGGTACAAGGTTCAATCGTAGGAAAATGAGAGAGCTAGTAAAGAATTACAATATTATAGGCTGTCATGTAATACTACTGGAAAGACTCACATTATAACCAGTACCAGATGGTCAGGTCTCATGCTAGGATTGCCTTTGCGCTGTGTTAGCTCTTTTGAGGCCATTATTTATTCCTTGCTTAATTCTCATTATGTCTCACCATAATGTGAATACTGCACATGTCATCATTATTTTATTGCCATGTAATAATTCGCTGTTACCACCATCATCACTTGCAATCTCAGTTCATCATCACCTTCTAAAATCTCCTTAACTCTACCTGTAGGCTCTAAACTACCGAGAAATATAAGACATCTTCGTGGTACGTAACAATCTGCTTTTGTTCCAGGGAATGAACACAAAAGTACTATTGCTCGTCGCAGCGTGTACACACTTAACTCCAACGACTCTGTTGGAGTAAAGGATATTCGGGAAGTAATCAAGAGATATGTGACATCAATTATCGTGGGATCTGTCTGCCTAGCACCTGGGAAAGTTTGTGTGGCTGGACCACCTGGGCCGAAAGGAGTTCATGGCTCTCCCGGTAAACGAGGACCGAGAGGAAGTAGGGGAAGGAAAGGCATCACGGGACCTCCGGGTGAACCAGGGAAGCAGGGAATGATGGGAGACATCGGAACGCCAGGCGTAAAGGGAGAAAAAGGTAAAATGTTTGCGCTGGATTCACATTCTTGGTTTTCATGTTACGTCATAAAATTCTGAAATCAAAATTCAATAGACCTGCTAAACTTTCGATGCCACTAGATGTAAGATGAACTAAAAATATATCTTTTTAAAAACATAGCATTTTGATTATTCAAGTTCTCTGCCGTAATTATTATGTGATATCAAGCTGTGTGCCGTGACAAAGTTGTTTTGATTCAAAGAAATCCTTTCCTTTCCATTTTTGCAGATTGAACATTCCCAATGTACTAAGTGCTGTTTATGTAAAAGTATAATAGATCATGAATCAAAAGTAGTCGCTATTAATAGCAAAATTAAGTTCCAAATGGTTTCATTGACATCACGGCGGCCATGTTTGTGTCCCTCGGAAGGAAACAAATATGGCGTCTCCATACTGAGCTTTATAAATTTGCGTAGAAAGGTTCGGCGAATAACTTGCAAACGGTTCACCGCACAGACCTGAGATTTGGAAAAAATGTTTATCTATTTATCTTCTATAATATTTGAATTTCATAGCTTCTGTCGTTGAATGGTTTCGATTTTATTTTTTTATTGCGTGGCAGTGAAAACCACCAATACGGTATATATTGGACAATTTAGCCCAAACCACTTGTTGACCGGTTATACTTAGATCCAATGCAAATATACAAAATGTCAAAACTTAAACTCGCCCCCTTGGTTAGAAAAGACAGATATAATTTCCATCGGATCGTACTTTTTTACTTAGCTTCATTTCATCCAATAAATGTCTGTTTCCTTTCCAATATTCTTTTCTTAGTGCCCGACAGAAACACTCCCCCCACCCGCCCAACTCCGAAAATAAAATATCTTCCATGGGAGTTGTTACAGTGCGGCTACTATTACCGGGGTCACCCAGACAAAGTTAACCAATCACAAAGCAGAACGGAAACAATAGATTTCAACATTTTTAACTTCAGCCAATAAAATGCCGAGTACAAAACAATGAAATTTCAACTTGTTCGTTCGGCACGAAAACAGATCGATACAAATTTTGGCTGTAAGGCACTGAGTTTTCAATTAATTTCAATTGTATCCCTTTTGAACTTGAGTAGTTGTGACAGCAACATTTTGAAGGTAAATATTAGCATTGTTTATGAAAGAGAAGTTCGAAACAGGGAAAGCAACGACCGTACCGTTTGTCTCAACTGTTGCGTGGCAGAGTTCGCTCGTGACAATTTCAAGTTTTCTCTACGCCATCAACTGGAGTTTTGGTGGTACCATTTGGAAAATATATCCAAGTAATGCTAGCGAGGGAAGACTTTCTTCACGGCATAACCTACCAGTGAAAGCTAAGATTCCAACTTTTTGTGTTTGAGTAAATAACAATACTGAAATTTCAATTTGTTCCCTCCTGAAGTCCGTGAAGCTTATGCAGTTTATGCTGAATATGGCATTAGCTAGCGTTAACGCTTAGATTTAAAAATTTGAGTAGTTTCACATGCTGTATAAATGAATGTCATTTGTCATGCAAGTTTAATTTGCAAGAATCGATGTCAATCTCTGTGAAAGCAGTGGACGCGACGGCTTTTTGTTTGGCAAATTATGTGGCGGAATTTGATTCTCGAAAAAAAAATTAACCACCGGCCGGTTCACTATTTTCTTGCAAATGTGACAATGCAGGACACAGGACGAATTCCAAACAGGAAAATCGGTTTTGTTTTCAACACTGACTAGCATACAAGTGAAATTGCTCTATAAACTTTTCTTTCCGAAATAAATTCCTTCACAAGCTCAGTGTCGAGTTTTTGGTCTCGGAAGAGGAAACCATTGAAGTGTTGAGATGCTAGAGAAAACCTGGCGGTGGTTAAGTTTGAAAATTCAAATACGCCACATATCGTGCAACAGTTGAGACAAACGGTACGGTCGTTGCTTTCCCGGTTTCGAACTCTCTTTAATAAACATCGCTAATATTTACCTTCAAAATGTTGCTGTCACAACTACTCAAGTTCAAAAGGGATACAATCAAAATTAATTGAAAACTCAGTGCCCTACAGCCAAAATTTGTATCGATCTGTTTTCGAACAAGTTGAAATTTCATTGTTGTTCAATTTCATTGTTCTGTACTCGGCATTTTATTGGCTGAAGTTAAAAATGTTGAAGTCTATTGTTTCCGTTCTGCTTTGTGATTGGTTAACTTTGTCTGGGTGACCCCGGTAATAGTAGCCGCACTGTAATATATATTTTTTACAGCTTTATTGTTTGTATGATTGTTTCCTAAGGTAATGCAGGAGCGCCTGGACATCCGGGGTCTAAAGGTGAACCCGGGGAGTCTATATCTGCCCCAGAGGTGATTGTATCTCCTGTCTCACTCGCTGTGACTGAAAACCAGACCGCCACGTTTTACTGCTCAGCAGATAGTAATCCAAAGCCTAGTGTGTCCTGGAGTAAAACAAATGGCGTAACACTGGTGAATAACGGTGGTCAACAGAATAAGTTAGAGGTTGAAAATGTCGCGTTTAATGATTCGGGGAAGTACATTTGCACTGCTACAAATATCCTAGGAAAAGTTCAGAAGGAAGTTAAACTTTTCGTTGAAGGTAAGAGCCGTGCATTTCTTAATATGGTTCATTCATTTTATTGTTCTTTCTTTTGTTCTGCTTAATTAGTAAACACTGTAATACCATTTATAATCCATCTTTTTTTTTTTTCGTGCGCGAGATTGGTGTTAACAGGCTACGTAATGCAGTCAAAACTGGGGAATATCTGATGATATTTACCAAGTGATATTCGCTCTCGGTAAACTATTCGCTTCTCGGAACAAATAATGTCCGCGGACAAATATTCATGTAAATTTTCGCGCCAAATGGAGGCCACATGTAGCTGGTGGATTGTGAGAATTTACGAAAAAAGCAATGATTAAGGTTGTAAATAAAGTTGCCAACATTAATTTATTTATTTTATTTACAAATAAAAGTTGAATCTTATTTTGAGAGCTCCTAAGCCGCCCCCTTTTTTTTTTTCTTATAACTCCCTCTTCATTTGTCATCCCTCAAGAGCTCGTGAAAACAAATAATTACGTATTTGTCGTGTCACATGATATTAATAAAATTACTCCCTGTGTGTTTATTGCATCAATGTAGCAAATCAAGCTTATTCCTAGGAGGAAGCTCTGTTTTTGTGTTGAATATTGTCTCGCAACAACAATAAAAAATAATAATACGAAAATATAGCACTCTATTGTTATCACAGGCAACAATGATAGGATAGCTGAGATTCGTGTATACAGACGATTTGGCGACCGACAGCGACGGGTTCTTGGTTTGTCTGTTTTGGCCGTTTTACAGAAGTTCATACGCTGGAAGTCTACATCTAGTATTCGGTCGCGTGCTATGTCTTTCGTGAGTAGGCTATTGTTAGAACAAACATTGCGCACGAGAAAATGACATAGTTCATGACGTGCACTTGCAATGAGATTGTTCGAAATTGTTGCAAATAAAATGACGGCCTTTCACTGCGTGAAATGAGTAATTTCATGGAATTTAAGGGGTCGTGATATTTCACGACACCCGGCGAATCAGAGTTCGAAACGCGACGTCTCAGGAAACGTGACGTGTCGGAGGGTGTCATGTTACTGACACCCGTGGCACGGTGTGGCAGGACAAAACCATGGTCTTGGTACGTTAAGTGCGAGGTGTCAATGGATGTCAGGGTTCTGATACTCAATGACACGGTTAAATTTTGTGGCAGATGTAGAATGTAGATGTTCTTATCAGTCTGTCTACCACACGTAAAACTCGTTTTGCCTGTTCGTCCTTGAACGGAATGAAATTTATTAGCCTGCTAGCAGGCTCTCTTTGGGGCCTCCGAAGAGAGCCTGCTTGCAGGCTAGGAATTAATGGGCGCTTAAAGCGCTTATCTCGTAAAGGTAGTTTTTGCGGATCTTTACGCGCCTTTACTTGGTACGTGAAGGTAGTCTTACGGATTTTATTACGCGCCTTTACTTGTCGCGTAAAGGTGTTTTTTTTTTAACTGATCTTCACCCAAATTACGTTGATCTGTTCGACGCTTCACCGTTTGTGTCAGTCGAACCGGTTGGGTAATCCAAACTTATCAGGTTCTTCACAGTATGTTTTGTTGTCGTTTTACATATTTCACGCGAATCAAAACGCCATAGAATATCCAAAATACTAACATGCAATTATAATAATTTACAGCAAAGATACACCAAACCCAATTAAGTGTGCTCTGAGAACCTTTTTTTCAGTATTCAGACTTGTACTTGATTATTTTTCATTTCATAGACCTGTAGTACCTGACTGATAAAAAATAACATGACACACTGACAGAAATATTTTAAGGATACCTCACAAAGAACCTGCAAAAGGTTCAACATTTTATTAGAAAAAAAAAAAATGATGACTACTACAGCTTCATCATAATAGGTCAATACTATAACATTACTATGCCATACACTAGCTGCGGTTCATGATTACACAATATATTTGCCAAGAATTACAGTGCAAAACACTTTTGGTAATAGCATAACTAAAACTAAATGGAGTTATTTGAAAATTGCCTGGGCTCTGCTAGTACCTACATGTAAAACTCTAAATATTCAATGTTCTTATTAACACATATTACAAAAAGGTACAACTTATGTTATCACTGATTTATTTCACTAACCAAAATAATTGTTAATGACAACTAATTTAGCTTATTGTGTTCAACTTGGGAAAATTGTTTCAGACTGTAAATTTCCATATTCCTTGAAAACTCAGTTAAGTTGCATTCACTCATGTGCAGCTGTTTAAAGGACTTGAGTCGGCCACGCCTTTGTTTTTTGTTGACATACCAATTTCATACCACCCCCCCCCCCCCCCCCCCTCCCTTCCAGAAAAAAATAATGGTCCATCCTTTATGTTCTGTTCTTTCAGGAGTCTTGTTTATGAAATGAATTTTCGTGCAATGTTGTTGTACCAAAGATGATACCCAGAAAGATCAGTGTGACTTCAGGGCTTACACTACAGGGCCAGGAGCCGGGGAATTTCCCCTGCTCTTGGCTAATTTTAACATAAGATAAAACCAAAGCTTCTAGCTGTGTGTGGTTTTGGCCCTCGATTCCCTACTTGCTAATTTCACAAGTCTGTCAACATGCAATTGAAGTGACAACCCTGCAGACTTTGCCTGATTCTCACACATCATCTGAAAAAGTGTTTCTGTTTGTCCATTTAAGTGATTGGACATTTATATTTAGACTAATTTCCAGAGGTGAATATAAGAATGGAACATTTTGATTGGTGGAAAAGCTCTAGTTTATGACGCTATATTCACCTCGCTGGGAGGTGAATATAGCATTTCAGGGCTTGGTCACTCAGCCACGCCACCTTTGCCATCCAGGCAAGTAAACATGGCAGCCTTTGCTGAATGAAATTTTCGTTCACTCTGAAGAAATCACTCCAAATCCGGAGTATTCAGCACAGTTGGAATTTTGAAAATTGTCTGCCAAGGCTTTTGGACCGAAAATATTTTCAAGAGATGATTCCCAAGGCATTAGAATTGATGGTAAACACGGTGGTTTTGTAGATCGCACGCGGCCATGAGAAAACCAATGCGATCGCTTGACCCAAAATTATTCAGTTCTCTTCAGACCAGAGCTGCTCGACTCATTTCAAGAGGATTTAGACAATTGTTCAGAAGTCGCCAACGACTAATCAAAGGTACTAGATATCTGTCTTTTTCTTAGTGTTTGTTCTGTTCCGTTTCATTGCTTAAACTAAAGTGTAAATTCTGATATACGATGTATTAAACTTGTTTACACGTATGCAAGCGAGCATTTGTGTTTGTTGTTTCCGTGTTTTAGTTCTTTATTATGTAGTTCGTGATATTCACCTCTGAAAATTAGACTAAAACAATTATTCGCCTCAGGCTCAGTGAATCTCGGCGAATATTCCCCTCGACTTCTTCTCGGGGAATATTCGCCGAGATTCACTTCGCCTTCGGCGAAAAATTGTCATATATATTCACGGTATTTATTAATATATATGGTGACAAAATGAAAGTTGTCTGTAAATATATTGTTGAGTTTCAATTTATTGTTATGTATATTTGTTTAATATATTTTTTGAGTAACAGATTCTAAACTGAAATCATTGTTGAAACCTTTTATGAAGCGGTTGCTGTTAGTTGCAACTTTTAAAATGCTGTGAACTTTAAATTATTGCTAATAATTAGCACTGAGGAAGTTATTGTTGTTGTCAATCATTTGTTTTTAGTGACAATTTTTGACAACAAGTTGTTAAGCAGTCGTGAACTGTAAAATGTTTTTAAAAAAGTGATTTTATACTACAAATGGTTACTGGAAATTTTGCTGCCCAATAGTTTTAAATTGGCCAATAAAAGTTCATAGATTTAACAGAAATGGTTGTCTTTTATGATTGTATGGCAGTGCTGGGGAATGAAATCTTGATAAAACGGTGCCTTTTCACATTCTCTGTAAATTCGCGTACAGAAAATTAAAGTTTCGGTGTATGCTGCGTACCGTGGAATTTCGGTCAACTAAAATTGTTTGATACCAAACATACCGTGGAATTTCGGGTAGCGGAAATAGTGATACGTGTCGTACCGTGGAATATCCGCTACCGGGTACGTCTCGTACCATGGAGTTAAGGGACGGACCATTATTTTTCTGGGGGGGGGGGGGGGGGGATGAAAAATATTGAAAAAAATTGTTTGCAGGGCCTGAAAAGACAAAATAAATTGTTTGCAAACATCATATGTATTAAAAAAATAGTTTGCATAGAAGTCAGAGAAACTTTTTTTTATTTTTTTTATTTTTTAACGAAGACTAGTGAGCAGCACAAGGAAAGACTTCTTGTAGTTGTAAGCTTGTTGTTTATTTCCGACGCGTTTCGTCTCTAACTGAGACTTCTTCAGGCAACTAGCAAAGAACAGCATATATAGCACATTCGCGTGCCTAGCTACAACTTCCCATGGAAGTGAATAATAACTAAAATATGCTGTAAACGGGCGTTACAAAAAACGCTTTAATACATATGTTATTGCGTGTTGTTATATTTTGAGGGCCACACGATTAGCGTACAATCGTATGCCCCCCAAAATATGACAACACGCAATAACCAGGCGCGGATCCACACCCGTTTACAACGATTTACGGAAATCGGTCAGATTTTTGGTAAAAATGAATGAATAAACAAATAAAAAATAAGGTAATTAATTAAAATAAATAAATTTCCAAGTTGAAATCTCGACAGTGCAAAAGAATGGTTTCTAAACATTTATTTTTAATTCCAGGCATTCACTGACCTCCTAGATCCTAAGCAGGCAGAATGGAACTGGCCAACATCATGTCCGAGTGACTCGGAAACCCCCGAAATGGCAGTTTAGGGGGTCAAAATCTTAAAAATTTTCCGGGGGGGCATGCCCCCAGACCCCCCTAGAAGCTCGCGCCTTCGGCGCTCGTACCATGCCTCCGGCATAGAAAGTTTTTCAACCCTCTGGAAATCTCTGCATCCGCGCCTGATAACATATGTCTTGGGACGTTTTTTGTAACGTTCGTTTACAGAATATTTTAGTTATTATTCACTTCCATGGGAAGTTGTAGCTAGGCACGCGAATGTGCTATATATGCTGTTCTTTGCTAGTTGTATTCATTCCCTGAAGAAGTCTCAGTTAGATACGAAACGCATCGGAAATAAACGACAAGTTTACAACCACAAGAAGTCTTTCCTTGTGCTGCTCACTAGTCTTCGTTATAAAATTTAAAAATTTAAAAAAAAAAATTACTGCAGCCAATCTTCGTAGTGTACGTCTCAGAAAACGAAAAAGATGAGTTCAGAGGTGTTTATTGGTCGCCACCATAAAATATTGAATTAAATAATGATTGATGGCAGCAAAAGCGAACCTCCTTTTTGTGTCAGATCGTGGTTAAAAAAGATCGAAAAAAAAATTGTTTGCAGGAAGGTGTTGCTAGAAAAAAATTGTTTGCAGAGGTGCATAGATAAAAAAAAAAGTTTGCAGAGAGAGATTTTTCATCCCCCCCCCCCCCCCCCCTCCAGAAAAATAATGGTCCGTCCCTAAGATCAAAAACGAACATTTTTATTAACAGCAAATGATTATTTTCTAAGAATGAGAAGTCAGAATGCTCAACTTGAAAACTGTCGCGTGCGCAGCCCACGCCATTATACTCGGCAAATCTGGGAGAACATGCAAAATTACGGGCCCTGATACGCGGCGTTTCAGTGGCGTTTTCAAAGGTCGGATTTTTCTTGCCACGGAAAAAGTCCGAATCGGGAAAAATACTGAGGTCCTCTCGCTTATTTGGATGCTCCGAATTTTTACAACTTCGATGCTATCGTCATCGATGAAAGATGGCCTGATGATTCTTGTCCGGACGATTTAATCCTCACAAAACGGAAATTACGATGACCAACAAACAGAAATTTCGTAATGCCGTTCGCTCGAGTTCACCCGTCCTCTGCACTTCTGCAGTTCTGCTTTTCTTCAAAAATTTGTTCAACCAATCAAAGGCGCGAATTAAAAAATACTTCAATGTGATTGGCTACTTGTTCGCGGCAAAGCTGTTCTAAAAATAGCCTACACGCGAGGAACGCGAGGTACACGCGAAAGACATATCTCAAAGCCTATTACCAGAGATTTAGACTTCTAGTTATGGACTTCTGAAAACAATCATAAATAAATAGAAATAAGGAACTAGAATTCTGGATTGAAATTCCGGGTATTCCATGTGGCAAATGGAACAGTATTTTTCGGTTGGCTGCATTAACAAAGCAAAACAAATGGCGAACTCGTCGTCTCTTTTACGTGATTTGGAGTTGCGGTTGTTCCACGACTCTGAAGTTAACAGTTATCCGATATATAACTACCTCCAGAGGTACTCCTCTTTTTCCGTTCGGAAAGGAACGTCGGAAATTTCTTAACAATTTGCACGATTTCCCAGTTCCAGTCTCTAATCAACGGAAAACAATCACAGGAAACCGTATTTCAAATGGTTGGCGCCATCTCGTTCGATTGTTCATCCCAACCCGTTCTTTCCGACAAATGGTAAGCACCCGCAGTCACTTGACATTTTTGGCGCGAAAATTTTCTCGGCCGTTGTGCATTGCAACAAATAGTTATCGTATAGTCGTGTTATCAATGAAATAACTCCAAGGCTTGATTTGTATTTTTTTTTTAGAATTTCTATTTTTTTTACCTATGAATTTTTTTTACCCGTTACTCGGTTTCTCGTTACTCCGTTACTCGTTACTCGCTACTCCGTTACTCTGTTTAGTAATTAACACCCCCAAATCGTGTGATTTCCGGACCACGACACGCGCGGTTTCACGCAGTGTTTTGTCGCGGTCGCAATTTGTTTGCCAGGGCCCCTCGTTTTGGAGGACTATGAAAAGAAATATAAAAGTACGGTGGTCCACAAGTGCACACCAAATTTAAATCACTCACATCAAATTTAAATCACTCACACTATATTCAAATCACTCGCACCGAATTCAAATCGCCCACACCAAACTCAAATTATTCACACCGAATTCAAAAACACTAGCACCGAATTCAAAAACACTCGCACCGAATTCAAATCGCTCACACCGAATTCCAACACACCCACACCGAATTTTAAATCTTTCACATCAAATTCAAATCTACACACCGAATTCAAATCACCCACACCAAAATCAAATCTTCACACCGAGTTCAAATCTTCACACCGAATTCAAATCTTCACACCGAATATTCGAACCAAACATCAGATCACACCACAGATGGGTCAGCGGCTAAGCGCGCTCAGCGACTGAGTGCGCATCAGTGCAACATGGCGGGTAACCAGGACGATATAGCTGTTACTTGTGAGTTTTGCAAAGGAACTGTGTTCCTCAATGACAATTACTGCTCCTTTTGTGGCAAACCAATCGATAAGGAGGAGCTTCTGTTAAAGTATTATTTCAGGCAAGGATACGAATACGATGTGATTATTTTGTTTCTGTCCAAGTTTCATGGCATCGAAATGAGTCTTAGAACTCTGAAGAACAGATACAAGTCACTTGGTCTGCGTCGTAGGGGTGTCGATTTTGATGAAACAGAAATTAGAACGAGAATACAGCAGGAGCTTGATGGCCCTGGTTGTCTATCTGGTTATAGAAGCGTTTGGCACACACTACGCAGAGAGGGTTACGCGATTCCAAGACATTCGGTTGAAACACTGTTAAGAGAAATGGATCCTGATGGTTGTGAGATGAGACGCAGACATCGACTACAGAGACGCACCTATGTGAACCCAGGTCCAAACTTCTGCTGGCATACGGACGGCTATGACAAACTTAAGCTTTATGGATTTCCTGTCCACGCTTGCATCGATGGTTTTAGCCGTAAAATACTGTGGTTAAAAGTAACACGGACAAACAACGACCCAGTGATTGTGGCAAGAACATATTTGGAGGTGGTAAGAGAAAATGGCGGCTGTCCTAGGAAAGTCAGAACGGACTGTGGAAGTGAAAATGGTGTACTAGCTGCTGCACAGTGCTACTTTATGGATGATATAGAAAGTCACATTTATGGTTCCTCCCCACATAATCAAAGAATGGAAGCATGGTGGTCTTTTTATCGACGAAGTAGGGCAACATGGTGGATAAACTTCTTCAAAGACTTGATGGAGCAATCAGTTTTTACTCCTGGAAATGACCTCCAAATGGAATGTTTGTGGTTTTGTTTCTCTAGTCTGATCCAGCGTGACTTAGACACTGTGAAGGATCATTGGAATACTCATCTGATCCGTAGGTCACGACATGAAACAGTCTCTGGCAGACCAGATGAGCTCTTCTATTTGCCTGAATTGCATTCAGCTCAAGATTTTAAGCACCCTGTTAGTGAGGAGCAATGCCACTATGTTTTGGAGAATTATGTTGACTCTGGTGAATGCCACAATGATTTTCAATAATATTTTAATTATGTTGTTGATACAGCAGAGTTAACACCTCCTGATGATTGGAGGGAAGCATTGGATTTTTACAATCAACTTATTGAGTTTGCTAAAGAAGGATCTTGACTTGTAGAACTATTTACTGGTCTCTATCATCCCGTCGAAAAGGGAGGAAACATAAGTAGGTGTCTGTATTCCAACAATATTTCACAAAAAATAACTGTTTAAAAATTTAAACTTCTGTAATAAGAACATTTCGTTAGACTGTAGTTACACAAACTAGAACACAAATAAAATTGATATTTAAGGCTCTTTTTAAATTTGTTCATGTGGGGTTTTCCACATAATAAAACAAATCACAACAGTATTCCCCAAGGTCCCTTCCTCTAGATACTTGATGAGCTATAAAAAACAGGGATACCACTAACTGTGAGGCCAAAAGCAGTTGGATGAGCCAGTGGACTTACCTTCCCCCTAAATGTTGTTGACAAACTTAAGTACTTCAATCAGTTAACAAGATTAAACATGGGAACTTTACATGTATACCGTATAAGTACTGTACACCTAACATTCTACATGAAGCACAGATATGGAAACTAGAAATAAACCAAATAGCTGGATTATACCTTGTACTATAAGGTAAGTTCAATTACTATCCAAAATCCTGTCCACACATCCTCGACAAAGTCAGCAGTTATCACAAAAATGATCAGAGAAAGACTCATTTTAGATCGTTGTGTACCACCTAAGGTCTTGAAGATACTGTATTGATGTTTCATACAACTATGGAGATGCCCCAAATGCCATAACATTCTATCCCAAAAGGGATCGTCACAGTTATGGCAAAGTACAAAATCAATTTCCAACTGCTCTACATGTAGCTTACAAAACTTGAGACCTCTTATTGAGAAAAAATTGTATATTAGAAATATGAACTGATACTACTGAACCTTATTGAAAACAGCCAAATTGTTCTAACACTAATGCAAAACTGAATTAATGATAATATAAACAATGTTTCATGTTAAATGTGACAACTTTAACTACTTGATACATATTTTTCCTGTATGTTTGTTTCATTCCCTATCAATTTCAGATACAACAAGTTGACGAAAGCCACAGACTGCTTAAAGAAACTAAACGAACTGCTGACTAACTTAAACATGTTTTCTTGGACGTTTAAATTGTCAGGAACAGACAGTACAGAGTCCAACTTCAACATTATTTGTCTATGAACCGACACAAGTTGTACTTGTATCATTTATCTGCACCATGCACATTTGGAGACATGTGTTTGTTCACTCTACACTATACCTATGGCCTACCAAAAGCTTGCCCTTTGCAATAAGCTATGATAAAAACATGACGAAATTCCTCATAAGTACCCATGTGGGCTGTGGGAAAAGTTATTTCTCTTGCACATGCTCTAACACTGGGAAAACAAATCTTATGATTGGGACTGTGAGCAAAACAATCATGATCAAAACTTGCAGTTAGGACTAATTCATCGCCATTAAGAGGTCGATGTTTTTGTCCTGTAAGCCATCCCATGATGCCTGAAGGTGTTAATTCAGGAGTTACGAACTCTTCCATAGGCTGGCTTGGAACCTGGTCACTCCCCTGTTGATCTTCATAATTCCAGGTTACTGGTGATGCATACCCTGTGATATTTTGTTCATCCTCGAGGTTAATGAGAAAGTCCTGGAGATGATCCACGATGTTTTCCTCAACTTGCTTTCGTGAACTGCCTGGTGCAGAGTACATAGGCTGCACTAATGAGAATACATAGTTTGCATTGACTTTCGTCTTGTGCGCTATCTGGTTTACAAAGAGGGCCTTACAAACTTCTGGGTTACAAAGAATAATCTTCGCCAGACCATACAGGTGAAGGCCTTTCATGAACTCCTTCATTATCACAACTCGCCTAGTAACAATACTAACGATAATGGACCGTACTATGTCTTCAACATGTTCCTGGTTTATGCTACCCGTGTATCCATGCTCAATTGTCATGTCTTGATGAGGTATCACATCCTCTCTGATCTGATTCAGAATTGTTTGGTCACCCACGGTAAGATGTGTTTCTGAACTGAGGTCCTTGACTTCAACTTCAGGATTGACAAGTAAATTGTAGACACTTTCTTCCAGAAAGCAAGGAGCTGGGCCTCCTTGGGCTAAACTAACAGCAGCAAGCTGACCACAAGCTCTAAAATTCCCATTTTGAATGTGGTAGGTGGAGCTAATTGGGGCCCCTTCAGGAAACATTGTGCTGCCCATTCCCTGAATCATTTGCGTTAAAAATTCTTTTCTCATCGCTCCACTATCAATTCATTCTTCCCCATGGTAACAAACTCTCAGAAGATATTCAGCACTGCTTTTGTTTACTTCTCGTTGCCACAGAGAAAGTAGCCTAAAGAATGGGGCTCCTCTTCTTACAACCAAGAAAAGCTTTTGAGAAGAATCAACTTTATCCTGTATAGCTTTAACCACAGAGCCTGGGTCATTTAGAAAGCTTGGGCTATCTACAGAGCCTGAGTCATTTAGGGAGCTTTGGTTATCCACAGAGCTTGGGTCGTTTAAAAAGCTTGGGTTATCTACAGAGCTTGGGTTGTGTAGAGAGCTCGGGTTATCCACAGCGCTTGGGTCATCCAGTAAAGCTTCTTGGTTGACCTGATTCTGCAACTCTTTGGCAAGTTGTTCATCTTGTTGGATTTGAAGCATGACTGAACTGTCACCTCCTACATTACTGCCATGTTTACCATCTAGCTCACTGTTAACGCTACCATGGCCTTGGTCATTGTCTAAAATGCTATCCACTGAAACAGGTGGGGAATGCAATGACAATTTAACTTTTTTTGTTACAACTTCTTCAAGATCGTCACTGTCTGAGCATTCAGCTTTGTCAACTGCCCTATGATAGTCATCACTAGAACATAGGAAAAGGGTGATTTTGTTAAAATCTTTTCCAACTTCCTGCTGGTATCTTTGTAAAGAAAATAATTCAGTGGAACCAGGCAAAAAAAAAGGGCTTTCTGTCCATCCTCATATAACAATTCATACGACAGTTCGTCTTCATATAAATTGCTATGAAAGCTTCTCCATTTTTCTTCAGCCTTGTCACGCAGTAATGAATACTTTGCTGTGTTTAATATTCTCAGAGCTAATCTTTTCCCTCTTATTGGTTTCAGGGTATGCAACTTTTCCTTCCACTCCAGCATCCCAATGTAAATGAGGACATCTTGTTCTTTGGTGGTTTTAGCTTGCTTGTTTTTTGAACCTTTAACCCTTGATGCCCATTGTTTTCCTTTAGCTGCTTTGAACTGTTCAAAGGATTTGACGGATTTTGATTGGTTACAATTTTCTGTGAAAGGTTTACTTGGCCCTGGTTCAACATGTGGAAACCCACTGGAGGTTTTGCTTGGACCTGCTTTCCCATAAGTTATTTCTAGGCAAAACAATAAGCTTCAATTAATATAAGTATCCAGTAGACCCCAGAATATTAAAACATACTGTAGAACTGAAAAAGGTACCCTAACCAGTCAGAAACTACACACTTCAAAGAAATATACATGGAGATCGTGGTAGTTTTAGGTTTCCATTAGTGTCCTTTCAGATCCCCTGATGTTCTAGGAAGCATCCCAAATGATTCTTCAGTCAACCAGTAGGGAACAGATTTTAAGACACTCGAGTTTGAAATTACTATGGGCACTTTTTACCCTACCCCTCCTTCAACGGTTGTAAAATAAAGGACACTTATTTGCATCTTCCTAAATAACACTGCGAACTGCTTTTTGGTACGCACGGTACACCAAAAGGCCCCAAAATTCTTCAAAGACCCGAAATCAGAAATCCAGAAAGTGAATGTTACTATTGATTTATGGGTCATTTATGGCATTTGCGGTTCTCTGATTTTTATTTCTTGAAATAATTTTTAGTCGACACTTAATTGATACTTTAAAGATGAAGTAAAAGTCACTGCAAGAGCGTCAGAGCTCCTGAGTACTTCGTGCACTAATATTAAAGTGCATACAAATTAATGTGCAGTTAGACCCCGCTAATTCGAACTCGGTTATTTCGAATTCCCCGTTAATTCGAACCAAAACCTATTTCCCTTGGACTTTTCCTTTAGCCATTTACTATCGGCTGTTTCGAATCTAATTCGAACTATTTTTCGTACCCCCTGATGGCTTGAAATAGCGAGTTCAACTGTATACATGTAGTTCGTAAAACACTGCTGTACACAAACAGCCTACATCAAGCTAGCACGTAAAACAGAAAATTGACTAATGGAGAACGAACGCACATTTAACCGCATGTACAACCAGTTCAAGGATTCGGTAACTCACCTTTCCCACAGCTGGAACAGAAATTGGCATTTTCGGATGCTGGCGAGCCACAAATAGAACAAAACATGGCTGACACAACACAAAAACAGACCAAGCACATGGCACACATGGCTTGAGCATACAAGCAGGTAGGCGAGACCGCTGACCGAAAGTGTTAATTCGGTGTGAAGATTTGATTTTGGTGTGACTGATTTGAATTCGGTGTGAAGATTTGAATTCGGTGTGAAGATTTGAATTCGGTGTGAAGATTTGATTTTGGTGTGAGTGATTTGAATTCGGTGTGTAGATTTGAATTTGATCTGAGTGATTTAAAATTCGGTGTGGGTGTGTTGGAATTCGGTGTGAGCGATTTGAATTCGGTGCGAGTGTTTTTGAATTCGGTGTGAATAATTTGAGTTTGGTGTGGGCGATTTGAATTCGGTGCGAGTGATTTGAATATAGTGTGAGTGATTTAAATTTAATGTGAGTGATTTAAATTTGGTGTGCACTTGTGGGCCACCGTATAAAAGAAACATGCACTGAAGAACAATTTTTCACATGAAAAGCCCAAAAATGGTGTTTGTCAATAGCGGCGATTCAAAGGGCAGTCAAGACGGAGGAACTAATTAGGTAAATAAACCACGTGTAACCGACTGGGAGGCAAGCGCTTTTCACCCGACTTGCAAGCTAGCCAATCAAAAGCCGCGAACGGCAAGTGCTTCAACGCGACTGGATACTGGTTCGCGGAAAAGCCGCTCTCAAATTAGCCTACTCTAGAAAGACGTACCTCAAAGACCATTTTCGGAGATGTAGACTTTTTAGCTTACGAATTTTTGCTGTATTTTTTTTTTCTTTCAGTGCCTCCACAATTCACCAAAATTCCCGATCGTGATGTTAAGGTGGAAGGCAATTCAGAGGTGTCTGCTGTCTGCAGAGCTATCGGTTTTCCAACACCGGTGATTCACTGGTCAAAGGCGTTTGCTTCATTGCCTCAAGGACGAGCCACTGTTATAAATGGGACTCTTACAATTGCCAGTTTTAGTGTTCAAGATGTCGGTACTTACCAGTGCAAAGCCACAAATAAACTAGGATCAGTTACTGCATTGACGACCTTTAGCCTTGCTCCAGGTAAGAGGTGACCTTCTAGGTTTGTTTTTAATAGTTGCAGCAAAAGTAGCAGCCTGCAAACACAGCCGCCTTTCATCGCTCCTCGCCCATAGAGAGAGAGAGAGTCTTCGATCTCACACCGGTGCAGGGGAGTTTGGGACCTATTCTCTTACGTTAATTATATAGGCTATGTGGATGATACATGGGTTTGAATTTCCATGATGTTGACTAAATGGCACACACACATTGTTTGCTCTGTTTCTGCCCCAGAAGTTCATGGTTTCTTGACTATTGATTCTTCCTATCCACACAAGAGTATTTCCATTCCGTATTTTTTTTTTTAATTGTCAAAGAATAAAATAAAGATTCAAGTGTTATTTAAAGATGAAATATTCAACATGTCATGGGTTCGATTCCCGTCGAGGACTTGGAGTTTTTTCTGTCTCAGGCTCTCGACATGCTGAATACCCCATCTTTCACATTTCATTACCGAGCTTAACATTAATCATCTGTCTTTATGTAAAAAATAGATTAAAAAATATAATAATAATGAAAATACCTGGTGCAATAGCAGACCCGATTTTATTTCAATTGCTCGAATACTAGTGCTCAAACTATTTCCCTTAATTAGAGTTATGCCAAGAACTGTAGAAAGCAAAACAACAATGTCCTTTCAGAAATAGAGTTACGGTGCCTCGCGGTGGTAATAAAAATAAAACGCTTCAATAGCTATTAATAATGTCCATCCATTTACTCGTCACTTCCGCACGGCATTCGATCTAGTCTGTTCCGCAAGTGGTCTCTCGTCTTCGAAGGTTTTCGAGCATTTTATTGTGTTCACAGAACTAGCGGATACTTTTAAACGGTCTGCACGATCGACAATCGGCTAGGTACTCTGATTCAGCAAGCATTGGAGAGGCTTCTTGCAGAAGTTTGTCTTCGTGACTTGTTTCGTCGTCGAGCGTCAAGTATAGAAACTTTCAGTAGAATATTCGAGTTGAATTTAGATGACCTTGATATTTCCACTCTCCTGCTGAAACTTGGCTGTGTTATGTATTGAGTCAATATAAGATGATTCCTTAAATTGAGCAAAAAAACTTTCAGCAATTTTTTTTTTTTTTTTTTTACTGGATGCGATTTTTGTTAAAAAAGTGGAGTCCAGTTAAACGTCTATATCATTAAACATACTTTTTTAATATTATTATTAATACCGAGTGAAAGGTGAAACATTTTCTCAAAGTTTCACAGCCATCGCGTCAAAGCCTAAACATGTATAACGAAAAATTTGGTATGGACAAGTGCGCCCGCAATAATACGGAGTCACCTAAATAAAAGAGTGAATTTGGGAGTACGGAGCACTCTATCTGTACATCCTTACATGTTTGCTAGAGGCGAAATAAACAGTAAAGGCATTTTAAAGTAACTTCATAACCGTGCTTGTGTTACCTTACTCTTCCCCTTCCTCCCTCTGGCACGGAGATGATACAACATTGACAGGACCGTTGCAAGGCTTTCTAGCAAAGACATAGTCTCAAGGGTAAAGTGCTTCGAGCTGTTGAAAGATAAACATAGGTATTAAAAGTGATGGGTCTTACAATTATACAAACATCGACTTTCAAACCAAACCTTTGGAAGAGCAAGGGATATTGAAAGTAAATTAACCATGGTTAGTAATAGATGTGTTAATAAAACTAGTAATGTCTGTAATTGTAATGTACTTTGAATAGAACCCTGGGCATTGTGCGTTATATAGTTTTTTTTTATTCGTTTTCGTTTTCGTTTGATTCGTTTGGTTGAATTTTTTTCTTTTTTTTTTTTTTATAAACAATGTATTAAAAATGTATGTTATCCTTGAAGAATGGAAGGCTGAAATAATGAGAATATTTTAATTTTAACTGCAATTACTTGTTTATCGCATTATGGGGAAAAAGCCTTATAGTAAGCGCAACATGGCATGTTTAAAGCATTGTCTTCACAAATAAAACGTTACATTAAAGAGCAATGTTATTCACCTGAGTTTTCCAAGCTTGCTACAGGGTGAAAATAATGACTCGATTGATTTAGGTCGTAAACAAATTATCGTAACGAACTCTATAACTTCTTGAATTTAACCTTCTGCTTTCCACTATCTGGTTCGTATTCGTCACTGTCGGTTTTTGTTTTTTTCAAATTTCATCAACGACAGAGAAAACGGTTAGGTTACGTTAGGTGAGGTTAGCAAGCTCCCGTTTTGACAACGAAGGAAATCTCTCATTTTTACGGCTATTTTGCGTTATACAAAATGGGAGTTTAGATGGGGCTATTCCTGTTAAACTATTAATTTATGCATTAAATTTGTATTAAACGCGTCTGCCCGTGCCTCCCCTGCTACGTATCGTTTTGCACCGAAGCGGCACTATTGTGTTCTGTTTATATATTTGGGGGATAGTACAGAGTCATATATTTGCTCTAGATTTGATCGATAATCCAGATTAATTACTTGTTTTACTATTCGTTCGTAGGTCTTCGTAATCTTCGTAAGCGGGGTTGACAACTTCAGTCACTACAAAGTTTGCATTTTGACCGTACGTTTCGAAAAGCCGCGTGGATAAATTCAAAGGAATTAAATTTACGTCGGAGTGGCGAATAATGTGAATCTTCTGGAATCTTCGCTAAAATTTTGATTATTGATTCAGTTAACACCCAAGCACTTTTTTGTTGACTGTTCGAGACTGTGTTCATTGGCGAACAACCGGGGATCTTCATCTTTCCTTGGTCCTTTACCCCGATGGGAGAAATTTGCCGAGAACAACAAGAGATAGCAGAACTTGAAATGCTGTGTCCTAACAGTACACATGATACGGGTTTATACTTGCGCAAACCTTGCGACTTTAGAAGATCAAAAACACCCACGTCACTAAGCTGAAGTTGACCTTGCCTCACCTGTAGCCGTATTAGTTTCATTGTCACGCAATTCACGATTCGCAAAAACATCACCATTTCAGTTAAGAGGTTTAAAGAAGGGACGAGAGAGAAAGAAATTTCTTTCTGAAACAAAACCGAACTATTTCCATCTTTTCTGCTTATACTGATTGCATGTACTTCGATTCAACATGCAAAATAGTCGTAGCCTCAAAGAGGCTTTGACTGTTACTGTTAATGAAAATATCAAGAAAAATGGGAAAAATTAGCAAAACTGCCTGATACAATTCCGCCATTGTCAATTAACAATGCGACACAGGTTAACCAATATGACGCTTTGCTTTTTTAGTGATTGGCTAATCACTTTCACATGCTGTGGTCTCGGCAGTGCCGGACGCACATTAATTTTGTTACTCCGACAAAATGTCGAGCTGAGAAACTATCTAAGCTCTCGAAGCTCAAGAAGAGAATGAATGAAGAAAACGAAACTGGAAATAACAACTTAGGAAGAGAAAGAAGACGAAAACGACAGAGGGAAGCTAGCCCTCAAACTGACGAAGAAGTCGGCTACGACTCGGACCAAAATGGCGACCTACATGAATCCTTCCGACCAAGTCAATGGCAAGAAGAAATTACGCAAAAGATAAACGAACTCTTGGATATTCTCCGTTTGTTTGAAGATCTCAAGGGCAAGAGCTGAAGACGCTAAAGGTGGAGAATGACCGGCTGCGAAAATCGCTGAAAAAAAAAAACCGACAGCGAGATGAAGAATTTGAAGGCGACGCAAGAGAACTTCGCAACCGACTTGCATAACATTAAAGACCAGCTAACGAAAACAAACCTTGACCTTGAAACCCTAAAGAGGCGTAACATTAGGCTTGAAGCTCACTCTAGGAGGAGCAATATTAAATTCTTCAATGTGCCAGAGTCTGAAACCGACGGTAGCCCCAAGGAAACAGAAAAGGTGGTGAAACGTCTCCTACAAAACGAGCTTAAAATGTCAAAGGATGCAATCGACAATCTGGAATTCGAACGGGTACACCGTATTCCGACACGCCAAAAAAAGCAGATCAGGCAGATGCAGCCTCAAGGAAACCTCCACCTATTATTGCTAAGTTGTCTTTCTTCAAAGATAAAGGACGCATTTTCCAGCATGTCAAGAACATCGATCCAAACCTCAAGATTGGCGTCGCGGATGATTTTCCAAAGGAAATAGAAGACATGAGGAAAGAGTTGTTACCCGTTTTAAAGAAAGCGAATAAACAAAACAAACGCGCGTCATTCAATGTTGACCAAGTCATCATCGATGGACACATTTATCGTGGCCTGAAACCAAGGAACTTCCATTTTACGCAAACATAATGGCTACTTAAGTCCTTGCTTTGCTGTTCTCAGTTCAGTTAGCCAGATGTACCGGGCTTCGGGAGTTTTCCTGCACGGTAAGCCTTGTTTTTTTCAGGAAGCAGTAGTTTTTTAGAGTACATTCTCCGACTTCCTTGTTCATCCTTTACAGTAGTAAAGTAGTATGGTTCCAGTAATAGTTGATAGTATTTGCTATTCCTGCTTTCCTAAAATATTTAAACTGCAATTGGTACCTATTTATTTTTTGGTGGTTTGTGTAATTTGTGTAACTTCTCGTTGTTTTGTTATCACTCAGTCAAAAGTCACAAGTACTTGGAAACAATGCTCAAAAATTTGCATTTCAACTTATTCCCAGAGTTGCACATAAAATAGAAATACTAGAAACCAAAATGTACGTAAATATTTTTCTCTTCAAAACGCAATGAAAATTTATTTTAGTCATGGCAACGCCAATTAGATTATCTTTTCTATCAATCAACGTAAGATCAAGAGGTCTAAACCAGGCGCGCAAGAGGAGACAAGTCTTTCGTTGGGCCCATAATAGCAAAGCCGATATTATATTTTTGCAAGAAACCTACTCCTCGAAAGGCGTAGAAGAAATATGGAGATCAGAATGGGGTGGTAAAATCCATTACAGCCATGGATCTAGTTATTCCAAGGGTGTCTTGATTTTATTTAATCCTAAACTAGAAAGTACTGTCGCCGAAAAACATGGGAGATACTTGATGCTCGAAGTTACTTTTCATGACTCCACCTTTTTGCTCTGCAATGTTTATGCTCCAAATGACAACGCATCGCAAAATACTTTTTTTTCCAATCTTAATAACACACTAGCGCAATACACAAACAGTATTACTGTCACAAACAGCAGTACTGTCGCCGAAAAACATGGGAGGTACTTGATGCTCGAAGTCACTTTTCATGACTCCACCTTTTTGCTCTGCAATGTTTATGCTCCAAATGACAACGCATCGCAAATACTTTTTTTTTCCAATCTTAATAACACACTAGCGCAATACACAAACAGGCAAATTATTTTAGGAGGTGATTTAAACTGCGCGTTAACACCGCTAGATATAGCCTGCGAACGCAGACGTATTTCCGGCTGTCGCTTGTCTCCGCCGAAAACTAACGTCTGCGAACTCGAGCCAGAAAACGATTTCCGTGACGTAGAATCTTTTGTTTTCTCTTTGGCCAATCAGATTACGCGATAGAATAAGACACGAGTGGACACCACGCGGCTCCCTCGCGACATAGCTGTCGGCGGAAACAGGCAAGCTGCTATGGGAAATTGAATGAAACGCGAAAGGTTTTTGACGGCTGTGAACGTTGATTCTTTGCAGAAGAACATTTTCAGTTGCAAAGGAGAAGGTTAATGTACTCGGTTAAAGTGTTTTAGTGCATACCTTCATTGATAAATCATGCAACGTGGGCTGTGAAAAGCTGACCATCTGTTGACAAACTGAAGTGTTGCAATCGACGTGTGCGATTAAACCCGGGGATTAAAGAACGCCCTTCAAAATTTCGACGAAATTGGGAAAGAAATCCGGAGAGATTTTGACGGTGATCATGTCTGATTTTGCGTCAATAGATTGGCAAAAAGATTCTAGCAACACGCAGGAGGCGGCAATCGACCAGATGCGTCTCATCTTCACCCGGGATCTTCACCTTCCGAGAAATTACATAATACAGTTGCGACAAGCGTCGTTGCAAACCCTGGAATTTGTTTGAGTCCGATGTTTTGGGGAGTTCTAAACCCTTAAGCGTTTCTAGTGCCTTTTTTGCTGCATTAAGACTCAAAGATTTGGTCCAAGGAATGAAAACCTTCGCAGGTTTCAGTGATAGCTCAAATTATGTTTACATCTACACCGCTGCGTAAAGGCGCATCTCACGAGACTCGCTCGAAGGAATTGTCTCTTCCGGAAGACCAAAGTACAACTCTGACAAATAGTATTATAATTTTCATTTGATATCTTCCTCTAGGTTTAACAGTGAAGTGTAAGTGAGTAAGTAATGCCATGCATTTTTATGGAAATACCTCAGTCGATAAATTGTTGTTGTTGTATTTTATCTCACCTTTCCAAGTCTCTGGTACGTGATCCGTACACGAACGAATAGCAGCTGTTTTCAATATTCGCTATTTTCAATGTATCACAGCGCTATTCAGCGCAAGCGACGATAATGGGCTGACCTGGCCATTCATCTAACTAACGAGCGGCGAAACGACGATCGATCCCAATGCTACACTAAATACCAGAAATACTATTTCCTCTCAGGCAATGCTTGGAAAATAACTGATTTTCCAAATCCATTCGATAGATTCACGAATATGTCTTTCTTCTCTTTTGAATCATGTACTTTAACGCATTTACCTGATTTGACTTTTCAAATTAATCACTTCACAAACTTTCCCCAGCGCAGTGTCATATTGTTATTTTTCACGCGAACGTGCGATGCTCTCGCAGGCTACACGCGTGGCGGTTCTAGGATTTTGTGAGCCTAACTGTGATTGGCTTAGAATTTTGACGTCACGGAAATCGTTTTCTGGCTCGAGTTCGCAGACGTTAGTTTTCGGCGGAGACAAGCGACAGCCGGAAATACGTCTGCGTTCGCTGGCTACGCTAGATAAAGCAGGCGGCACTTCTATAGAAAGAAAGCGGCCAGTGATTAGATAATTAACTAATTTATGCAGTAATCATAAATTGCAAGACGTCTGGAGAAGCCAACACCCAAATCAATCACAATTCACGTGGCGCAACAACTCATTAAATATTCAATGCCGTTTGGATTATTGGTTAGTCTTCAAGGATCTTTCTTCGTCTCTGCTAAGTACTACCATTACAAGCCCCACTTTCTCCGATCACTCGGCAGTTAGCTTTGTACTTCAGTCTAAGGAATACACTACGAGCGGCCCGGGCTTCTGGAAAATTAATAATTCGCTACTAAAAGACGACAATTTCACAGTCGAACTTGCAGCCAAGATTCCCGAATATAAAGCAAAACACAATTACCTCGAAGACAAGGGTCTTTACTGGGATATGCTAAAAATGGAAGTGAGAGGTTTTTGCGTTCAGCATTCGAAAAGAAAGAGTAAAATCCGAAGAAGCAAAGAAAGAGAACTACAAAAACAAAAAGATCATCTGATGAACGTGCTTAAAACAAACAGATCAAAAGAAAACATCACACAACTATACCGCCTCCGAGCTGAATTAAATGAGATCGCGGAATATAAAACAAAGGGCGCCATTGTAAGGTGCAGGATTCGTTGGCACGAAGAAGGTGAGAAAAACACCAAGTACTTCCTTAACCTAGAAAAAAGGCAGCATTCTAAAACACATCACAAAGCTAAAATACGATGGCAAAGAAATTAATGACCCAGACGAGATCTTGAAATCACAGATACTGTTCTATAAAAACCTCTACACTAATAGGCCGTGTGACGCAACATATAATGATAACATTTATTTTTTTAAGGACGCAAATCTGCCTAAACCAGACAAGTCTGAACAAGACAAACTTGAAGACCCCCTTCGTAATGAGGAATGTTATAATGTGCTGAAAGAATGCGCTAAAGGAAAGTGTCCAGGGAGCGACGGCCTTTCTGTAGAATTTTATTTATTTATTTTTTTTTTTTTTGGCCTTTGTTGGGAGAAGAGATGACACAAATTTTAATTATGCACTGGGTCGGGAACAAATGAACATAACCCAAAAGCAAGGGATCATTAAGGTGATACCGAAAAAGAAAAAAAAAGACAGATCTTATCTCGAAAATTGGAGACCTCTCACTTTACCTAATGTAGATTACAAGATCGCAACTAAAACCATATCCCACAGAATAGCTAAGGTTCTTCTTAAACTAATCAACGAAGATCAAACTGGTTACGTAAAGGCTCACTATATCGGTAAAAACATCAGACTAATCCAAGACATAATGAAAGTAACAGAATCAGAAAAAATACACGGCATAGCATTATCCATCGACTTTAAGAAAGCTTTTGATACACTCGATCGGAACTTCCTGTTTAAGACGCTAGAAGTGTTTAATTTTGGTCCTCAATTTCAACGATGGATTAAACCTTTTTACAATAATTGTTCCAGTTGCGTCATGAACAACGGATATGCTTCCGAGTTTTTTTTTTTTTTTTTTTTTTTTTTTTTTTAATTCAAAGAGGCGTACGGCAAGGATGCCCGCTATCCGGCGCCCTCTTTGTACTATGTGCATAAATATTAGGAAATGCAATCAGACAAGATAAGACCGTTAGAGGAATAAAGATATTTGACAAAGAATTTAAAGTTTCACAATACGCAGATGATACAACCGCCTTTGTTGCTGACCTCGAGTCAGCTGTAAATCTGTTCAAGCTGTTGGATGAATTCCAGAGGTCTTGAGGTCTCGAAATAAACAGAAGCAAAACTGAAGGAATGTGGTTAGGTGCGAGTCGTGATAAAAAGTCAAAACATTTCGACATTACATGGCCCTCTGAACAGGTCTGCACACTGTAGAATTTATTTTTCGTACAATGATGAAGTTTCTCATCAAAAAATTTTGAACAAAAGCTCACTTCCATGAAAACTCTTCTTAACATATGGTACCCTAGGAACCTTACATTATATGGTCGTATAACCATTCTAAAAACTGTTGCACTATCCAAACTTATTTATAACACTTCTATGCTATCGTTTCCATCGTCTGTATCAATACGGTCAATCAAGCTATTAAATCCTTTATCTGGGGCAAAACAGCGAAAATTAAGCATACGGCTATGAGAGGTCCAAAAGAGAAAGGAGGACTTAACATGCCTGACTTTGAAATCGTTAACAATGCTCTCAAAGCCACATGGATAAAACAATTAAATGATAGTAATCCAGCTGCCAGCTGGAGTCACATTCCTCTCGCATATCTAAACAACGTTGGTGGCCGATTTCTCTTTGAATGCAACTTCGATCTGAAGTTCCTAAAAGCCAATATACCTCTTGATTTTTACAAACAGGTCTTAGAAGCTTGGAAAAAACTTATTTGCTTTACTCCCGAATCCAAAGAGCAAATACTTGAGGAAATTATCTGGAATAATAATTTTATCAGGATTAATGGATCCTCAGTCTATTACAGGCAGTGGCATGAAGCTGGTATTACAAAAGTCAGTGATATTTTTAAGGGCGACTCTTTCTTAAACTTAAATGACTTTGTATCCATATTTCAAATAAAGACTAACTTTCTGAAGTATTGTGGCCTTTGTCACACACTAAAAATTAAAGTGTATGATTACACAAAAAAAATGGTGTAAAATCCTTGCCAGCCCCGGCAGCCTTTTTTTATTGTGTATTATTACACTTAGTCCAGTCATGTAATTTAACACTTAAAGAACGGTATATTTACACGCAACACAATGTAAAATAAGTCGCCAGAAAAGGTAATGTTACACCAAATGTTGGTGTAGTGGTCTTGCCAGCCCCGGTAACCTTTTTTCATTGCGTATAATTAGTGTAATTTAACACTAAAGGATGGTATATTCACACATAACACAGTGTAAAATAAATCGAAAGAAAAGGTTATATTACACCAAATGATGGTGTAGTGGTCTTTCCAGTCCCGGTACCCTTTTTTTTGGTGTATAACTTTACACCAATTTATCAGTGTAAAATTGCACTTCAACTGGTTATACTTTCTTTCCAAATAAAGTGTATTTCTAACAATGTAACGTGTAAAATTAGACAAGCAGCCCGTAAATACATACGCCCTCGAATAGAGTCGATATACGGCCAATCACTCACAAAATTAATGTAAAAAAAATACAATGACCATGATGCACACAGAACAAAAAAGTATAGCAACTCGTTTTCTTTAATTGCAGATCGAGTAGGGAACCTGTTACTTAATCCTTGTTACAGCAATACTGCACGCGATCCCTCGAGAATGGATCAATCTATTAAAAGATAAAACTGGACCTATAACGAGTTCTATAAACAACATTAACAAAATTTCTCTAGATAAAATTAGTTGCAAAGTTACAAACCAGATATTCGCGCAAATGAAATTCGAAAGACCTACAGCAGAGAGGAGGATGAAACAGGCTAACTTTGACAAAGAAACGATTCGACTTACTTACAGTATTCCCTTCCAAGTTACTAAAGATATTAGACTTGCTATTCAGTTTTCAGTTTAAGATCATTCATCATATTTTGCCCACTAATGCAACTCTTTTCAGAGATTCGCTTGTTCAACAAGAGCAATGCCACCTTTGTAATGCGAAACAAACCTTGAAACACCTTTTCGTAACTTTCCCGTCAGTACAGAGTTTTTGGACTCAATTTGCCCTCTGGTGGAACGGAAAAATCCAACATTCGATCACCTTATCAGAACAAGAAATAATATACGGTTTCACTAAAGATCTTTCTCGTCGTCTTTGGTTAAACCTCTGTTTAATTATTGCCAAACATTATATCTATACTGCGTCACGAAGAGAAGAAGAGTATATCTGGGAAGCCTATTTCACTATACTTAAGAGTCACCTTTATTTTTGTCTTTTCGCTATATTGATAAGTAAGGGTGCTAAGTGCTAGAAAATAACGTGTAATTGTTTAATTTGTCGCTTAAGTAATCCAATAAGTGTAATTTTTTGTAACTAGTGTAACTAGTGTAAGCGGTTATATCCTAATTTTTGTATGGCATGTAGGATGTGTGTCGTAAGCGTACGTACTGTAATAGTTTCAAGTATCGCATTCGGCGTAAGTAGTCCAAGTATTGTTATTTGCGTATTTGATTGATTAAGTAGTTCTAGTGTTGTCATTAGTGTAAGTAGTTGTATGGATCGTTTTCACTGTCACGCAATAAAAATATAAATTGAAGAACCATTCATTGAATGAGGTCAATAAAATAGGATATTATAGAAATAAGTAAATAAGTCATCTCTCCAAGTTTTAGGCCTGTGCGTTATCCCAAACTTCAGATATTCGTCGAAATGTTTTGCACAAATTTACAGAGCCCAGTATGGATCCGCCATACTGGTGCACATCTGTGGTGCACCAATATGGCGGCCGGAATACTACTGTAAACATGTGGAGCTTACTTTGGTCATCTAGGCCAGTGATTATCTGTACTGGACAGACAAACATTTACATAAACACATTTCCTGCTACTTTAACTTCCCAAATGGCAAAAAATCGCAAGAGAAATGTATATTTTTTGACAAACACGATCGTAACTGTATGTCACGCACCGCCATAACTCTAAAATTCAAAGTGCACCGGTTTCCAAACGAAAGACCCTATTGAGCTGAAAAGTTGCAAGCAGATATAATTTAAGTACTTCTTATGCCTGATGCAGTTGCAAACTTTGGTGTCTCTTTAGATTTGGATTTTAGTATCTGATGACGTCATGTGAAAACGATCTATTGTAAGTAGTTGTATTCTTGGTTTGCACGTGACGTCAAAAAAATTTAAACTCATTATTGTGAGGTCTTCTATTTTTTTTTTCCTACACTAGGTTGAAGATGACCTAAAACAAATCTTTTTGCAAGTTTTCAGTGCTGTAGTGTCCGTCGCTTTAAAAATACAGCATTTTGAATTTCCTAATTTTAACCTTGCGTGACACGGAGATAGTGGCCGCGACAAACGCTTTACTGGTTGTAAAAAGGTCTCCTCTTATGGTTTTCAGCACTTAAAACATTTTTAGGTCTTAGGAGATGTGTTTATGCGCATATATACGAGCGCACGAGCAAAGAGAAAGCGCTTTCATCGTAGAAGTGAGTTTCAGATGATTTGGCAGCCATATTGTTGGTGTACTAAAGTTGTACACCAACATGGCTTCTCCATACAAAGCTCTATAAATTTGCGTGAAACGTTTTGTCGAATAACTCAGAAACAGCGCATCACAGAGACCTTAGACTTGGAGAAGTTATTCCAGTGTAGGTGTCCTATAACATTTCATTTTCGTAGCTTCTTTCATTGAACGGTTTCTAATTTATTCTTTTATGGCGTGACAGTGCAAGCCAGCAATTGTAATTTTGTAATGTTTAGGTATGTGTGTTGCATTAAAAAAAAAAAAAAAAACTATGGAAATTAGTCGTGCAGCAGTGAAACCACATGAACGGTATAAAGCTACGAAAAACCTAACTATGAAAAACATGTTAGCTTACAAATCTCCATTTATACTTACGTCCAACTCATTTTATCTTTGTCATAGCCTGTAGATGTTAATTCTTGGTTTTCATGTGACGTCATCAAAATTCTAAAATCCAGAATCGCAAAACCCCTGAGTTTTTATCCTTCACTGGCTATGAGACATCCTTAATATATATCTTGTTGAAGGTTTTTAGCTCGATAGCAGCCGCCGTCTTTAAGATAGACCATTTTGAATTTCGGAATTTCACGCCACATGACATCAAGATGGCCGCCAAAAGGCTGTCACGTATGCTTCAAAATAATGCCTTATCCTACGATTTTTAACAATCTGAACAGTTGAGGTTTTGTGAGAAGTGTTTACTTGTTCATGAGAGTGATATAACTGCTTTTTATAGCAGAAGTGAATTCCAGATGTTTTCATTGATTTCCGGCCGCCATGTTGGTGCCCAACTGCATGGGCACCAACATGGCGTTTCCATACAGAGCTCTGTACATTTGTGTGGAACATTTTGACGGATAACTCGAGTACGGAATACCGTACAAACCCGAGACTTGGACAAACAGAATATCTGGTAATTTTCTACAACCTGTAATATTCTTGAGTTTTTTCACTCAATAGTTTTGGATTTACTTTTTTGTGGCGTGACGGTGAAAACCAGCAATTAAACGAACGTAAACGTTCTTAAAGCTGTTCGAGTACAAACAGGAAGTCAAGTTTGCCGCATCAAAAAGTTTGGTCTATGACGTGCACGTAAGCAGTAAGGAAGCAAAAACACCTCGGCAATAACCATGCTTTGTAAATAAAGTTTTGCTTCTGATGCAGACGAATGTTCGTACTTTTCTCTGGAAGGAAAAGCATACCTTCATTTTTTTTTTACAGTAAGTCAAAAGAAAATACGTTTTTCTTGAAACCTAAGCATGCGTTTTAGCAAAACAAGAAAAAAAAAAAACAATGAAGTTTCATTGTAGTGTGAGTAATGTACCTTTCTGTAGGTGTACTTAAGTGTCTATGATTGTAACTCTCATTGTAATTTAATGTAAAGTTTCACTAAATTAAAAAAAAAAAAAAAAAAACTTCTGACGAAAAACCGAAAGTTTCTTGCGTGAAATTTTATTTGTTTTTCTGGATCACGTGATATGTGGGGTATCCCGATGAAGTCAGCAACTGGTAAACATCTAAACACTTTTACCGTGTTCACAGTAGACCGAAACATGATTAATCTGATCACGAATGAAAATAGGTGTCTCTATGAAATGTCTTTTACATCAGACGGTAAGTTGCGCGAATCATGATCGAAACATGTTAATTCTGAGCATAATTGAAACACCCTCACAAGGTAGTTTCAATCATGATCGGATGAAACACGTTCAAGATGGCGGACATGTGGAGAGGAGGCGAGTGCCCAAAAGATCCAAAATTGGGCCTACTATGAGACCAAATGCTTAGTTGAAACATGGGCCGATGTAGCGACACACATCATGCCTTATTCATCTATTTTCAAACTCTGATATATTTTAAACGCACGTCGAAATTTTAGTCTGCGTAGGAGGCCCAGAAGTTTTCTCCTCGCAGGCGCCGCTCCGACCCGCGCCTTATACTTTTATTCCTACGAAAATCTATCGCTACTAGTTGAATTGATGATCATGAACTGAGTCAGGAAGACTTACTGTAAATAATTTTAAGAGCGATTTTTAGTAATGTCGAATATTTTTATTAATTTCACAGATTTCAATGCTGTCTTTACAAATCTTGGTGCGAGTGGAAGATATGGTCCAGCATCACTTGGTAGTCACTACACAGGCCAGGATCATGACGGTCAAGTTACACTGTCCAGCGGTATTCAACGGTGGACTGTGCCGTACACTGGTGACTACAAAATTGAAGCAATAGGAGCAGCAGGGGGGTACGAAACATATAGTAACAGTGCTCAGTACCGAGGAAGAGGAGCAAGAATTATTGGAACTTTCCGGTTATCGAAAGGTGAAGTCATTCAAGTTCTTATTGGTCAAGAGGGAGGAATCAACAGCCGCTCTTATAGTTCTGGAGGCGGTGGAGGTACATTTGTAGTGAGAGGAAGAAACACGCCTCTGATAATAGCTGGAGGTGGAGGAGGCGTCCAAACTCCAAGCTCAAGACATGCAGGATGTGATGCCAGTACGAGCACAACAGGGAATCCTGGGTACAGATCATGGTCAGGGGGGAGCAATGGACACGGTGCACAGACTGCTGATAGCAGTAACTCAGGTAAATATGTTTGGATGATCAATTCAATTATATCATCAACGTATTGTTTTTTTTTTTTTTTTTTGTGACAAATTTGAAAGCTGGCAAGGTTTCTTAAAACAAGAGAAGATGGTGCAACGTTTAGAAAGGAATCAAAACGTTGCTGTTTCAATGGAAGAAATATATTTATAACCACAATGATGTATTTTTATTTTACTGGCGTCATGTTCGATCCTACAAAATCAATTCCAGCAGGGGGTTGAAAACTGACCCTAAAATATAACAATATTGAAAAAATGCTGTCCGCCTATAGGCTGTGCTTTTCTTGCTAGTGTTCTGTCCCTTCGAAAATACGTATGAATACATATTCCGTTATATAATTTGTTAAACAACTACTACGCGGTTACCCATTAGGCAGCTACCCCCAATAAAACGAGCAGCTGTCCAGACTCTATTGTCAAGAAGCACTAGCAGACAAGAGTCTGAAATAGAACGTATAACTACAGGTGTTAAGAAAACGAAAACGAGGAACGAGAAACGGGAAACGGGAAACGGGAAACGGAAAACGGAAAACGGGAAAAAGTGAACGGGAAACGGAGTCTGGGAACGAGTACACATCTGTAATCCATATAAGAATTCAAAATGGCGGACGAAAACACGGCAACAGGGTAAATATGTAGCTCACTGATTTTTAACGCTATGTCGCCGTTTGAAGTGTAATTAGCTGACTTGCCTTTCTTAAGTATCTAGGCGAAGTGCAGCTAGCTTATTCCTGGGTGAGAAGAAATCAACGTAAATGTAAGCGTTTGGACAGCCCAACATCGTTGTCAGGAAGGTCGATAACGGATAGAGCTAACACATATGAGGCAGAGTTAACAGAGTTAAATAAGGCAGTCTTTTAGGAAACTAAATAAAAAGCAAATTTATTCAAATTATTGCATGTGAAGATCAGCTTAACGAGCTAATAATTACCATTGAACAACGTTAGCAGGTTATCTTGTTTGTGGGAATACAATTTGCTTCCTCATAACCCAACAGAATAACCCAAAATAACATCAGGAAATTCAAGTTGCATTATATATTTGTATCGAAGAAAACAATAAACAATAGAGAAATGAAACATTGACAGAACTTTTTAAAATACGAAAGATATAAGGTTTACCAACCCAGGAGCAAATAGCATTTTCCTTCTTGGAGAATGTTCTTCATTTCATATAGGCGACACAATCATGCGCTGACACATCACGTGGTTCGTGTTAGTTATGTTTCTTCGTTTTTTCGGATGGGATCTCCGCGTTGGCAGCACTATTGTTAGCCGTCCCTTGCTATCTTCAGTCATATTTAGACTATTGTTTACGCTGCATTAATCATATCCAAGCTGACAGAGAAACCGATCCCAAAGTCAACGCTCAAGCTAAAATCATTCAATAAATCCTACACTTATAGTTCACGCTGATCGAGTGCTCAAAATTGGTTCCCAGACCCTTTTCCGTGTTTTTGTCCGCCAGTTTGAATTCTTATGCGGATTACCGCCGTGCACTCGTTCGCAGACTCCCGTTCCGGGTTCCCCGTTCCTCTTTCCCCGTTCCCGTATTAGTAACACCCGTATAACTACTAAGGAAATCATTAAAACACAAATTTGTTTTCGTCTTCGTGTGATTCTGTTATTCCCTTGTATTGAAACAAAATCCTTTCTAAAATGTCTTATGCTAACTCCTGGCGTACCCTTATTAAGGCACCAACCTCTATTAAGCGGCCACTTACCATTTCCCCGGAGGGTGGACACTTAGTAGTGGTTCTGCTGTAGTTCGTCTGCCATCCAAATAAGGTTTAAACATCTTATGTTATATTTTAGTTGGGTTAGGGAAAAACAGGCTCCCAACAAAACTACACCAGTAGTAGACTTAAGATGACTCCACACTCTACATATTTATTAGGGTGAATACCTTGTATTAAGATAAGATATTTTGTATCATAAATTTGGTTTATAAAGACAAATGAAATAATAACATTAATCGAAGTAATGATTATAAAACGTTTATCTTAGGCGGTGGTGGTGGAGGTTTTCTGTCAAATGGAAGAAGTTCAACCCAGTTTGGTGGCTCCATGGGACGTGGCGGAGAAGGCGGAAAGGGATTTCTTCTGGGGGGAGTAGGTGGAAGAGCATGGTATAACAACGCTGTCGGAGGATTCGGTGGTGGTGGTGGTGCTTATGGAGACGGAGGAGGTGCTGGAGGCGGCGGAGGGTACTCTGGAGGTAGCAGTGGAGATAATGAATCGGACTCCTGTGGGGGAGGGGGAGGATCTTATAATGCTGGAAAAAAACAGCAAAATGAATGTTGTTATAAAACAGCTGGCCATGGTCGGGTGACCATTACATTGCTGTAGTAATATTATGTTGATTCTTCCCTTTATTCCCGAATTTACATTCCCCAGATGTTTTGAACCTCGTAGCACTAAAAAAGAAATGTAAGAATCAAAGCGAATTAATGTCACTCATAAACAAAACCTGAATTTGGACAGTTTACAAGTCATGCTTGTAGTTGGGCAGTGTTTGTGTCATGCTTTGGACAGTATGCACGTCATTTGCGCGCTCTGTTTCTCGTGCATCTCTAGGCGAAAAAAAGAAACTCATTTGTTGTTATTTTTATTTGGTTATGATTAAAAAAGTGCTATAGCTTTGAATAGTTGCACGTTTCAGATTAGTATGGGTAATCAATGAAACGGCGACAAGTGAAATTAGGTAATAATTTCACGCCCATTTTGTTAGGGAAATTATAAGAATTTTGACAAAACGCAAGTGAAATTATTTCCTAATTTCACGAGTATACCATTTGATTACCTTTTAAGTTTAATATTTTGAGTAACAAATTATGCTTACAATCGTTGTTCTTCTTTACTTGTTCATCGTATCGAGAATTCCAAGCTTTAAAGAGTATTTCGGCTAAAGTTTGCAATTTTGCAGAATTTGTCGACAAAAATCCTTCAGAATCCTTCTGGCTGTTTATAAAATGTTTCAAAGTTGAGTATTGTTAAATACTCCTTACATTACTGGCTATAACTCGTCATGAATGAACTGAAAACGGCGCCCGTGTAAAACCAGTCAAACAGCTCGATGCCATTCATGTAAATGGCTTTGTGTTTTAAAGCCGTTTTGAAGTTTTAAAATGTAAATTAACGCTAAAAATTTATTACAGGACAAAAGCAAACTAGCCTTGATGAAATTCAAGCGAAGATGCACAAAGTTTGAGCTCTAAGATCGTCTTTTAAAACCTGTACGCCATCTTAGCACTGAGACATAGAAAACGTTGCCATGGCAATTTTGTGATTTCACGTGTGAAATTATAAATTAACGCTAAAATTTTTTGCCAAAAGTAAGGAGTAATTTGTCACCCATGATATTATGTCTGTTATCATTCTCGTGGTTAAAGAAATCAAACTTCGCTTAAATCATACGATATTTGAAATCGTGATGGTTTAAACCATAAGTTAAACGTAAATAGCATTAAAGTGTAGACACTGTTTCCTTTTACCTTTTCACAGAATAGCCAACAAGCCGGCTCACCTTGCTTGGGTCACATGCAGGAGCGATTATTCTTTTTTTTTCTGAAACAAACAAATAAACCAAAAAAAAAAACAACAACAACATAAATTGATTTCTTAACGTCGACAATAAGGATCAATTAAAAGTTTGGAAAGTTATCCTTTTGTTTATGTAGGACTTGTACTGCTGTATCTGTGTGCAGTACGAAGGAAAGTTTCGTCTACTTGACAACTGCAATCTGTGCTGTCCTCATAACAGCCAAGTAAAACCTATGTTTAAAGCTTTAGTTAAGGCAGTTTTTTTTTCCAGTGCATGGGTTGAAAACCATCTTGTCATACGTTGTTACACATTTCTGAACTTTTCTGCTAATCAAAGAGCAGCAAACAAGCGCACTTGCTGTGTTTCGGCGTGTGCCTACTTTGGCTCCTTGTTTGGCCATGCACCCTCGACACCCAAATAAAGTCTTACCACTTCTTCTACGAGACATTCTACGGGATTGTCGAAATTTATTCAAATAGGTTCATAGAGTGGCTGCAGTGTATAACATCGTAATATGACTACAAGGGCATTGTTCGCTATCTTGCTTCTATTATACTAGCAATTCGTTTTTTGGTTATATATTGGTGTCGCTGAAACTACTGTTGATTAGCTATTGTCTTGGGGTTTAGGTATCATTTATTGCAGTTTGAATTTCTTAGTTTACGTGATTTGGAGATCGCACCATGCGCAACACCAAAGAACTGCAGCTAACATGTGTAAAAGCTATTTAGATGGTTTAAAAGTGTTTTGTCAAATGAAAGTTTCTAAGTGAAATTTATCGAAAGCTCCAAAGGGATTTGACGTGTGAGTAATGATTTATAGCTTTTAGTTTCTGCCGCTAATTTTCGATTCGCTTAATTTAGTTAAATATAGATTAAGAACAGGTAGAAACGGGAAATGATAAGCTCTTAACAGCATTATTGAATATACTGAAACTAAATGTGCAGTTTTCAATAAACAAGTTGTGCAGTGCATTGTTTTTGAGTGTATAGACGCGAGTGTTTCATTTAAGGTGACTCTCTACAGTTTTTTCTGGACCATACCAAACATTTTCATTTGGCCAGTTAGCAAACTTCCCGGACTCGGATCGATGTGAAATTCACACCAGATATTGGAATTGGATTGAAGTTTGATATGATATATTTTTAGGAAAATCGATATTTCCATGGCAACGATAAACAGAAAAACAAGATATCAGTCAAACTTGAATTCTACGCGAATAAGATTTGACGTAAAAAAACTAACATCAGTATCTGAAACTATGGTTTACTGCACATCAAATATACAAGAATAAAAAAATTCTGTATGTTTGATTTCGAATAAATCGAAAATATATTTCAAACCATGCTTTTTGCATTGTAATGATAAACGGACCGAGACGCAGACACTGCTTTGATGAAATTACTTCGAAATAACACCAAAATGTGTATTTAACTTATCTTTCATCGCCGTGAAAGTTTTGTTGATTTTCGTTATCGCGATCCCGAGAATTGGATTTTTTCATACGATCACTACCAATTGAATTTTTGGTAAATTTTCTTCTTTTAGCGCTTTTCCAAAATCTCCAAAACGGCTCCAACGATTTTTTTTTAAACTTTCGCAACACATGCTTGATGATGCAAAGAATTTAATTCCAAAGTTTTATTAACGTTGATTTACTGGAACACGTCCAAATTTATCCTTAAAGAAGGCGTTCGAACCGACGAAAAAGTTGCGTTAGAAATTCAGCGTTCGCAATTTATGCTAAAATATTCAAAGCAATGTTTTTTTACATTCCATCAAGTGAGCAAAAGAGTGAGGGGAAAAACACAATATTGAAAACAATAGCAACGAACAGTATTTATCAAGATGGAATGTAAAAAACATTGATTTGAATATTTTAGCATAAATTGCGAACGCTGAATTTGTAACGCAACTTTTTCGTCGGTTCGAACGCCTTCTTTAAGGATAACTTTGGACGTGTTCCAGTAAATCAACGTTAATAAAACTTTGGAATTAAATTGTTTGCATTATCAAGCATGTGTTGTGAAAGTTTTAAAAAAATCGTTGGAGCCGTTTTGGATATTTTCGAAAAAGCGCTAAAAGAAGAAAATTTACCAAAAATTGCATTGGTAGTGATCGTATGAAAAAATCCAATTCTCGGGATCGCGATAACGAAAATCAACTAAACTTTCACGGCGCCGAAAGATAAATGAAATACACATTTTGGTGTTATTCCGAAATAATTTCATCAAAGCAGTGTCTTCAAATCGGTCCGTTTATCATTATAATGCAAAAAGCATGGTTTGAAATATATTTTTGATTTATTCGAAATCAAAAATACAGATTTTTTTTTATTCTTGTGTATTTGATGTGCAGCACACCATAGTTTCAGATACTGGTGTTAGTTTTTCTACGTCAAATCTTATTCGCGTAGAATTCAAGTTTAACTGATATCTAGTTTTTCTGTTTATCGTTACCATGGAAATATCGATTTTCCTAAAAAATACATTATATCAAACTTCAATCCAATTCCAATATCTGGTGTGAATTTCACATCGATCCGAGTCCGGGAAGTTTCCTAAACGGCCAAATGAAAATGTTTGGTATGGTCCAGAAAAAAACTGTAGAGAGACACCTTAACAAACGAAGAAGCCTCGACTGTGCTCTGTTGTACAGCACACAGGAAGCGGCGATAGCACGAACGAAGTATCTGGGGAAACACGAGCCGTTAGGCGAGTGTTTCTCCCTACTTCTTGAGTACCATCGCCGCTTCCTAAAGAGCAGGAAAACACAAACATGAAGAAGAAAACTTCACATGAGTAAAACAATTCATTGACTTTATTGCCAAATAGACCAACTGAGATATATTTGAATTCCAGCCACCGAGCTGCAAGAGTTTACATATTAATTGCTGTGCTTTTCGATCCAGTTCTGCAGTTATTGTCAGTCTATATGTAACAAAAGAAACATTACTCGTTGGCTCAAAGATATGAATTTTTAGGTTCTCCTGGCAAAAACAATATCTTACGCGTTCGCTGCGTTCAGTCAAGAGATATTGTTTATGCCACTCGAACATAAAATTGTAATATATTCTCACTAGGACCGTCCGAAAACAATGCCTTAGATTAGATAAGATATGGGAGATTCAGCCCAAGGCGGTCAAGAGCGGGGAGCTCCTGGTGGAGTACTGGTTCATGGCCGCGGGGAGGTGGGCGGGGCGCGAAAAGGAGCATTCCTAACACCGAAAAGACTGAATGAGCTATCGCGACAAGGGAGTGGCCTTATATAAGAGCCCCATACTATTGAGACACGTGATGGATTGCCACGGACTGCACGCGGTATGCTAGAGTTTCGTAATCAGCGTTCTAAGGCAATTTTTGTGCGGAGCCCCAAGAGAGAATAGTTCAATATCCTCGCCAAATAATTTGCAGAATTTGCTTCCATGCACGTGCACGTGCTTTTTGATACGTATAAAATTATGCTTCAAAGGTTGTATTTATGTTGGGTTTACAACCGTTAATTTCGAGCACTAATTAAATAACAGGCACCGGCTAAATAAATATAAACCAAAAAAACAGCTAATACAAACAGAACTCACAGTGTACACAGGAACAGTGTGTAAACGCTCTGTACTTATTTCAACATTGAATTTTCCTTCAGTTGAAAAATAAAACGACGCGAATTTATTCATTGAAAGTTTCACCCTGCGTGATGCTTTTGCGGTTTCGAATTTGCATTGAGAAATATCCTTACATTCAAGTTAAATTTTTGAGTACAAATTTATTTTTGTGTTTTGTGTGACTCTCGAGCACGGAAAAGAAACAGTGAATTCAATCTTGGACGTGGCTTTTGGCCACATCCTATGCAAGCCGCACACGTCCTGATAAGAATTACGTGCAAATCCAAAAAAACTGCATTTCACTTAGGGTATATAACAAAATTAATTGTTTTATACCAAGCTGGGCAGACTGATGCCATCCAGTGTTTGAAAACCTCTTATATCGTACAATGCTTACAATTTTACTCAGTGCTTTGATAATTATTAATCTTTGAAACTGGATTCCAATGTAGTAAAACATATAACAGCAATGTTTAAAAAAAGCTTAATAGATCCTTTCAGAATTATTTGAATTACTCAGACTGACTGAAACTCTCAGACTTTACATTATTCGCTCTTTAAACGACGATCGTCTCTTCGATTGCAAAGCCGTAAAATAAAACTATTACGTCACAAAATTCAAAGCTCGATCCATTCCTTCCGTTTGAGTGCGCGGTCATTTTGGAAACGTTTTCGTGAATTCTTCGGAAATCTTCATAGTTTTTGCTATAGTTCGCGCTTTAAGGCTCAGAAAGCAAAATTTCGCCTAAGTTTACTTAATAATGAATTCTTCTAGGGTTTGGTTGCTTTAAAATCGCTAAAGAAAGAATGTCGAAATTTTGGTTCATTTGACCTTTAAATATACCACGATTCGGTGCCCTTGTATATACACGTATAACTAAGGTTATGAATAGATATTATACTGGACGAAAGTTTTAAAAGTACATCATTGTGCTTTTAAAATTTCCTTGAGATTTGTAACAAAGAACCACTGTAATCGTTATTATCGTTTATTATCGTTTTATTTTTTATTTCAAAATAGATGTGAACAAGTGCTCGGGGTCATTTTCCTGCCATGCTCAAGCCCAGTGTGTGAATGTTCCTGGTTCGTACCAATGTAGATGTTTGCCTGGCTATGCAGGGGATGGAAAAAGCAATTGCACTAAAAGTAAGTTACCCGAATGTTTGAAATGCCGTCTCAATTCTGCTTAGAAATTATAATGAGCGAAAGGAAAAAAACCGTATACGACGTTTCGAAGCCTCCATGACTGCATTATCATGTACAAGATAATGGTCTAGGACTACATGCTGTCCAATCTGGAAATAATTGGATGCAAAATTTTGTGCTTGAGCTCGTGTATTTTTCACTTAAAGTCCTAATCGAACTTAAAGTCCCACTTCTCAGCAATTAAAAGATAATAATTGCGCTGACAATATCGTATTAACTGACCAACTTTGTAATTAAAAGGGTCATGGGAGTCAGAATAATTAATATATATTGTAAAATTTCAATATTTCAACCGTTATTTTGTACTTGACAATAAAGTTAAGGTAGCTTTAAAAATAAATTTATTTTATCAGTTTTATTTTGAAATGTTCTTTTCTTATAATGTATTCTTGTATCATAATACTGCAATGCGCTTGGAGGGGAAGTGAGGAAGGACATGCGGGGGTAGGGAGGGTAGAGTGAAAGCGGTGCAGAGAGCGGGTGAGCTTGCAATCCTTAGTTATTACCTGCCTTACCCATGAGAACGGGAGGAGAGGGAGGGGAAGGTTGGAGATGGAATGCGTAAAGAGGTGGATGAGTAGGGGGAAATATCGAAGGAGGAAAGGTCCGCCAGATATCTGTGTGACATGCAAACTGTTTTTCCTTAGCCGGCTTTCACTAATACACCTTATTCATAAATGGTGGAACGCGTGGAAGAGTTTGGGTCAAGTACATGAAAGCGAGGCGAAAGGGGCTTCGAAAACAAAGCAGAGTATGGAAATGCAAGTAGTATATCTTGTAATTCTTGAAATATCTCGTCAGTTAGAAAGTGATTCTTAACTGTTGATGACTGCTATTGAAATCCCTGGTTTTACAACCGCAGATATGGTCGTATGGTTTCGAAGTCAACATCAGAAAGTGGGAAAATTTCGTCGGAAAACCGCATCGATTTTCTCAGTCTCTTCACTGCTTTATACTCGTGTACAGTTTAATAAAGTTTAATGGAAGGCCCTGAAAGCTGAGTATAGAAACAGGATTTAGAAAGGAATGTAGAGCTTTTCAAAATTGACACGTCTCTTGAAACGGTAAGTAAAGAACGCGATTTAGTAATAAAACTTTATAGCACTTTTTTGATGCCAAATCTTTTCTCTGACTTCTTTGTCTCTATTCAGTACTGATCCGATTGGTGATTATAAAATGGCACATACATTTAAAAACCGTTGCTTTTAACGTTAATTTTATGTACAACAAAGAGACTTAACATAAATTTATGTTAGCCTGTTTGTGTAGTCACACAATGTTCTGCTACAGTTTAGAAGCGACTCGCGTATGGTACTTTGAGCTTTGCTGAATTATATATAGTGATTTTATTTCAGATAATCTTAAAGTTTATTCACTTTGAAAGCCGCTCTTTCTGCCTTATTTCCGCTTTCCCAGGCTTTACCTATTCTATAATTTAAGGATTTATAACCAGTAAATTAACTCTCTACTGAATGATCAATCGTTGTGAATAATATTTATGCTTTTGTAGGCGAAATATTCAGGAAACCTCGTGTCATATAATTGCCGTTCTTTACATACCGTATCAAGAGACGTGTCAATTTTTTTTAAACCTTTCTAATTCCTGTGTCTATACTCAGCTTCAAGGGTCTCCCATTAAAAAGAAACTAAAGTAGCGTGGATTAAAACTGCACACGAAAAAGCAGAGAAGAGACTGAGAAAATCGATGCGGTTTTTCCGACGACATTTTTCCATCCTTTTGGGTTGACTTCGAAACCATACGGTTATAGAACCAGGAATTTATTTAGCAGTCATCTACAGTCAAGAATCATCCCTAACTGACGAGATATTTCAAGAATTACAGGAGACACTACTTGCATTTCCATACTCTGCTTTGTTTTCATTTGAATCGAAGCCCCTTTCGCCTCGCTTTCATGTAGTCGACCCAAACTCTTCCGCGCGTTCCGCCATTTATGAATAAGGTGTATACTTGTTACTTTCATCAAAGAAAGCTGATAAACTTCAAGGCTCAGATGTACACATTTGTTCAAAATTATCACCAAAAGTTTGTTATTTCTAGCTATCTACATCTTTGGTGTTTGGTCTCGTGCTATCAGATTCGCGAGTAAGTATTTATAGACGGCTCTTTCCGCGAGCCAGTAACGAATCGCGTTATAGATTTTTTTTTAATGCGCACCATGAATAATTATTGGTAGGAATAAATTGTTTGAATTAAACTTTTAAAGTCATTAATTTTAAACTGGAATTTAAACCCTCAAGGAACGTTTGCTAGATAAAATAAGTTTTCAACAGACTTAACGAATTATAAGCATATTGGCCATTTTCTAGACAACAAAGTCGTCCTCGAAAAACAGCCTTCCTAGACGGCCAAATTCATACGACTTGTACGTCCAAAATCGTGTCCGTCCTGTTGGCACACTAAGACGACTTGTCCGTCTCAGACGATTTGTCTGTCTCTATTGTGAAAACGGCCATTGTGCTATTCTCATGTTTGCGTCCATCAAGCCGTGTTATTTCTTTCCACTTGTTTCTTTCTTGCTTCTTTCTTTCTTCTTTCCTCTTTCAAAAGAGAAGAGTCAATGTTTTATAGTGCTATCCAGACAAAGATATATTTTTTTTCGATACAATCATCATATTACGAGATGTTCATAAGCTACAGTAGACGCCTACGTCTAGTATTTGGGCGCGTACTGTGTTTTTTGCGAGTAGAACAAACCTTGTAATTGCGCGCGAGAAAATGACGTATAGTTTATTGCGAATAAATGATGGCGTGCACGTGCAATGATATTGTTACTTGTAGATTGTTACAAATTACGGCTTTCGGTCACGGTCATTTGCGGTCGTAATTGGTTTGTGAGGGCGAAAAGAAATATATAGAAGAAGCAGGCGAAACTTTTTTCACCATCAGGCGAAGAAAGCGTTTGTTGATAGCGACGCTTCAAAGGGCAGTCAACGCGAATGAATTAATTAGGCAAATAAACCAGGTCTAACCGAACGGCAAGCGCTTCCATCCCGACTTGCGAGCGAGCCAATCAAAAGCCGCGAACGGCAAATGCTTCAAAGCGATTGGCTCCTGGTTCGCGGAAAAGTTTTTCTCAAAATAGCCTACTCGCGAACGACACATCTCAAGGCCCACTACCGGAGAGGAAGACTTCTAGCTTATGAACTCCTGATATTAGCGGAGCTCCAGCGCGCGAAGCGCGCCAGCGGAGCACCATGGATAAGGATTTTTGAAAAACCCATGAGGCCGTTTGCATACGCCCGTCCGCCCGCCCGCCCGCGTCTACAGACTCGCGGGGAGGGGGAGGGGAGTCTCAATGCAATCCGACCGGGTGGGACGGGAAGAGAATGCCTGTACTAGCAAAGCTAGTAACCGATGGGATCAGCTTTTAGACTCGGCCAAATTAAAAAAAAAATCATGTTAAAGAAATGATCAGGACATTTCATTTCTACTTAAACGAAGCGACTGTATGAAAAGGCGGCAAAATCATTCGCACCTTGTTCACTTTTGAAGCTGAATTGAAAGACGGGGGGAAAGCGTGCTGGAGAACATATATCTTCGTGAATATTTCTCGCTTTATTTACTTATCTACAGATGGAAACTTATGCCAAGTGATTTAGGATAACCTCTTAACGGGAAATTATTGCCGACCTGAACATGATATATCGGACTACAAGTCAAAAACAGCGAGAGATGAGGCACTGTCTACGGTTTCTGGGGCTGACCAAGGCTGGAAAATTAACTGAGCTAATATAAAAGTACTGTTAAAAGCTACACCGAAAGGAAGAAAAATATTGATCTTTCCTGATAATTCATATAATGTATATGTCGGTGGTGCGATGGAGTAAGCTTATTACGAACGACGAACATTGATAACGAAACTACCGTGTTCGTTACGTCGTCTCCGATGTTATCGGGCAGGTTTGGAAGCGTTGCCCTGCAGAACTTACAAGCCTTCTCCAAATATGAGGTAACAAACGTCAATGTATACATTTTGTTGTGAGAATCTGTTATGCTTCATTTATGAACGAATTCGAAGTTGTGTCGGTTTTCATGAAGGCGCCCTGGTTTTCATGCAGATTTTCCCGTAAATTATAAGCTTAAATTTTATTAAAACGGCTGCATTCAAACCTCTTAGCTTTAATCACTTTTGTACATTTTATACCGTGTACCCTTGGGTTAGGCCCATTACTACTTACAACTACCACGAATACTGCCTATATAGCAAGGTAGAGTTGACTATATACAGTACAAGCAAAGGAAATCAACTAAAAAGAAAGAACTTGATCAATCAGATTTGAATCCAGGTTGGCTAATTACGAACTTTATTAAATTTTACAAATTTTTGAACGAACTCCAAGTTTTCTGGCTGGCTAAGTCTGGGTCGAACGTTCTTAATTTTATAGTGTCCTATATTGTTCTATTTTCAGTCTAAGTTTTAAAAGCAGGGTGTTATTACGGCCATGGTCAAACATCTAACTTCACATGTGTCGAACCTAATGTAAATGATCTGAAACAATAGCTCTAGCTCATTTGAATTAAGTTCGACTTATGGACCCTCACGTCAAGGTCAACGTTTTCCCATGACCTAAATGTACAAGTACAAGTAACTGTCCAGGTAGTTGTTGTTGATTGAAACAAATCATGTTGTTCCTCGATTCAATGTATCGCGTTTGTTGTGTGTTATTCACAGTCAATGGTAGTTGTTAGCCAAAGTTGGTAGTTGGTAGTTGTTAGCTATGGGAGCGATCTTAGCACGGTTGGCCTTATTTACCCTAGACGTTATGATAACAAAACGCCATTTTTTACCCCGGATATATTTCAAGTAGTAACGCCCATGCAGTTAAACGACAAGTAATATATGATTCTTTTTTTTTTTTATTTTACTTTCGTAAATAGCCCTTATTAACCGAGCAGGAAGTCTGTATGGGATTATCTTGACCGAGGTCGTGAGTACAGACCAAACGCAGTGAGGTCTGTACTCACGACTGAGGTCCTCTCTCCTCCGCAGAGGCCTCTTTAATTTTTTCGTACGGCCGGGCTGGGAAATGGGGAGAGGTTAAAAGTAAGCGCGCGAAGCCTGGGGAGATGATCCCCCACGCTGACCCTATTTTTCATTTTTCGTGTTTTTTCGTCCCCCTCCACTGAAGGAGCCTCTGCGAAGGAGAAAGACTGAGGTCCAGATTCTCCCTTGCTGACCAACTAAGCTCGGTTAATAAGAAGTTTATTATATAGGCAAACTAGACAAAACCTTTTCAGTTTAAAAATCCACTTCCGTTCGCCGTACATGCTGACATTTTGCTAGTGAACGGCAATAACGGAAAAATTCGAACAAGAGAAGGTAGATATCATCGGCAGGTATGTTTTCAATTTCTCTAGCCTCTCTCTCTCTCTCTTCAAGGTGGCTCCATAGGGTAATAACATGGATGTGGCGTGCGCTAGTGTTATTTTGAAATATGGTTCTTGCATTTGTTTTCACTCCCAGTTCGCTCAAACTTATCGAATACAATAAGCAACCATGAAATAGTGTTCTACAACCATTTCTGTTAAAATATTGGGTCTATTTCCTTCGGTGAAATTTTTCAAAATTTTCACAGTACATGGATATTATCTGAAAAATAATTTTAAACAGAAAAAAAAAGTAGGGGGTTGTAAAGGCAGCTTCTTTGTTATTTGCAAATTTGTGTTTTTCCCCTCTGCGTAAAAGCTGGTCTTATAGATTGTCGTATAAAATAAATGCCACGTAAAGCAAAATAATTATAACCTCTCTGGCAAATTTCACGAAATTTCACTAAAGGAAACGCGAGAAAAGTTAGACGAAAGTTGCCATTTTAGTCCCCCAAATTTGTAACAATTACGTAACGGAATAGAAATTCGCCAAGATCGCTATTTGAGCATGCGTCAACGTTGAAACCACTAGGCTCGCTTTCAGTGTTTACTGGGCGTTTTATACAATTCCATGATGAAAATCTACAACCTCGTATAATTTGGAAGCTTAAACGGCATTGTCTGTTCTTAAAATTATATCGCGGATAAAGATTTCCTTTGAAATGTTTAACTCAAATCCGTGGTGAAAACTTTTCCCTGAGCTTGCGTAAGCGCGCGTGCAGTTTCCCAAGGCTCGCATCATCAGCGCGCGCGTGGTTATAAAATTTATATGGAGCCACCTTAATCGAGTGATAGAATATTCTTATAGGCATTTTAGTCGCTTTTAATCATGTTCAGCGCTTTCAACTTCCGGTCTTGCAATTACTTCGTAAATTCGTTTCTAGCTGGTGTTTTGATTTCGTGCCCGTGAACTGAGCGACAATTTGCTAATGTTTCCTTGTTTTTTTTTTTTGTTTGTTTGTTTTTTTAATCTATTTTCGCGTCAAGGTTTTTGGTTCTTCCACTTATTATTTTTTAGCAAAAAGAAGACAACGTTTTTGCATTTTTGTTTGTAAATTTCTAAGCGTAAGTGCAACCATTCTAGATGCCGGTCTAAATGGGAAAATCTAGACCGCGGTCAATATAGATTTTAGCTAAACAAATTCGAGAATTTGGTAGTTACCAGTCCTTGTGAGACACGGCCATATAATAAGGAAAATATAATCAAGTCTATGCTAATTGTGGAATATTAGACAACAGTTAAATCTATAAGTGCGCTGAGTTCGTGTTCAGATACAGATATATTTAATCACTGTACTTTTGTAATGGGTAAGCAATAAAGCTCATTTTGGTGAGCAGTCATAGTATACTCTTATTGTGTTGCTTTATTTATTTTGTTGCTTACTAATATTAATAAATTAATATTAATTAATATTTTACGTTACAGTTAAATATTACGAAACAGATAATAGCGAACGGTGTAACCCTACGATCACGACATTATTTTTTAAAGAACGACGTAATTACAGCCTCCGATCCGAAGATATCCAGAAATACTCAGACAATTTTTTATAGATCATTTATTAATTTGTTGTTATAAAAAAAACAATGCTTTCCATTTCAATCTCAGTCATTTTTTGCAATTTAACTCTGTACATTTGCTTAAAACACCGGTACAATTCGAGAAGTAAAACTTTTGGGAATGAAAGCTTTGTACGCCCGAGGGTTGACCGATGGTTCGCCCCGTTCGAAAACAATCTTAACAAAAGAATATATTATCACAGGTAACCCAAGCCGTTTATATGAGTATTCGATATAAAACTATAAGTGATAACATAAAAAGTTGTCAAAAACAATAAAATGGAAATTAAAGTTTTATTTCTTTATTCTATTTGCTGTTTGTTCGCTGCCTTTGTACTCTAGAGTGGTTTGGACCGATTTGTACCAGTAATCACATGATTTCGAGTGCAATTTGGAATAAATAAGCACGAGTAAATTTTTCAAAGGCAAACAAAATTGCACGAGCCCGTAGGGCGAGTGCAATTTGTAGTCTTTGAAAAATTTACGAGTGCTTATTTATTCCAAATTGCACGAGAAAAATCATGTGATTACTAGTTAATAATATACAAGCAACCATTTCTGTCACGCTTTGTTAATTTTCGTGACAAATTCTGAGCGCCTGGCTGTAAATTTGACGTGTGAATTCATGCGTAAATATTCAATTCATGCACTTGCTGGAAGTGCTGCATGAAAAGTTTTTAGTTCAGAATTAGTCTTCTCGCCGTTAAATTTGAAGAATTTGAATACCAAAGCAAATTTTCCTAAGCGGCTAAGGTTCTGCTGCTGTTCTTTTCGGTGGGTTTAAGAAACTCCGTCTGTGCCGTGTTTGTGCACGGTCGAGCCGAAAACAGCCTTCATATCAGCACATACTGAACTAGAATCCACCGAAGGGATCTTCTCAGTGAAGAGGAGAGCATTCAGCTACAACTCCGTGTTGCTGGCTGATTTCACCGGACGTTCTACAGGTTAGATTTGCCTTTTAATACCACTTTTGGCGCCTTTTGTTATTGAGCGAGCTTTAACAACAGCTGCAAAAATTTAGCTAAGCTTACCTAATTTCTCAGCTTTCTCTCTTGAAAAAATAGAATGCTTGCTTCTCTCGTCTTCAAAACTAAGAATTAGTCTGTTCCTAGGCAGTCTGGTTAGTACTTCTTCGCGTTTCCCTTCAGAGAATTGAAGTATTCAGAGTATCTGTTTCGGCGAGGATTGTCAGTACCGCTTTGGCGTATTAAAATTGGCCGTCGACCTCAGTTTAATTTCAGGTTTATGTTTTGTCCTCATTGCTTTTGTGATTATTCCTCGTCTTTCACACCTCTCGACCATTGGTAATTTTTGTAGTGCTCTTTTACTTTGCGTTACCTTCAAGCTTTTCAATAAAATTGCGTTATACAGATCAAACAATCTTGTCTCACTTTTGTCCGCCATTTTGTTTGTCCGAGATGGATTTTGCATGAAGCTGGCGTAAATGTCAATCATTTTCAATTTCACGGTATTGCACTGCTAATTTCACGTTTTGCACTGCCAATTTCACTTTCTGCACTGCCAATTTCACTTTTTGCGCTGGTTTGGAATTAATTGACGTGTTGGTAGCCAATCAGAATGAAGAAATTGCTGCTTGTATATTATTAGAAGCGATTTTGAGCGAATATTTGATTAGCCGGTGCATCACTGTGTATCTTTATGTATATATTGGGACAAGGTTGGAATCAAACCGTACGAACAGGTTGAGAATAAGATAGATTTTCTCCTTCAAAAATTTATCCGACTTCCTTTCACTCTCCCATGTACAACAACGGATAAATTAAATTTCCCACCTTTTTTTGCCAGTCTTGACTCAACTCCACCCATTCTTCAGCCATAAAGAACAACGAAAAAAGTCATTTCAACGGTAATTTCGTCGCCATTTATGCGTGGCAAACATAATCGTTCCTCTTTGCACACGCCACGCGCTGAAAGGCCTGGGTAGAGACCCCACCGGGGTAGTAGGCGGGAACTTTAGGTCATTAACAACGACTCAGCCTCACCCTAACGGGTTGTTAATTCTACCTCGGTGTATGCGCCCAAACGCCGTAATTCTTTCGCCTTTTTAACCCTCTTTACGACACGCAGCCGGCGCAAACACCGAGCCAGATTTAACAACCCGCTAGGGTGAGGCTGTGTCGTTGTTAATAAGATATATTTTCTCCTTCAAAAATTTATCCGACTTCCTTTCACTCTCTCATGTACAACAACGGATAAATTAAATCTCCCACCTTTTTTTGCCAGTCTTGACTCAACTCCGCCCATTCTTCAGCCATAAAGAACAACGAAAAAAGTCATTTCAACGGTAATTTCGTCGCCATTTATGCGTGGCAAACATAATCGTTCCCCTTTGCACACGCCACGCGCTGAAAGGCCTGGGTAGAGACCCCACCGGGGTAGTAGGCGGGAACTTTAGGTCATTAACAACGACTCAGCCTCACCCTAACGGGTTGTTAATTCTACCTCGGTGTATGCGCCGGCTGCGTGTCGTAAAGAGGGTTAAAAAAGCGAAAGAATTCCGGCGTTTGGGGTCATAAAGCTCTAGTAAACGAGAACGAGAGTTCCCACAATTTAGATTTTGATTGCCCGCGGCCCGCCCGCGTCCTGAATTTTCTACTCACTTCAAACAAACGAGGATTGAGTCGTAGTTTAGAAATGTTTACGGTAAAAACCTGTAAACACCATATCAAACTTTGCCCATTGTTAGGGTAAGGTAACTCTCCTCCACTTCTGACCTATTCATTAAATAGCGTATTCATGCTATTTTTAGGTTTTCCACTTCGCGCCCGACGCTTGGCGCTGTTTGTTTGAAATTTACGCGTGAAATTAATTGTAAACAAAACAAAAGTTTCAGCCATCTCGCTAAATATTTTATCTTGCTAGAAATTTTAAGGCACTCACCTCGTCATTTATGAGTACTTTCAGTGACTTCTAACTTTGTTACGGTGACTGAAAATTAACAGTTTCTAAAGAAACCTTTTAAGTAAACTTCACAATAAATTTAAAAAAATGACCAAGTAACCGATCAAAAAATAAAGTCAACGTGGTCTCGTTTCTAAAGAAGCGGTTGAAATGACTAACAACGTCTATTCCAGATTGGAGAAAAATATTTGTTCACATGAAATGACCCCAAACGCCGGAATTCTTTCGCTTTTTTAACCCTCTTTACGACACGCAGCCGGCGCAAACACCGAGCCAGATTTAACAACCCGCTAGGGTGAGGCTGTGTCGTTGTTAATAAGCTAAAGTTCCCGTCTACTACCCCGGTAGGGTCTCTACCCAGGCCTTTCCGCGCGTGGCGTGTAAAGGGGGACGATTATGTTTGCCACGCATAAAAGGCGACGATATACGCATTGCGACCAAAAAATGGCCAAATATTAGATGATGAAGATAGCAAAAACCTTAAAAAAGCTTCGAAGGGGAGTCACTTGATTTTTATGTGGACTTTCACACGAAGTTTGAAAATCCACATATTGCGATCATGCAGTTTTCCCGATTGGGACGGCACTTTCCGTGATAACTCGTCTCAGCCCTTTCGGAAGCTTTCGAGGGTGTTCGGAGAATCCGAAGTTTTGGAGCCAAGAGTCAATGTAAAATTGGCGAGACGTCACAAAGAAAGCATCACACAAGCTAAATACTTGAATTTCATTAATCGAAACCTAAAATTTGTCAAGTGCAGTACATCAACGATAGCGTCAAAGATGCCAGTGGTATACGTGCACATCAAAAGAAAAAAGTGGTGGCGGCTTTCATATTTGCACGGCGTTCGACTGAACTACGGGCAAAGGTCACGCTATTTTTCACACTTTTCGCGCTGTCTGTTGTGTTCGACTGGACGTCAGTTGCTGTGTTCGCTTGATTCGCATATAATTGAAAATAGTTGAAAAGCATTATTTAGCAGATATCTAGATATTTGTTGTTTTGTTTCAGCTTTGCCACACAGAATCTTTAGAATGGAAGAATGGATACACAACGAGTCAAAACAAAACAAGCTCACTAATCAAGTTGTTTTCCCGGGGCTTTCCCGCAATTATTATTTTCTTGGATTTCTCGCAAGTTAAATTTGAATAACGCAATCTGACTGATGTCGAATTCAAAACTGCTGGTAAAAAGTTAGTGTGAATAGCATAAAACTTATTTTGAACCGAAAAATGTATGTATTGAAACCGTGCGAAAACTAAATTACTGATTGAAAATGTGTCGTTCGCGAATCGCCGACTCCACTCGAAAATTAATTCAAGAACGATGATAATTTTAGGTTGAAAAAAGTATTCATCTGCCTTCTTGTATCAAGAGATTATTAGTGAAATATTGCTAAAAGGCGATAAAAGCCATTCCGGAAAAGTTGTATATGAAAACAACGCAATGAAAGAAAATGAGTTAATTGATGAGTTCACCTGTTGTTTACACAAGCGTTCAGATGAAATGTCAGGCAAACGAAGACAATCTACATACTTCTCAAAACATTTCTTTATGAATGGATCGCTGAAATCAGTATCCCCAATTTCTAGTGGTAAGATTTTGTTTTTGTTCTTAATAAATAATTTTCTTGTCGTTATTTCCATTTAAAGACCTAATTTGTCCATTTCCCGTGAACCCCCAACCCTCCCCCCCCCCCCCCCCCCCCGCAAAAGAGACTGCAAATATAAATCATCATATACTTTATTTAAACACGGTAAAAACATCAGTTACAAGTTAAGAATGATTACATCACATTAAAAAAAAAAAAAAAAAAAAAAACAACAACAACAAAAAAAAAAACTGATTTACATGTTTGCCGTGTGGGAGCACGAGGGAGACATCAGGCAATTGATAAGTCTTTTAAAGTGGCTAAAGGATCTAGCAGCTCTGGCATCGTGGGGAAGGCTATTCCACAACTGTGCCCCACTGTAACAGAAACTTCGTTTTAAAAAATCAGTACGGAGCTTAGGTAGAGCTAACTTATTTGCCTTGTCTCTAAGATTATATCCTGTGCTGAATGGTTTAAATAGGTCTTGTAAGTACTCCGGAGCTTGTTTATTTATGGTTTTAATCATTAGTTTCGCTTTATGCTTTTTCCTTCTGGTATAGAGAGAATCCCATCCTAACTTTAATCGAAGGACGGTAGCACTAGAATAGAAATCCGACTTCGTAATGATCCTAATGGCGCGATTCTGTAACTTTTGTAATTTAAATGGAACGGATATGCTCATCGTGTCCCTTAGGTGTAAATTACGGATTTCGATTTCCAACAGACATCTTCTTTTGGTTTTAAGGACAGATTGTCAATGTTAATTTAATTCATTTAAAGTAACAGTGTTTTTAAATGTCTGTGTTCTCTGTGTTTTTAAATGGTGGGGGTCTAAAAAAAGTTGAGCCACGCCCAGATTGCAATCCTTTACGGGAAAAGTAAAACTCAAAACAGCAAATAGCAAAATCTCAAAACTTATGATTATAGAGGTGTTTAATTCCATGATATATTTTTAATGTGAAAAGAAGTTATCTTCAAACAAAGTTTCAGGCCTAACACTTCTCTGTTTTTAAGACACAGATAACTAAAAATGGCTTTGCGGTCCCGAAAAGTTTCTACTTTTTCACCTAGTATCAACCTTGCTGTATTTTGTGAAATATTATCCTTCACGAGAGTAGAATAGTAGATCAAATTTTCCGACGAACATCCCCGTCCTTTTCATGTAGCCATATAGAGATACTGTCGGGTCTTGTCCCAGGTTTTCCGCTTCTCTGACACAGTTTTAATAAATTGGACTGCATTTCAATGTTTAAGGCGATCTTCAGGTTACATTGCAAGGTGTGTTCCTCAAAACGAGAAGGAATTTTTTCTTTCACGATCATAAGAAAACTTGATTGGTAAGTTTTTTTTATTATCTCGAGTTTCAAGTGACTCGAAAGTGACTGCCAACTCATAATTGACTGATACTTAGTCTTGCCTACACTCCAGCTCACAGAGCGCGAAGCGCGAGAGCGCCGGGGACTACTGCCAAACTGGAAACGAGAAGCAAACGACTTTAAGAAGGTCTAACTGATACTGTACATTGGCTCATTCAATCATTCATTATCAAAAACAAATGAAAGTCCACATATGAACGCATTGCGGACCCACTTTTATTAAAGCTTATTTTCAGGAGAGAAACATCCAAAAACAAGCGACAGTTGAGGAATTGGCCACTGTTAGCGAAAATTCTACGCCGAAGTGAATAGCCATTTTAATGCATTTTGTGCTTTTAGAGCTCTTGGAAATATTTTGAATGAATAATAAAACAATGATTGAATCCGGCTTTCGTATGATATGAAGAATTATGCAGATCTCGGAGGATGTTATCTGCCGCTGCCGGCGGAAAACACCCTCCGAGATCTGCATAATTCTTCATATCATACTCAGCCTCATCCAATAATTGCTAATTATATTTTATTCTAATAAAAGAGTTTAATACAGCAAAATATACTAAGTCAGCGTTTCTTGCTAATTTTATTGGTAATAGATTAATAAAATACTCAAATTCATTACCAAAAATGCGTGCGCAGTTGCAAGCGACCACGAGAAGATAAATTCGAGGCACGTAAAGCGTGTACTTGGTAGCGAGAATAATGAAAAGAAACTTTCCTCTATTTTATCTGATGTTTTTGTTGCCACTTTGATTAAAGAAGCAGCGAATGATCGAGAGCAGATTGTTACTTCTTTGTTGTTCCTCAAGTATTCGATATTCTGACGAATTCTAGCCTCTTACACAGAGCCCAAAGAGAGTTTCTCTAGAAGATTAGATCTGAGCATCTCAAGTCTGGGCCAGACTTCAAGCTAGTGGAGTGAGCGGCCTACGGAATCTGAATTTAATAACCGACATCTTAGAGAATATTGCATTTACAAAAAGGTGTCCATTTTGACAAATTGAAGAAAGACAATAACAAACAAAAGAAAAAAGGATCACTTAGAGCCTATTTCCTGAAATGACACAGCTGGCAGCAGAGCACGCCTTGCACGTGGAAGCTGTCATTGTTGTTGACTGAAAGTGAAGACTCAGAAATGGAATTAACTAAGGAACTGATGGAGTAGCAATGTTCCCTATCGGATGTATATTCAGCTCTGGTTTCGATGATATATATTAACTGGATAGGAATGCATTCATGTATATTACTTGCTGGTATCAATATCCTTAGACATGATATGATGCAATTTTGAAACCTTGAAAGGAAGCCTTAAGGAAGCCTTAAGCATTATTGTTATATTTTACCAAACTTATGAAAGACAATACAAACAGGAGATAATTAAAAGACTGCTTAGTCTCTACTTGCGTTAATGTGACAAGCAAAAATATTTATCACAGAACTCAAACATTCATGATCAAGTGAATTAGCTGGTGGGAAAAGTCAAAACAGAAACTGTCATTATTGTAGACTGAAATAAAGACAATGCAGATCTCAGGTGTTCCCTTTAGTCAATTCTTAGAAAGGCAATACAAGATAAAGGACCACTTAGGCTCTATTCGCTTAAATGTGGCAAACAAGCACATTAATCACACACGGTTTCTAAACATTCATGATTAAGTGACAAAGCTGGTGGGGAAAGGCTTAACAGAAACTGTCCTTATTATAGACTAAAAATAGACAATGTAGACCTCAGCTGTCCGATTTTAACAAATCCAAGACAAGTAATAAAAACAAAAGACAAAATACCACTTATAGCCCATTTGGGTTGATGGGACACAGCCATTACCTAAACAAACAAAATCAAGTGAGGAAGCTGGCGGACCATGATGAATATAGGCCGAGAGTAAATATCCAAACACGAAAGAACAAACCTAGCTGAAGTTAAGTTGTGCTTTGCTTTCAGAAACATGCAGACACACGGTATCCTGTTTTCGATATTTTTTTTTTGTTTTTTGTTTTTGTTTTGTTTAGCAAGTTATAGCCTGACGTTAATAATATTTACAAGAGTGAGGAATCAATGCATGGGTGCAGCATCGCTCGTTAATAGGAAAATAAAATGACTTTCTGAGGGAATATTGTTTATTTGCGCCCGCGTAGTGTCATTTGCGGCACGAGCGCGAAGTGCAAGGGCCGCAAATGACACTACAAGGGAGCAAATAAACAATATTCCCGAAAAAAGTCATTTTATCATCATTATCGACATACAAGGCCAAATAACATCCAGATATAAACTAACACATTTAATGAGCTTTACATGTTCCATAATACAAGTATTTCGCGTTGAAAATGTTGTGCTATGCTACACTGAGGCCCATGTATTGTATAGGTGTAGTTAAAAAGAGCTGCTGTGTATCTGAAAATAAATGGACGATAATTTACGTTGTTCGCACCTGAATGGTTTTCGCGCGTCATTAAACGTAACTGACCTGAATGGTTAATTTTCATCGGATGATGAAGTGAGAACCAATCAGCTGCAGAGCCGTTAATGCAATGACGGCCCGCTAGGAGTCATTTGCGCCCCGCAAAGCGCGTGTTTTCAAGAGGGCGGTTTTCAATTTGGCCGCGTATATTGATAATAATTGTGATTCGTAGCTGATTCTAGCAGTATGCATGACGGGAGTGACTATTCAGCACTCAGTTGATGTTGTGTGACTTCTCATTTTTTCATACATGAAGTATAAATCACACTTATTTTTTTTTTCAAGTTAAAAAAAGTGTCAACAATAGGATTTGAACCCGGGCCGTCGGATTACCGCTCGGGAACGCTATCCACTAGGCTACCGACGACCAGCTGCAAGAACCCGTAAAATTTTGGCTATATATCCTAACCTCAATATAAAGCTAACCGCAAGCAAACTAAGCTAACGTAGGCTAACCGTAGTGCTTTTTAGGCTAAACGGAGTGCTAGTAGGCTAACCGGAGTGCATAGTAGGCTAACCGAAGTGTATCGTAGGCTAACTGCAGTGCTAAATAGGCTAACCGTAGTGCTGTTTTGTATTCACTACATGAACTGAGTGTTACATGGTATAAAATGTCATGAGGTGTCTCCCTATTGTCTCACAACATCAACTGAGTGCAGAATAGTCACTCCCTATGCATGACGCGTATCACATATAAACCTAGTAAATGGCCTTGCTCACCATGAGTCTCTCGTAGCTCAGTGGTTATAGCGCCCAACCGGTATCTGGGAGGCCATGGGTTCGATTCCCGTCTGTGACTCAGGAATATTTCTTTGTCTCACGCTCATGATCATTGACAATTTCATCTTTATCCTTTATTTACCGAGCTTGAAATTTTCCATCTTCAATATTTAGGCAGAAATCAATTTCACAATAACATTTTTATTATTTATAATAATTGAAAATATTCAGTCTTCCCACTAGCAAACTGCCATGCTTGGCTCACACGGGCTAGAAACATTTTATTCTTGCAAGAAAGAATCTCTATTTAGTATACAGGTATGAAAAAAAAAATGATATTACTCGTATTCTCACTGATGCAAGTAGCTTGTGAGGACGTGCTCGGAATCATATTTACAAATACAGGAAAATGCTAAGGACTAGCTGCAGCTGAATTCATGTACAACATCGCGAAAGTTGAAAGATGACATTTCATTCGACAAATATATGCGACCAAACAAACCATTTTAACCAAGATAATGTTAATTAGAAAACGAAATTGTTGAACTGCGCATGTATAAATGTCGGATGATAGTCTCGTAAAATATGATAGTCGGATGATAGTCTCGTAAAAGATATGCAAATGCGATATTAGTTTACTCATAGACTATCTATCTATCCATCCATCCATCCATCCATCCATCCATCCATCCATCCATCCATCCATCCATCCATCCATCCATCTATCTATCTTTCTTTGGTATTAATAATTAATATCGTTAAAGAACCGATATTCTAGTGGGAAAAATCACATGAATCAACTCATTAAAATATAGATGGTCAATATCAGGTGTATAAGCAACGCCTTTTATCGAAGTGATTAACGCTAAAAGCTATTATACATGTCTAGCCTAGGTTAACAAACACAGATGTCATTTTCTCAAGGCTGTCAAAGGGGATTTCTCAGTTATGGCAATACGTAAACTTCCGTAAGGGACAAAGCCCTTTAATTATATTACATACATTTATGTATTACATACATTTTTAGGCATACATTTATGTTTTTGTTAGAAAAAGAAGTGAAGAGAATTCTGGATTCATTCAACAAACCACAAAATCCAGTATCACTACTTGTTTGATGTGAAGACGATACACGTATGCTTTTGTTTATTCAGACGGAACCACACACTGACGCCCAGACGTATTCATTAAATAAAATAAACACTTCTGTAAATTAACACTAAGAATGCAAAACGTGACTTAGAAATTAAAAGAAGAGTGGGAATAGTTATTCTATTGGACAGGTTCATGGATTAAACAAACATTTCTACCGCATAACACTGGCCGTTTTTCAAGGAGAAGCTCGTTCACTCTTGGAGAGCAAGAGGTAAGTATTGAAACTCTTGCTTGTGTGAGTTTGTAGTTGCATTTTCTGTTCACTCGTTTTTAATGCTGATATTATCGGATTCGATTTTCTTTTATATTCTACAGTTTAGGTTTTTGTTATTGCTTAATTATCAACTGGGTTTTTTTTTTAAGGTAAGTGATTTATATATTTGAGAGGAGTTAATGTGTTCAACCATTTCACCAAAAAAAGTCTGCAAGGGCGGAAAAAAGATGTTAGAAAAAAAGCTTTAAAGTACCACATCATCCAAGATAAAGGTAACGAACTTTCCTATAAAAATTGCGCTCAGTTTACCAAAGAGCCACCCATATTGTGCTTTGACGAAGAAGAAAACCGGAAGAATCGTTGCGTTGTCACGAAAAAACGAAACCTTTCGAATTAAAATTCACGATTCCACCATTTATTTAGTAAACTCACTGAATTGAACAAATCATGAAACATTCGTGCTCGTTCTTCTGTATATTACATCTAAAATTCTAGGGACAAAAGTAATTTTGACTGTAAATTATTTTATCGATTTCAGATTATCTGAAAAAATGGAGGTGAAGGCAGCTGGGAAAGCCGTGTGCTTTCTACTGATTTTCCTCACCGTTACCTGCTCACAGACAAAAGGTAGTGTAATTTTTTCCCAGTTTTGGTTGTTGCTGTTTTCACTTATAAGAGGGATTAAAAGTTTCAAGGTATTTAGGAAAATTTGAGGCTGCATTTCCTGTGCTGCTATTCTTTTTAAAATCTTACAGTGCGACTACCCGGGCCACTTGAAAAAAATCAATCAATCAATGAAAATAATATAAACCAAACTGAAAAAGTCATTCAAAATAGGCTTCCCTGTTAAATTGGACGGCTCTTACCGGTGTTTTTGTTGAGGAAAATAGTCAAATGTTACTTCTTTTTTATTAGCGCTCGCTTTCAAGGCTGGAAAAGACAACGTGACCACCACCACACCAGGACTGTTTGCTTGTAAAAAGATCTTCTTTGATGTTTCTTTCTCTGGCGGACAGCAAGTTAGCGTTCTTGCCTCAGTAGGCCACAGTGTGAAGAGTTCAACTCCTCGTAATGGCGCTGCAATTTGGGTTGAGGACGTTTCAGCAAGAGGATTCACAGCGTGTGTTCTTGAATTTGGTGACGGATCCAACAAAACAACTGAAGTAAACTGGTTCGCTTTACAATCTGCTCCTCGTGGATCCCAGCTAGGAACTGCTTCCTTAAGCGCTTGGGCTTCTGGGACAAAATGCAAAAAGACCTACCTTCAACAGGTTCGCATAAAAGGTTATCATTTTTACGTTTCTCTCCTCAGGCATGATGAGGTTTCTTTTTGCTTATTATTGCTATAGATGAGCACAGAATAAATACGAAAAAAGATTGGCTTCTTTATCTATACTTATAAACATAAAGAAATATATGTATATGTAACAGCTGTATATAATAATTTATTACAAAAAAGCTATGTCATGTTAAGGTGGCTCGACCCAGTATTTTTATTGGAGCACCTTCCATCCCAAAATAGCTCGATTCCAATCCCATATCCATTATAACACATGGATAACATATAGACTGAACTACAAGATGATATTATTTTTTTGGAGATCGGAATGAATATCACGTGATAACGACGTCACAATTGTTTTAGCTCTGAGTCGAATTTTAGCCCATATCCAAATTTTCTCTGGAAATGCTTCACGATACTTATACCTTGGGTGTCTGCCTTCTGCTGAGCGGAGTTTGATAAAAATCGATAAGAGGAATTGTCAAATAATTATTTTAAATTTCTATAGAAAGGGCATAGTTCATGCGTAAAATGAGCTTAGACCTCATATAAACAAATATGCTACTTCTTGGATGTTCACTGAAAGGTTTTACCACTAATTCTTTGAACAAAAGCCTTGTATACCATATTCAAACCGCTAGACGCAAGTAGACTTACGCGATTTCGAAAAACATGAAAATATACATATCAGGGTGAAACTCAATGTTGAGCTTTGTCACAATTTTTAAGGCTTCTTTCACGAAAACAGCGATTTTTTCAAAATTCGTCGATAATGTTTCGTAAAAATTTTCCAGGGCTGCAATTGATCAGTACACTTCACAATCCCTGAATTCCATGTACATATTTCATGTACATATTTCAAAATTGACAATTTACGTACATATTTCAAAATTCACAATTTACGCACCCGTAAACCTCTTCTGCTTCTTTTGTTTACAACTTTTGCTAGGAGTTTCCCATCTTTCCAGACTTTTTAGCAACGTTTTAGCTGGCATTAAGCTTTCAAATAATCCATGAGATCTTAGCATTACTTAAGCGTTGTTGTAACAGCTCCCAAAATGCACAAGCATAATGTTTTGAAGCAAAGAAATCAACAGTCAACTGTGCAGCAATTTCTACCCAGCCGATTTCGTTCAAACTTGCTCACATTAAAACTTGGATAATGTGAACTTGTTGACATTAATTAGAAAAAAAAATCTAGCGTCGTGTTTTAGAAATATTCGCGTTTTTTTTAATAAATTGATTTTTTCAAAAGCGCTCATATCTCGTGATTGTTTATTTTGTTTGCCCTAATGTATAAAGCTTTATGAAACTTGAACAAAAATCAGAGAAATCGGTTAACGTTTACATGCCCAAAATTTGATTTAGAAAAGAGCAACTCCGTCCCCCCCCCCCCCCCCCCCCAAAAAAAAAAAAAAAAAAAAAAAAAAAAAGCCGCGTGCCATTTAATTTCTATTTAATTTTCCTGTTTATTTTTTTCCTCGGCCGTTTTTTTTTTCCTCGTTTGGTTCCTTGTTAATGTAGCTGTTCTTTTTGTTTTTGTTCTTTTATTTTCATGCCTTTCTTTCTTCAAGTTAGTTTCGTTTTTGCTTGTTTGCTTGTTACTGTCTTCGTTTTCTTTGTTTGTTTTTTTCCTTCATCTCTTGTTGTTCTTCCTAACAAGTGACATGATAGAGCATTGCAGATTCTGCCTGCCTATGGAAATAATTTATTTGTAAGAAAGTTATCGATGTTGAACGTGTCAATAAAGTCGGTACACTTGAAGAATAAAATAGAGAAATAGTCGGCTTATTGCAGATCTCAGGAAATCGTTGGCAGGGAAAACAAAAATAATTGCATACAGTAGTAATGTATGGCATTTACGATATGAAAGTGTGCCAAATTAGCAGAAACTAAGCCGTGTTCTGTTGAAAATTTGAATGGTTCTCCTGTTGTATTCGCTGATAAAACATTATTGCGCGCGTTGCTCTTTAAAGGGAACTTTTTCTTGATGTTTGGCTTAAAGGTATATACTATTGTAGCTTATGGACTGCAATCCTTTAGAGTTTCTACTAAAACAAATGCGCCTCGTTGACTATTCGCTTATAGAAAACACGGTTTCGTAGTCTAATTGTTAATTAGAAACGAGAGGTGACGGGACTGGTAATTAAGGGCCTAGTTGGAGAGAAGGTTTGGAGGTTGGGAATCTTCACGCCGTAGTTAGACTTGGAGAAAATGAATTCGGAATAAGAAGACATCCCAAATATCCACTTGAATAATGTAAAATGCACAGCTATAACGAAAAAGAAAGCGAACATTTTATAATTATCTCTTCGTGATATCAGGTAAATGGTTTGTTCATTTTATAATTATTATTATTATTATTATTATTATTATTATTATTATTATTATTATTATTATTACAAGTGAAACAGGTAAAAACAATATATAATTATATATCCCACAGAAAACAGGTGAATGTGAAAAGGTTAACAAAATAGATTAAGGTGAACCAATCTCCAGCTTACTTTTATAAGCAAATGCCTACATTGTGCAGTTCCAGAAAATATCCATACCCACGCCAAGGAGATGGTCATTGGAAATTCCGATGGGGTAGGGGGGGGGGGGGGGGGTAGGGGGGTGATCTCAATAACCCAAGTTTTTAAAAGAAAATATGAAGCTATACTGGAAATTCCAGGGGGTAGGAGGGTCCAAAGCAAAGAACCATCCTTGGGGGAGGTATGGATATTATTTGGAACCACACATTTTAATTAGACTGCCATTAAACTATTGAAGACACTTAAGCCTGTGCTGCAAAAAAACTTCACGTCTTTACTTAACCTGGAGTAAACTTTATGGTCTGTGATAATATTTATGTAAATTGTCTGTAATTTCATTATTTTTATTGGAACAAAATATTTTTGTCACAAGCCCCAGAATGGTTTTAAAACTTGCATGTTATAAAGTGCCAGTATTCACATGTAGCCTAATTGGGTTCTGGGATGCCCATATTACATAATTACTTACTTATCCTCATCGGGCCCATGAGAACTCTTGAGGCTGGGTTCATATTACATAAACAGCTATGAAGGTCACTAAAGTATGTTCAGGTTTAAACTGGCAACATGAAGGAATCAATTGTGACAATTTTATTACATTAACAAAATGTGTATTTTTGAGTTCATTTTCAAGTTGACTTAAGAGGAATGTCATAGCAAAGTCTTCAAGTCACCTTTAAATAGAAATAAAACAAACAAAAACTATTTATTTTGGTGAAATTGCTATCTTTCCAACATGCAAACTGTATATTTTCATGTTGGGCTATTGGATCCAATAATTTTTTACACTTGCTAGATACAAAAATGATATTTATTTTTTATTTTTTTACTTTGTTGTTGTTTCCGGAGAAACATCAGTCTTTGGATAAGCATATAATGGTTTCACCTTCCCCAGTCTACCTGAGTCAGGCAAGGAAGAAATCAATTTTCTTTGCACCCTTAAAAATGTCAGATTATTAAATTTTTTGGACCCTAAAGTTGAATTTTTGTAATCTGTTCATCTCAAAACAATACATTTTAGAAATCTTTGTTTGGTTTTCTCGTAGAGCAAGTTGTCAACAAAAACTAATATGGCGTTTATTTAAATCAAATTTACAGCTACTACATGGTTAATTTCCAAAAGTAAAAAAAAAAGAAAACTTGGGTCTTGAGAAAGTGCAAGCCAACATGTCATGAGAGGCATTCCAGTTAATCTGAATAGCACACTGGTTAGCCTTAATAGCTCTCTGGTTAGCCCAAACAGTACTCCAGTAAGCCTGAGTATAGGTAGCTTATGTGGCTTGAGGTTAGGCTATATATTTATTGGGTTAGGAATTTCTGGCTTGTATGGCACTTATGTGTCATGAAACATGCGAGCCATTCCAGTTAACCTACATAAGATTCCAGTTAGCCTAAATAGCACTCCAGTTAGCCTTGAAAACACTTTGCCTGTTGCCAAACAGTACATTATAACAGTTAAGAGATCAACAACTCCCAGAACTTGTTACAATCCACTCGGTCAATATTCTGACAAACATTTCCTCACGTCTAAATAATGAAAGGATGCGATTCTTATTAATTTGAAGTAGCTTAAAATTCAGATGACAAGCATAAATACAAATCACATGCCATGACGAAATGACTGACACTCAAAATCTTTTTTTTTCCCTTCGAGCTCAGCTTTAATTCCAGTTTGCACGATTTTATCGTTAGCACTTTTATATATGCTCACACATGATATACGTCGAATACACAAGCTTAAACCAGTGTTCAAAATAAAATCGTTGTACAATGAGAAACGCTTACCTCAGGTCCCTGTAAGTTTCTGTAAGAAATGTTTGCGAAACGTTTCCCTCGCGTGTCTCCTCATTACATATTCTTCGTTATCGGGAATACGAATAGAAGAAGAATACCCCGTGTTTGGAAACTCGTTGTGATCGCGTCAAGAAGGAAAAACATCGGCAAAACTACCCTATATAACTCAAACTATATAACTCGTCGCCATTTTGAATATTTTCTTGTCGTGAGCCCGCAATACGGACCACCGGGAATCCCCTAGCAACGGAGAGGGGGAGGGGTTGCTGCTAAACTTCTCCCCAGGCTCCACTCCTTTCGTCTGAAAGAAATAAAATCCATCCTGGCAAAAACCAATTAAAATGAGAAGAAACTGACAACGCCATCATAAAGAGTATACACTCCTGCCTTTGGCAAAATTTTCTTTTGTTTCTACCGCAAATGGTCGCTGAGCAGGAAGCCAACAAACTTTTCAATTGTACTTTTCACTGCCGTGCATTTTTAGGAAAAAGTAATCATGGCCATTTTTTAAAGAGTAGGTAGGCCAGGAGAGAGCTAGGACATTTCATTTTTCTAATTTGATCTTTTTTTGATTTTTTCACTTAAAATATGTAAAGGAAAAAATGGGTTAAAGATTCTGTTCATTCAATATAATCAATGGAGAATCTTAAGGTCAAAGATTTGAAGGCTCTCGCCAAAGAGCGAGGCATAAAAGGGTATTACAGATTGCGAAAAGCTGAGCTTATAGAGGTGTTAACTCCGGTGGGTGATCCTCCCATACCTCAAAACATAATCGATCAACCCATACGTAAAATCGATATTCCCATACTCGAACCGTCAAAACCTACAAATCCTTCTAAAGTAACACAACTAAAGAATCTTGCCTCAAATGCTGCAAAGCCGATAAAGAGAGAGATAAACAAGTTTGCAGACTGGATAATATCTAAAGTACCAGAACCGATTAAAAAGACTGTGAATGAAAGAGTTGACAGTCTTAAAGAGAGAGTGAACCGTATATTTAAGAGGTATGATAACCTTACACCCAAAGAGCACAAGACAGCTATAAAGGGTTATTTCAAAACATTCAGAGTTAACGGAGTAGACGGTATGGATGAAAAGACGTTTATTAACATTGTAAAACCGAGGGTAATAAATCTCATAAAAACTAAGGGTTCGATCAAAGTCAAGTTAATTCTCACCATAAGGTTTACCAAAGAGAATCCCGCAACAGGCAACATCGATATCAATATAGGCTACTTTGCCACAGACCCGGTGATAATAACAGAGTCAACCGATCTCTCTGATCTCTATAATACGATGACGAGTCGAATCTTTGAATTGATTCAGAATTTTAATAACAGAGGATCTGGTTGGCAATTCGACCGAGTCGAGCACCTTGACATCAACATTAACCCGTACAATCCTCTGTCTGCATCTTCTTATATTGAGTTACCTAAAAGTTTGGCAAGGAAAAAAGCGATCATTAACGTACAGAATGAAAACGATAATGAGTGTTTTAAGTGGGCGGTTACCTCAGCAGTGTTTCCTGCTAAAGAACATGGAGAGAGATTGAGTAAACAGATGAGAGAGGATTCAGAAAAGTTTGACTGGACAGGTATTAAATTTCCTGTATCACTTAAACAGATAGATAAGTTTGAAAAGCAGAACAATTACGCAATCAACGTTTTCGGTTGTGAAAGCGTTGAATACCCTGTAGACGTTGTGTACCCTCTGAGGATAAGCAAAAAGAATAAACAGGTGATAAACCTTCTACTTATCGCTAACGAAGAGACCAATCACTTCTGTTGGATCAAAAACATGTCAAAACTTTTATCAAAGCAGAAAAGTAATCATAATGGTAAGATACATTTCTGCTATAGATGCCTAAACTCGTTTCAATCAGAAAAATCACTGAATAAACATACTGAGTACTGTCAAAATAACGAGGCTGTTAAGATTGAGATGCCATTTCTTGAAAATATACAATTTAAGAATTTTTACAAAAAGCAGAGAGTTCCCTTCGTTGTTTACGCAGATTTTGAATGTTTTACAGAGAAGATAGACACATGCCAACCCGATGATGGTAAAAGCTTCACCAATCAGTACCAAAAGCATAAACCCTCAGGTTTCTGTTATCTGATAAAATGCTTCGATGATAACCTCTTCTATCCCAAACTTGTAAAGTACACAGCTGAATCTCCTGATGAAGACATCCCTCAGTTATTCATCGAGTCTTTGGAGAAGGATATCAAGGAGATCTATAACAAGTTTAAAAAACCGAAGAAGATGGTGATGACACAGGAAGATAAGATCGACTTTAGAAGGGCAACTATCTGTCACATCTGTGAGGAAGAGATAGATAAAGATACTGATGATGAAAACTATAGAGTAGTCCGTGACCACTGTCACCTCACCGGAAAGTATAGAGGCGCAGCTCATAACATGTGTAATTTAAAATTCAGACTACCGAAATTCTATCAGTCATATTTCACAATCTCTCCGGTTACGACAGTCATCTCTTCATTAAAAACCTCGGTAAATCAGAGGGAAAGATAGACTGCATACCCAACAACGAAGAGAAGTACATCTCATTCACAAAACATATCTTGGTTGATAAATTCATTGATAAAAAGGGAGAAGAGAAAGAGGTAAAGCGTAAAATAAGATTCATCGACTCTTTTAAATTCATGGCTGCAAGCCTCGACAGTTTGGTAAAGAATCTACCGAAAGAGTCTTTTAAAAATATTACAGAATTCTATGAAGGTGATGAGTTAAAACTTCTATTAAGAAAGGGTGTCTTTCCCTACGATTGGTTCGATAACTTCGGTAAACTGTCTTCAACATCACTTCCACCGAAAGAGGCTTTTCACTCCATACTTAATGACAGCGGAATCTCAGAAGAGGATTACCTACACGCAAAGAATGTTTGGAAAACATTCAACATGAAGACCATGAGAGATTACCATGACCTCTATCTTAAGAGTGATGTTCTCCTTCTCTCCGATGTCTTTGAAAACTTCAGGGATGTCTGCCTTGATAACTACCATCTCGACCCAGCGTTCTATTACACAGCTCCCGGACTTGCTTGGGATGCGTGTTTAAAAATCACAAAGATCGAACTAGAACTGTTTGAAGATTACGAGATGTTGATGATGGTAGAGAAAGGAATTAGAGGAGGAGTCTCTATGATATCTACGAGATACGGAAAGGCAAATAACCCTTATATGAAAGATTACGATCCTGATAAACCGACAAAGTTCATCTCTTATCTCGACGCGAATAATCTATACGGTTGGGCAATGTGTAAACCTCTGCCGACTAAAGGTTTTGAATGGATGGAAAAAGAGGAGTTGAAAGATTGGAAGAGTATGCCCTGCATACTTGAGGTAGACTTGGAGTATCCTGAACATCTTCATGACCTACATAGTCAGGAGGCACTGTTTCAAAATGTGCTTATTTTTCATTTTCGCTAAACATTTTGAGTAGAAGCAGGAAACATAGCTTAAAATTTTCGTCTTGTCATCCTGATAAAGAATATCGCTGTTTCCAGCTTGAAATCTTAGGAGTTTGGCATTTAAGGGGTGTCTTTTCCGGGCTCTTGCTTCTGCAGCATGGAAACGAGGCTGAATCAGAAAAAAATAATTACAGCAAGACAAACACTACCAAATTAATGAAAATCACTCAAATGATTGCACAAAAGAATTTTTTACTTAGTTGACAAAAAAACTCGTTGCATAAGAATGGTCACGTGATCATGTATGCCCTTGCATGAAAACGAGGCTGGGCAAAAGACATATCATGATCAGGGTATGGAAGAATGCAATTATTAAACCTGTTAGAAATTCATCAAGTCAAGACCTTTTTGAATAATCCCTTTTAATTCCTGACCAGTAAATTACTCAAAATCTAATAATGAATACTTTTGGAATGAAAAGGCAATGCTTCAAATACAGGCACTGGAAAATCTTTTTAAAGTTCTCGTTTTCTGCTGATGTTTTATTATGAATAGGAGGAGCTAGAAAATATCATTTTTTTATAAAACATTACTAATAACAATTGCTTACAAAGAGGGTTGTATGAAAGCGAGGTTGGCACGAAAACGAGGCTTGCACGAAAACGAGGCAGCCTCTGACCACCATTTTGTTTGGCTTTTTCAAAGAAAGTCATACAGGTTGTATAGAGAAGTATTCAAGTGAAAAGGAGATAGATCAGGTAGCTGTCTAGTAGAAAAAGCAAAATAAAGATTAAGTAAATGCTTTTTAAACAAGAGGACTGAAGTAACTCGTGCAGTTGAGAGTTCAGGTGAGTTGTGTTACTTTCCAAGTTGTGCACATGAATGTACACTGTAACCTCTGTTTTGTTTTAAACTATTTGTTATTCGGTACTTAATGCTTTGGTTACAAGGCAATGATAACTGTTTTGTTCTTGTAAAACAGTACCTTTAATGGAATGGAGGCAGCTGCCACACTTCCCCTGGGAGATTTTCATGATGATGGCCATAACGTAGTCGACTGGAAAAAATGCATCATCTGCCAAGAGAGTAGATTTCCTGTAAAAAAGTTCTCCCTTTCCAAAGGAACCAGCACTGGAATTTCTAGAGTGGTTCAGTGTGGCGAGGTTAGAAAGGAGTGTGAGGATAGTAGTTACAAGCAGTGCTCAAGAATAGTGTGTTGTCTTAAGGAAATAAGTAGTCAAGATGTATTTTGGCACAGACAGTGCTACAGTGACTTTACGAATAAAGAACACATTCAGCGTCTGCAGAATCGAGCGTCCAATGCAAATTCAGATGAAACTATCCCAGAACTGCCTACAGCTGCTTCAAGGAGGTCGTCTCTAGAACCAGTGGACTGGAAAAAATGTATCTTTTGTCAGACTGATTTAAAAAATGTAGCCTTAAACCAAGTCCAGACCTTTGAGACCTCAGACAAAATCCTGAAGAATGCGATGTTTGATAAAGAGATGAGCTGTAGGTTGGCTGGGATTAGTGACCTCATAGCTGCAGAGGGGAAGTACCATCTTAAGTGCTACACGCGATTCCTTAGAATCACGCAGAAGATTCCACAACACGACCAGGAAAAAGACAAAGCTGAAGTTAGATGTTTTGAAGAAGTAATGACCCTACTCCAGCAGAGGCTTTCTGAGGGCCGCATCTACTCTATTAAAGCTGTGTGGACATACTACTCGAACAGGCTGGAACAGAAGTATCAACTCCAGTCAGGCGCTTATAGAAGTAACAGATTTAAAGACAGGATTCAGGAATTTCTTGGCGATACTGCAGCATTTGTAACACCATTGAACCCCTCTGAGCCCCATTTAATTGTATCTTCAAATCTTGGCGAAGCAGCTCTGCGTTCCCTGCTAAAGGAGCCAAATCAAGAAGTGCACACAGGCAATGCATCAGGTGATGATGAACTAAAAAATGATGCCATTGAGGACATAGATTTGGACGTTGAACTGTTGAGTTGGCTGTATCGGGTGGCAGTTAAGGTCCATCATGATGTAAACTCTGCACCTGCTCATGATTGCATTGGTAGCATCAATCAAGAGAGTGCCGAAGAAATAGTCCCGGAAAGCTTGTTTATTTTGATTTCCCTCTTGAGTACCGGTAATCAGGATGAAGAAAATGAGGCTGATGCCGACTTGAAAACTCGAGTGTTAAGTATCTGCCAGGATATAGTATTCCTGGCATCCAGGGGACGTAAGTTAACACCAAAGCATCTTGGCTTGGGACTCACTGTTCATCAGGCAACTCGTTCAAAAGAGCTCGTGCAGCTTTTGCACTCAGCTGGTCATTCTGTCAGTTACGAAACTGTTCTAAGAATGGATAATACAATCGCCAATGATGTTCTGGAAAGGTACAAAGAAAATGGAAATGTTTTTCTGCCACGTAACTTTACGGAAAGGACGACCACTTACCCTCGGTACGCTGTGGACAACATCGATATTAATGAAGAAACATTAAGTGGCATGGGTACGTTTCATGCAACTCAAGTGGCAGCTTTCCGACGGATGGGTGATGGTGAATCGACACTGGATATTCGAGTAAGTCCCAAATCATCTAGACGTTTAGATCTAGATGTTCCATCAGAGCTACACGAGCTCAGCGAGGTTTTGCTAGAAAACACGAAACCAGAACCAGTGATCGAAGAACCCGTTGAAGAAGGATGGTACACACCAGCCCAGGAGAAAATCGATGAGTCGTACAAGAAGGAGCTTGCCTGGATTCTGGGTCGTTTGGCACAACAACAACCTGAGCTACAGAAGATACCAGGGTGGTCTGGTTTTAACCAAGTGTTGTCCAATGATGAATCCCAGGTTACAATTGTTGGTCCACTGCCAATAGTGAATGCCGCTGCACACGAATTTGAAACTCTGTGGACAGTCATTCTCAGATGCAAAGCAATGACGAGGCTTAGGAATGGGAAATATACAGTGGTTACAATGGATGAAGGTTTGTACAACAAAGCAAAGATGCTGCAGTGGGCAAAGACAGAAGAGTTCAAGAGTGTCATTATCGTACTGGGAGGTTTCCATACCCAAATGACATTTACCAAAGTCATTGGAAAGTACCTACAGTCTTCGGGAATCTCAGACATATGGGCAGAGAGCGAGGTGTTTGGAGAAACTACCTCTGAGAACATTCTTAAAGGAAAGCATTGGAATCGTGCCATGCGAGCTCACAAGCTAAGTTACGAGGCACTGTGGAGGGTTCTGTGGCCTATTTTGGTAGCATGGGCCAAGAATAACAGTAAGGATGGCACACTGGTAGATCTTTCGACACAGTTGGCTACTCAGTTTGACAAGAGCTCTGCGATGGATGCAGCGGCGTACAGCAATCTTATCCATGAAGTTGCGGAAGTTACAGGCATTGTCAAGGAATTTGATGCGACACATCAAGATGATTCGACATACCGGTACTGGAGGCAGTACATGAACTTGGTGTCTATTTTGCTCCGGTTCACAAGGGCCATCCGAGAGGGAAATTGGGAACTGTCTCTGTCTTCATTTTCCGAGATGCTTCCCTGGTTCGCCGCGTTCGATCACGTCAATTACACAAGATGGGGAGTTGTTTTCCTGGCGGACATGAAGCTGTTACCGCACACGGCACCAGAAGTGTACCAGGGGTTTCAGCGTGGCGACTTTGTGACAAAGGAGACGAAAAGTGCTTTCAACCAGATTGCTGATGACCAAGCTCTCGAACACGTTAACAAATCTGGCAAAGTAGCAGGAGGGCTCGTTGGAATAACACGTACAGAATCTGCAAGGGATCGCTGGTGTCTAACATACAATGAGAGGGCTAAGCTGTCTGAGGACACAAAAGCAATGTTTTGTGTTGGAGCCGAAAAAGAGGTTGCTAGTCACAAAGATCTTGGAAAAGCAAGACTGCAACGGGATGAAGAGGATGTCCTTAAGCTGGTATCACATTTTGGGAGGTATGACGTATTTTGTGAAACAGAGAATTTAGTTGTAATCACAACTGGAGACGTGGCTAGTGAAGACATCAAGAAAGATTTGCTAGGAGCAGAAGGGATTGGAAAGACCATCGTGAAGGAGTTTGTTGAAGCTAGACTCATCAAGAAAGACGTTAAGTTTCATGACAGTCTGAAGCAACAAAAGTTGAAGACCTTCGAAACGCTATACTCCGTGCCAGTATCACTGGATAATAGTAAGAGTGTTGCCATGAAGGCAGACAGAGATCTGCTGAGACGAGTAGTGGTTGCCTTAGAATCTGGTCGTGAAGTTGATGTAGACACCCTGTTACAAAGAGAACTGTCTCCTGTTCCGCTATCAATCGCTACACTTGATGGATGTCTGAGGCAAGCATCAGGCAAGTCTGATCTCAGCCCCCTATCAGCCAGTATCAGACGTGTACTATTATCGACGGAATGGCGGCCGTCCAGTCCCTGGGAAATACTTCTGGTGCAAAGTCGTTCGGAGAGTGGAGCGATAATTTTACAGCATATGTTGTGTCTCACTTTTCGGACAAATGCACAAGAGTAGATGTGGTATTCGACCGATACGTCCAAAATTCTATCAAGGGAGGCACAAGAGCGAAGCGGAAGGGAGGAAAGAGCAAGGGTATCAGAAGAGATGTAGAGAGCAGGGAACAAAGAATTGGAAGCTGGGAAAGGTTTATCGTCATTGAAGAAAACAAGGCCAGTCTTGCCCATTTTCTGTCAACCGAAATGTCACAACGTTACGGAACGCATCCTAGACGTGAGCTGGTGGTTAGTGGAGGGTTCAAAGAGATACTGAAGGTGTGGTCATCCAATGCATCAAGAGAGGATCTACAGGAGCTGTCATCAAACCACGAGGAGGCAGATACACGAATTGTTCTTCATGCCAGAGATGCAACTGCTAAAGGTTATAAGCAGGTTAACGTGTTGTGCCGTGACACAGATGTTCTCGCCCTCCTTGTGGCACACAAACAAGATCTCTGTGAAGAAATCTGGATGTTCTCCGGTACATCCCGAAGAAAGAGATACATACCGGTCCACAAAATCACATTGCCCGAGGAGAAGAGGAAGTCGCTGCTAGCCTTTCATGCCATCACTGGTTGTGATACAACCAGCCACTTTGCCTGCATCGGTAAGCAAACAGCCTGGAAAGTCTTTGACAGTTCACCGAGGCTGATTGAGCACCTAGGCGAAGATTGTCCACCTGAGGCAAGCGTCTTGGCTGATGCTGAAGCATTTGTTTGTCAGCTGTACAACTATGGGACAGACGGAGTGGATATCGACAAGGAGAGAGCAGCAGCATTTCGCAAGGTAAAGAAGAATCTTGATTCTCTTCCCCCGACGAAGGATGCCCTGCATCTCCATATCCATCGTGCAAACTTCCAGTCCATGATATGGAAAAATGCTAAAGAGCCTCGACCATCCCCCGCAAGTCCGGAAGAGAATGGATGGTTCTACAAGGAAGGAGTTCTGAAGCCGAAGTTGACAAATCAAGAGGAAATATCAGCATCCTGTTTACAATTAGCATTCTGCGGATGTTCACGTGAGGACAGCTGCGTCAACCGGCGATGTACCTGTGTTCGGCTGTCTCTTGGATGCTCAAAGGGTTGCAAGTGTGGAGACACATGCAGAAACACAAGAAACAATTCAGTGGAAGAAGAAGACGTGTAATGTATATTGAAGAAAACCTATGACGCAGCAGCAGAACATTTCATTTACCCTTTCTATTTCATGATCAAACTATGGTCACAAGTGAGAAACCTGCAGTGTTTAAAGATTGTCTATAAGAAATAAATTTCTTGGACTGCAGTGAAAAAAATATGTTTAAACAGGACCTCTTTAAGACTAGCTTTTCCCATTTTAACTGATTACAATCATTTTGCCTTGTTTAAGAGCTGTACCCCCAAAGATACCTTTGTTAGCAAACGATGTGTCTAGAAATAACAGATTATCAATGATTGGGAAACTATGATTTCTATGCTTTTAACTGTGAAAGAGTAAGAATTATTTAAAACTCTTTGACAAATTAATATCACGTGACTAGTGTGCAGTGTTCACGTGACCATTCCTTAATCATAGACATGAATGCCAGCTAGAGGAAAACTCTTTTCAACAACCATATTATCAAATTTTCATTAGTTTGCCAGCCTTCTTCGCACTTTGATTGCATATTTTGTTTCAGCCTCGTTTTCATGCTGTTAGAGTGAATATGGACACGTGACCATTCGTATAGCATAAATATTTATGCAAACTGTGCAGAAAATACTTTTGTGCAATAATACGACTAATTTTCATTAAATTTGGTAGTGTTTGTCTTGCCGTAATTATTTTTTTCTGATTCAGCCTCGTTTCCATGCTGCAGGAGCAAGAGCCCGGAAAAGACACCCCTTAAATGCCAAACTCCTAAGATTTCAAGCTGGAAACAGCTATATTCTTTATTAGGATGACAAGACGAAAATTTTAAGCCATGTTTCCTGCTTCTACTCAAAATGTTTAGCGAAAATCATTTTTTTGCTATCTCCCTCCAGACTAACATAACGACTATCCGTTAGCACCGGAGAGAGTCACCGTCAATAAGGTGGAGAAGTTAATCCCCAATCTCAATGACAAGACAAAGTACGTTATACATCACGAAACTTTGAAACTCTATCTATCTCTCGGTCTTAAACTGACCAAGATTCACAGAGGGATCACATTCGAAGAGTCAGCGTGGCTAAAGCCGTATATCGATCTTAACACGAATCTCAGGGCTAAGGCACAGAACGATTTTGAGAAAGACTTTTTTAAGTTGATGAATAACTCCGTATTCGGTAAGACTATGGAGAACATCAGAAACAGAGTCGACATAAGATTGGTCACTCGAGAATATCAGGCAAAGAGGTTGACGTGTAAACCGAATTATCAACATCACACAATATTCTGTGAGAATCTCACCGCAGTTCATATGAAGAAGGTCAGTCTAAAATTCGATAAACCCGTCTACCTCGGCATGTCAATCCTCGACTTGAGTAAGACCTTGATGTATGATTTTCATTATAATTACATCAAACCCAAGTACGATGACAGAGCAAAATTACTCTTTACAGACACGGACAGCCTCGCCTACGAGATAGAGACGGAAGATTTTTACAGAGACATCTCATCTGATGTGAAATCAAAGTTCGACACGAGTAATTACCCGAAAGATCACCCAAGCGGCATTCTCACCGGTGTTAACAAGAAGGTAATCGGTATGTTCAAAGACGAGGCCTCAGGGAAGCAGATCGCAGAGTTTGTTGGATTTAGGGCAAAACTCTACTCATACAGAGTAGAGGATTTGTACGAGGAGAAGAAGTGTAAGGGAGTGAAGAAGGCGGTCATAAAGAAGACCATCACCTTTAACGATTACAAAGACTGCCTCTTCGATAATAAACCCTCTATGAGAAAGATGAATGTCATCAGAAGTCATCTACACACCATGTACACCGAGACGGTTAACAAGATCGCTCTCTCTCCGTTCGATGATAAGAGATTAATACGGGAGGATAACATTCACACCTTCGCTTACGGTTATAAAGGAGGAAGCTCAGTGTCAAACGGTACGACTTGAAACTCCTCTCTCACAAACGATCTCTTCGGTCCATCGAGAAGATAATATAAAACAGGCTGTTCAGGAGAGATCACCACACGATTTATATTATAAATCTCGATACTCCAGATAGGATCAGTCGCTCTTCTTCTCTCTCCTCCCTCATCCTCACCGGGAGAGAGAAGATACCTTACCTGAACACCTGAGGGTAATCTCTTCTCTTTTAATCCGACAGGTCTTTTATAATTGACAGGATCAATATCTACCTCTTTTAAACCGAGGGCTTTATCAGGTTCCTTACCTGTGATTTTGATTACCGAAGAGTTTAACGCCTTCATTACAGCGGGCAACCTCTTCACCCAGACTCTTGATCTCCCTTCACTCACCATCTCCTGTGCATACTAATGGCTAAATAATCTCTCTCCCAAAGTCCTGTTCGCTCTCTCAACGAATGCCTGAGCTCGATGGTTACCAGCTTCGCTTCTCTGTATCTTTACTTTATGTTTATCCATCAACTTTGTAACATATCCCATAAACTCTTTACCGGGATCAACGATCAGTGTCTTTGGCCAATTAAGAGAAGGTCTCTTAATCTTTCTCGAGTAGATAGTCTCAAAGGCCTTCGCTACCTCTTGACTCTCTTTCGATGTTAACGCCTCAGCATCTTTATATCTCGTTGCAACATCGATCACAACCAAAGCGTATCTATAAGTCTTTCTTCCCACCCTATCGTGAGGAAGAAACAGAAGATCAGCCTGATGAATCTCATTCGGTCTACTCACACTCCAATGAGGTCTCGGTAAATACTTCGGTGGAGGAAGATATATTTGCCAAAGTGCCTGTCTCTCCAACCAATCTCTCCCCTCAGACTCACTGACATTTACCGCGGAAGCCAACTTCGATACAGCGGAGTATCCTTTCCAATAACCTTCCGGACTGTAGTATATTTTTCTCATAAGATTGTTAACGTTAGTTTTCTCGTTACTCATTTAAAAATAATCTTTCTCTCTTTTAAAATGTCGCACGCTATAGCAGAGATTATCAATCCGAACCGAGTACCGAGAGAACCGTTCGGCCTGAAGGCGGAGTCATCTCTTAACAGGATCACATTTAATCCCTCATCAGCGAATCCCGGTGAGACTATCACCGTAAACATTCCCAAACTGTCAGAAAACGTGGTAATCGTACCGGGAAGTGTTAAACTTCTCTTCGACCTGAAAGTCGGTGGCCATGCAAACAACACCCTCGTGAATAACGTCGGTCGAAACCTTGTCTGCCAACTCAAGGTCTCTTTCGGAGGAGAGACACTTCAGACCACAGAGAGATACGATCTCTTTCAGACCTACCATGATCTCTTTCTCAAGGATAGAGATGACAGATTAAAACAGGGAATCTCATCCGAGAATATGAGAAAACTTCGAACGAACGCGGGTGATAAGAGCACAACTGACGCAAAAGAGGTCGCCCTCGCCGCAATTCACAACACCAAATACGTTATACCTCTCGACCATCCCGTTCTAAGTGATCATGGAGCTCTCTATCCGAAGGCTCTTCCTCATCCTCTGTTGTTTGAGATCACTCTACCGAAGGTCGATCAGATAGTGAATCATGATAAAAAAGAGAAGGAGAAAACACCGCCGACATATAATATTTACAACCTTGAGTTGGAGTATCGCTGCATCAATAGTGAAGACCTGTGAAGTAAGGCCGCCTCTTCCTATAAGGTCGGCAAAGGATTCTACTACGAGAATGTAATCCTTCACAAAAGTTTTCCCATCTCAAAACCGGACGACAGCGTAATTAACGAGCACGTCAATCTTCCGAGAAAGTCGATGACGGGTATACTCTGTCTGTTTGAAGAGGATTATGATGAGGGAAAACGAGACTCTGAGAAGTTTGTCAATCCTGAGATTAAATCGATAAACATCAACATCGACGGCATGCCTAACCGACTCTTCTCAAAGGGGATGATTCCGTCTGACTTTTGGGAATCGATCAAGAGACGAATGGGCGGATCAGGCAAGGTGAAGGAAGAGGATTTCTACACAGACAAGTTCGCTCTCTGGATAGATCTGAGAACCTTTCCTGACAACGGTATTCACGGAGGAGGTCTTCACATAAACACAACACGAGACGGAGTGAAACTTGAGATCAAACGAAAGGTCGGTGGAACGGGAAAAATCAACTGTTACATGTTCGTGGTTGCTGACGCATTTATGGAGATCATGAACACAGAGTTGAAGTCGATCAAGTACTGAGGGTATCGCATTTATAGATAGTGATAATAAACTAAGTTCATTGTAAATATATTTTTACTAAACTAAAAATATATTTGTATAAAAGAACAGATGATATTTTTAAATGAAAGAGTTAAGAGATAAGATTCCCTTTCACATGATCATAACCGGACCGACAAACTGCGGGAAGACAAACTACCTAATAGAACAACTTCGAGGACCCTTCCGAAAAGTCTTTGAGTACATTGTTCTGATCTGCCCGACATATGCAAAGAACAGGACCTACCACGGGTTCGCCCAGGATGACAAACGATTCTTAGTCCTCTCACCGGATGCATCAAATTCTGAAGAGATTAACGACCTTCTTACAGACGTGTCACTTATCTTCTCCGGGACGAACACCCTGTTAATTCTCGACGACTGCGCCGTCTCAAAAGACCTTAAGCAACGCTCTAATAAATTCATCGATCTCGCTTTCTCCGGGAGACACGATGGATTGAGTGTATGGGTGTTGACACAGCAGTTGACCTCGATCGCGAAACCCTTCCGAGAGAACGTCGCATGCGTGGTCGCTTTTCACAATCCCTCTCAGGTTGGCATGAAGACCCTGTTTGAGGATTATGGGGGAGATTTAGACACGGAGACGAAGAGACTATTTAACAGAATGTTAAAAGAGGAGAGATACTCTCGACTCTGTCTCTGTCTCAGATATCCTTTTGAGTGTTATCTTGAGATACCGGTTTAAAAGAAGTGTGAGATTAAGAATTTAAAGGTATCATAAATCATATTAACCTTCGGTATGGCGAACGTTGAAGATTATATCGAAGATGTACAGCCTGAGAAAATAGAAGAGCAGCCTGATGATGACGATCTGGAGACTCATAGAGAGTCACTCGCGATACTCGCATCACTCGGATCGACAGAGGAGTTTCTCGGTAAAGCGATGAGTCTGGGAGATATTAAGAGACTATCACCGAAACAGGTGGAGAAGTACTTCAATCGTTATAAGACTGTCATGGGTAAGAAGGTATCTACCGGTCTTGTGGAGTCAGCCATCTCTGCGGCATCCGTTCTTATCTCTTACGTCATTCCCGTGGATGATGTGGAGGCACTGAATGAAGATTTGAAGAACGATGATCTTGTTAAACGTGAACTGTCGAACTTTGCAGGTCTCTTGGTACTGAAGGGAGGAAGATTGGTAGCGTTAGCTAGCGGACTCTTTAAGGTCGCTAAGCACGTAAAGTTAAGACCCTCTGAGGAGAATTTTAACAAAAATCAAGATAATGAAGAAGACTCTTAATAGTGACTGAATAATATGTTAAGCTTAGCTTAAACATTTCCTTAGAGTTAATTAAAATGTCATTCGGAGTATATGAAGAGAAGTGCAGAAAGATATTTCAAGACCTATTTAAAAAAGAGTTCAGATCGGTAAGACCCGATTGGTTAAAGAATCCTTGGACTTACCAGAACCTCGAGTTGGACGGTTATAACCCTGACATAGTCACCCCCAAAGGTAAAGGTTTAGCATTCGAGTACGACGGTGTGCAGCACTCAAGGTTCACTCCCCTATTTCACTCATGTGTGGGTGATTTTGAGTATCAAGTGATGAAAGACTCTTTGAAGGATGAGATGTGTAGAGATGAAGGAGTTCTCTTAATAAGAATTCCTCACTACGTTTGTTATTGGCATCTCAAGCCTTTCATTATCGGTAAATTGGTAATGAAAGGTGTTGAGCTTAACCAATAAAGGTTAATCAGTATTAGAAAAATGATTTAAAGAATTCGCATCACTTATTAAATAAAATGTCTCAAGAGAAGGTACTCGCTAACGCTCCCAGCATTGTGCGTTACGTTGATCACAGAGTGAACATCTCTGAAGAACAGAGAGAAAAGTTGCTCTCTGCCATTTGTGATAGGGAAGCTGTCTCCATAAGATTCCGACATGAGGATCTCTGGGGAGGTAATGATCTCATCGCTTTCACTGAACAACAGTTTAAAATAATCACATCGCTTTCGATAAAGGAAGGGAAGTGATAATAAATATGAGTAAGGAACAGGTACAGAAACACGGGGCTTTTATAGACATGGATGAGGATGAATATTTCTTTTTACCGGTGTAAACAGCATTGTGTAAACTTAAATCAACTGAAACTGTTGATTTAAAGAGATGCTTAAGAGTAACTAAATGTCGGATGATGTTGAAGAGATCACAAAGACCCCTGTTGAAAGTAACGTTAAAACAAAAGAGAAAGATCCCAAAAAGGTCGCCGCAGGAAAGAAACTCGCTGAGTATAACCGAAGGGCTAAAGAGGCTTTGAAAGAGAAGATGAAACGTGATGCTGAGAAGGCAACTGAACCTGAGGAGAGAGACGAGAATAGTAAGGATCTCACAGCAGAGGGATGGATTCCTGAGATCTCTTTCACAACCGCGATCTCTCTTGTCGGTATCGGCTTGACCGCATTGAATATGTTTATGAGTTACAGAAAAGACACAAAGGTTCTGTCGAGAGATAAATCTGATCCTCCCACTTACGATCGTCAGGGAGTACAACCTGTGATAGAAAGACCTCAACAATCAAAGATTCCCGTACCGAAGATGGGGATGCTATGAAGATTTAAAGATCTTCTCTCTCAAAATAAATGTCGAAAGAGAAGATCTTCAAGACTATATATGACGCCTCCGTTCTGATAGGTATCTCCTCAGGGTTCGGTTACTTCATCAATATGGATGACCCCTCAACAAGCATTACAGACTACCTTAAATGGGTAGCCATCCTCTCCGGAAGTATTTACTTGAAAGATTATATGCAGAGAGAAGAGATACTGAAGAGGATTGATTCCCTTAACTCGAAGAAGAAACCGCAGGCAAAAGAGAAGACACCGAAGAATCTCGATCTCAAATTGAAGAGAGTAATTAACCTTGCCAATCCCGTAGGTGACAGAGACGCAGTCAACAAGAGTTACGTCGATGAGAAGGTGAGTAATAAGGGAGATCTCGACATGGGAAACGATTCAATACATAACCTTAAGACACCGAAACCCTCAGATGTTGATTACGCGGCGAATGTAAATTATGTGAACAGAACCGTCGATGAGAGAGAATCGATCACTCTGCAAAAGATCAGTGAGATGAGAAATTATGTCGATGAATCCGTTCCCAAAAAAGTCTTTTATAAAGGTTATCTTAAACACAACAATGATAGCTTCATCAGATTCTTCGCAAACGGAACAGAGGATCATACTCGGTACACCAGACAGAGTGATCCCTCCGATTTTATCGTGAATGAGGAGGACTATGAGAAAATAATAATCAAGAATCCGGGAGTCTACTCGATATCTCTGATCGACGGTTTAAAGACTGAGTCAGAGGATGATAACGGAACTGTTCAGTTCATACTGAATCCCGCACCCTTTTTGAGTCTGAGCGATAATATTAACATCACGGTACCCAACACAGGCTCGGGTTGGAAAACGTATAATTTTATCTCCGTTTTAGATATTTACAAAGACACAAAACTGTCTATACAGACCTCAGATGCCAGAACCATATTTGACGGTTTGGGTAACGGGTATAAAAAGTTCGGTATGATACTTATAAATAAGATCGATTAAAGATTTACTCCCCTATTTAAAATGTGGGGTAAGGTTTTAATAATGACCATCATTATTTATCTTACGTTTTGTTCACCGAAAGAGAACTGCGTCTGCGGAGTTAAGATACCTGAGGGAGGAGGAATGTGTGAATGCGGAGAGTATTATCACCGAATGATCATAAGGAGAGAAGAAGAGTTGAAAAGAATTGAAGAGGAAAAAAAGAAGGGGAATGATTACGACACATTCTTGTGAGATTTATTTAAAGATAATCTTCAAAGAGTAAAAATGTCAGAGAATAAACTTGTGAAGACCGTCACTGATGCATCCGTTCTTATAGGTCTATCAGCAGGAGTCGGATACATTGCGAAGAAGGCTATGAAAGAATCATTTATAAACGACCCCTCATCCAGCATTGTCAACTACGGTAAATGGGTCGCTGTTTTGTCAGGAAGTATGTACTTGAAAGAGTATTTGGAGAAACAGAAGATTTTACCATCTTAAATAGGGATAGAGAGTATTTCTTCCCATATTAATAAATGGCGACCATTGCGTTAATGATAGGAGGAGCGGTTTTAAACGCCACAGCGTTCGTCGGAGGATCGTATTTGGCAAAGTATCTGAGCGGATCGAATACGGACACAGAGAGAATTCGACACGATAAAGCTTTAGAGAAGTACCAAAGAGATTACGCAGCTTACCAAGAGAAGAGACAGAGACTTTTGGATTGGTATAATCAGCAGAGGGATGAAGAGCATCAGGCTTCACAGAATCTCACAGACACTGATGAGGCTTTTAAACTCTATAGTCAGACACATCCTGATTACTCTCTTCAAGAACCTCGACTCACTGATTACTACAGACCGAGTGATGATCAGAGAGTGGGTGAGATGGCCTACGTCGGAGGAGGGATGTTGGCTTTGGGTTATTTGGCAAGTAAATTTTTGTAAAGTATAGATAATTAAAAAAAGATTATCAAGCAAATAATAAGTTTAAAGATTCTTTACTTGATAAGTAAAGAATCATGGACGTTGACCCGACAGAGATACCCGATAGAGATAATCTTTTTGAACCTGTCGATCCCGGTGACGACGATGAGGGAGAATCGATACCGATGACCTCGACATCGAGAAGAGGTTACGACAATCCCAACTACCGAGAGGAGACCTCTTTCATTGATAATTGGGATGAGAACACACCTCTGATACGAAGAGAAGAGAGAAGAGATGACGCTTGGGAAAGAATCCTAGAGAAGTATCCGAAGGTCAATCCTGCCAACTCCTCTTTCACATCTGACATTGACGAGTATGATCGAGTGGTCGTAAGAATGAAAAGAAAGGGAGGTAAGAGTTACCCTCTTTTTAAACCGGATGGTGAACTTAATGAAAAATTACCGAAGACCATAAAAGAGAGTCTCGGACCCTCTGCGGAGAAAGTTATCGAGGTTAACGAGAATGAGATAACGAGGCGAAGAGAGAAAGTCAAAGATCTCGAGTCTTCACGTAAAGAGGTCGGACCCGGTCAGAGAGAGAACATCGATCGTAACATTGATCAGCAGAGAGAAGAGATAGAGAATTTAGAGAGGGAGAACGAAGTGATAGAGGAGAGAATGTCAATCAGAGATAGAGTGAAGGCTATCTTTAAAAAGTACGGTTTCACTGCCTTCGCTGTTCTCTCCGCTGTGGGCGCAGTGATCGGTGTGATCGTATCTAATCTGAAGAGCGGTCTGTCAAAACTCGGAAAGGGTGTAGGTAACGGTTTTAAAGCCATCGGAAAGAAATTGGGAGAGATACTTCCCGGAATGATCGGTGCGATAGCAAGTTTTATCTTTAAAACAGCGGGTGAGGCAATCGGTTTTCTCGCAAAGAATGCGTGGTTGTTGATAGTCGCCGTCGTTGTCTACTTCGTTGAGAAGGTTAAAAATAAGAATAAGAGAAAGTAAATGGAGAGTTACAGAGAGATATACCCTCAGTTGCCGACCGATAACGGAGACACTGGAACTACTGACGTAGGAGGTAACTTCAGATTAAAACAGTGTGCAGATTGGCTATCCCTTCTCGAGAAGGATCTGCAGGATTGTGAAAAAATATACAGAAAGTATAAGCGTGCAAGGAGTGCATTACTCAATCTGTCTACAGGCAGCGGAACTCTGTCTGTCGCTCTTTGCGGTGGAGGATTGGGTACGGGACTTACCGGAATCGGTCTTCCCGTATCGGTCGCATTAGGTGTTGTCGGAGGTGTCTGTGCCTTAACGAGCGTAGCGACAGCGAGTCTTGCAAAAGCCTTATCCGGGAAGGTGAGTAAGCATGAAAAGACCGTCTCTGTCTGTCAAGCGAAGATAAACACGATAAAGGACGTCGTCTCAAAGGCGTTGACGGATAATAAAATAAGTCATGAAGAGTTTGTCCTCATAAAATCCGAGTATGAAAAGTATTATGAGATGAAGAGATCGATAAGAGAAAAAAACAGAAAGCAACCTCTTCCGCAGGTGGATGTAAAAAAGATGGAGGAAGAGATTCGTGCAGGGATATTAAAAAAACTCACCCAGTCAGAGTGAGCTGTAACTGTCTGATAGTGCTGTCGAGAGATGAGTCATTCAGAGATCCTCCCTATAATCCTTACTTTGTTTAAAAAGATATGATTGATAAATAGATATGAGTAATGATGATAAAACTTTATGGAAGAGATTTCTCGAACGGTATCCCCATGCCGTCCTGTCTAAATTCCTACGAGTATTTGAAAGATACGATAGAGAGAATAAAGAAGAGCATGTCAAATTCGTTGGTAGGGACGGTTCAGAGTATGAAGTCTTCGATAAGAAAAGATTGCAGTACACTATGTACTTTCCCGACGAGATGAAGAAAGCGTTGGGTCTTCCCGTGGATTTTCCTTTAGAGTTGACACTGAATCCTCATCCCTCTTTACCGATTCCTGCGATCGATTTCGGTGAGAACATTACTCTCAATTTGAAAGAGAAGTTAAAGAGACTCGATATCTTCGCTACGCCAACAGACTCTTTCTCTGTACCCGTCAGAGATATCTTTTTAAATACAACGATTAAACACACCTCCGCAAAAGAGTCACATGAATGGTTGAACAGACCTAATATGCGGTATTGGCCGCGGCAGCTTAACTTCGCCGTCTGGTGTGCAACGACAGGTTGCGGGGTGAGCCTGCGTCTCTTATTAGAGGAGAAGATCGGTGGAATGGATGCGACTGACCATGAACTCAAACTTCCACCGCAGATACGAGCTATTCTCTGGTTTCACGTCTACTTCACCATAAGGAGAATCCTGTTTCAGATGGGTGGAATACAGAGTTCGATCGCTCTGCCCGGTGATCCTCCCTTTAATGAGAAGGATAACAGATACGACATTCCTTCTTATAAGAGAATCTGTAAAGAGTTTAATGTTTTGACCGATTCTGACTTTCGCTGCCATAAAGGAGAGAATCACGGGTTGGGATCTGTCTACATTTGGGTCTCTTGGGTTGGTCCGTCTAAGGCCGGCCATAAATCTTCCTATCCAGGATTTTTCAAATTCAGCGAAGAGGGAGGAGAGGGATCGAAAGGTAATCTTCTACAGTACATATTGAATGATATAGATAATGGTTATGAATACTTTCTCACACGTGTATCTAACGGATTGACTAAAGCCGGTCAGGCGAGATTGAATCAATCGATCGAAGCTTTAGTCTACTGCGTATTGGGTGCGCAGGTGAACGTAAGAAGCAGCATTCTCGGAGAGACGGGAAGTGCGCAGGAGGTTCGACAAGAGTTTCTCGTGTTATTAGAGGATGCGATTAAACAACCGGACATAAGTAAGAGTGTACAGAGATTTCAACTCGCTGTGCAGGAGGCAAAGGTTAAGCTCGATCTTGCCGTCTCTCCCGGTACGTGGTTAATGCCTTCGAGAATGGTGAACAGTACAGAGAGCACAATCGGTTATAACAATAGACTGAAACGTGTCGAACCGTCCATGAAATTGGGAGTGAATTTAGATGTTAATTTGAAGACTGTGCCTGTCGGAGTAAAACATAACCTCGGAGAGAGTAAGGTACTGTTACCTCACACTTCGGTTGTTAAGAAAAGGGTTGATGTTAAGAAGGTTGAGGAGGTGAAGAATGAGACTCCATCGACTAAACCTCAACCTGATAAACCTGAGGCAACAAAACATGAGATTAATCTTGCGGCATTGACAATTATCGCTGGCGGATTAGCTTGGTATATGTTTCGATGAATAATCACATACTTTGCATAGATTAAAGCATGTGATTAGATGATCATTTCACGTGTTCATAACGTGATACGCGTTATGAACACTAATGTTAACAGTCTTGTGAATATTTAATTACTTCGTTGCGTTACACTCTTTGCAAGGTTTATTCTTTCCGTGTTGACAGATTCCGCTACCTTTACACTCTTTACAGTATCTTTTATTCTTTCCGTGTTGACAGATGCCTTTTCCACCGCACTCTTTACATGTGTACTTTACTCGATTATGCTCGCATATTCTGCTGCCTTTACACTCTTTACAATATTTTTTTAATCTTCCATGTGTACACCCCATACAGTCTTTACAATCATAAATAACTCGATCATGAGGACAGATCTGTGATCCTTTGCAATCTCTGCATTGATGTTTATTTTTTCCGTGACTGCAGATCTGTGATCCTTTGCAATCCCTACAGTAAGGTTTAAATTTGCCATGAGTACAGATTCTCCAACCTCCACACTCTTTACATTGAGGTTTATCTTTTCCGTGAGGACATCTTGGAAAACCGTTGTATGGGATTATATTCGGATCACTGCAACCGATAGCTGTATTTTCAAAAGGTACACTCAGATCACTTTCAATCTCTCTAATAACGAATATAGGTTCACTCTTATCATTGGTGATCTCTTTTACCGTTTCTTTAGGTTTAATTAGTTTTGTCAAAGCTTCGATGAGTTCATATACTGCATTTTTAAAAAGATTAGGGTTCATTACACTCTTTACGGGTTCTGCAACAAGATTCTTTATCTGCGTTATTCTTGATGGTGTGGGAATCGAGATATCAATCTCCGGTATGGGAGGATCACCCACCGGAGTTAACACCTCTATAAGCTCAGCTTTTCGCAATCTGTAATACCCTTTTATGCCTCGCTCTTTGGCGAGAGCCTTCAAATCTTTGACCTTAAGATTCTCCATTGATTATATTGAATGAACAGAATCTTTAACCCATTTTTTCCTTTACATATTTTAAGTGAAAAAATCAAAAAAAGATCAAATTAGAAAAATGAAATGTCCTAGCTCTCTCCTGGCCTACCTACTTAAAGCACTATTCGCACTGCATAAATTATCGACATCGCATATAAGAACAACAAATCATGAATAAATTGACAGTGTTCAAGTGCAACGCCAGAGGGAACATGCCTGTGCCCTTCTTCTTCATCGGAACTACAACACTAGCCTTCAGACCTTGACTCCAGGATAAGGCTCATCAGACTGAATGTGTATTTACTGATTCAGTTGGCAAATTTGTACGACTTTTCCTTCGCCAGTTGCTATTGAATTTAAGCTATGTACTGAATCGTTCGGTCTGAATGCTCATGCGAAGACTTCAGATACAGGTTTCGTTGGCACCAAGAAGACACGTGGAGCGTCTTATAGTTTTGAACGCGAAGTTTCAGCAGAGAGGTTTTCAGCAACGCCTCAGCAGGGAGCAGTTCGGATTCCTCAAGCCTTGGCTTGCCTTCTTCAAGCATAGACGACGCAAGGCGTAAATGTGCTTGGACTTAAATCGAACATGGCGGTGTTTTCCTGAGGTAATATTTTGTCCAGGTTAATGTGGCTTTGCGTTGGTATTGCTCTGTCAATTTTGTTTTTGCGTGCGACGGAAGGGCAGTGCTGGGTTGGCTGGGCGGCTCTTTTCGTTCAAATGTCCGTTTTACTGTCATGGTATTTTTGTAAACGGAGGCGATTTTTTCAGTTATTTTCCACGTGGTTGGGCTATGTAAATTACGTTTCGCTACTGACGGTGAGGTATAATGCCCAAAGGGAGTGGTTCTTTTGTTATTTTTTCCACGTGGTTGGGCTCTAGTGCTTATTCGCTCGACGTCTAGCGCCATTGCTGACCAGAATTGATATTGTGTTACGTTATGCCAAAGGTTGGGCTCCGTACGGTATCAGTATTATCTTACGAAGTATTTAAAAGGATTATTTGTCGCGTTTATGAAATGTTATGGCCAGTGAGGCATATAATTGCCTGTTTTGTCATGAAGTGATTCACTCAGGGTGTGGTCTGTTTGATGATCGTGACTTTTGAGAATGTTATGGCCAGTGAGGCATATAATTGCCTGTTTTGTCATGAAGTGATTCACTCAGCGTGTGGTCTGTTTGATGATCGTGACTTTTGAGAATGTTATGGCCAGTGAGGCATATAATTGCCTGTTTTGTCATGAAGTGATTCACTCAGCGTGTTGTCTGTTTGATGATCGTGACTTTTGAGAATGTTATGGCCAGTGAGGCATAATTGCCTGTTTTGTCATGAAGCGATTCACTCAGCGTGTGGTCTGTTTGATGATCGTGACTTTTGAGAATGTTATGGCCAGTGAGGCATATAATTGCCTGTTTTGTCTTGAAGTGATTCACTCAGCGTGTGGTCTGTTTGATGATCGTGACTTTTGAGAATGTTATAGCCAGTGAGGCATATAATTGCCTGTTTTGTCATGAAGTGATTCACTCAGCGTGAGGTCTGTTTGATGATCGTGACTTTTGAGAATGTTATGGCCAGTGAGACATATTATTGCCTGTTTTGTCAGGAAGTGATTCACTCAGCGTGTGGTCTGTTTGATGATCGTGACTTTTGAGAATGTTATGGCCAGTGAGGCATATAATTGCCTGCTTTGTCACGAAGTGATTCACTCAGCGTGTGGTCTGTTTGATGATCGTGACTTTTGAGAATGTTATGGCCAGTGAGGCATATAATTGCCTGCTTTGTCACGAAGTGATTTATTCAGCGTGTTGTCTGTTTGATGATCGTGACTTTTGAGAATGTTATGGCCAGTGAGGCATATAATTGCCTGCTTTGTCACGAAGTGACTCACTCAGCGTGTTGTCTGTTTGATGATCTTGACTTTTGAGAATGTTATGGCCAGTGAGGCATATAATTGCCAGTTTTGTCACGAAGTGATTCACTCAGCGTGTTGTCTGTTTGATGATCGTGACTTTTGAGAATGTTATGGCCAGTGAGGCATATAATTGCCTGTTTTGTCACGAAGTGATTTGTTCAGCGTGTTGGCTGATTGTTGAACTTGTCTGTCAGAATGTTATGGCCAGTGAGGCATATAATTTTTGTCATAAGATGATTTTTTCAGCGAGTTTTCTGGATTGATGATCGTACCTGTGAGAGAGGCAAATATTTGCCTGTTTCTTATGAAGTGATTCCTACGACAAGTTCTTTGATTGGTGATCGTCATTGTTTGAATGCTATGCTAAGTGAGACATGTGATTTGCCGGTTCTGTTTTGAAGTGATATCGGGTTCATGATTATGACGGTGTTATGACCAGTGTGACATACAATTTTCCCAGCTTTCTTTGGAAGTGACTGCCAAGATGCGTTAGACGCAGTGTCAAGCAAAATTCGATTTTTTTTTTTTGATGGCCAGACGTGTGAACCCTTCCTCAGATTGCTTGCTTGAAGACCTGGAATGTTATTACCGATGTGGCGTGCGTAGACCGCTTGTTTGTTCACTGTGATAGTGACAACACGTTATGGCTATAAGCTTTTGGGGAATTAGACATTTAGCATTCATCCTGTACATGCTTCGGGGTTTAACAGGCCTTAGAGTTCACATTTTTAGAGAGATTAAAAAGTCGTGTCATCCATTTATAGGGAGACTCGTTGTTATTGTTGTAATCGCCTTGGCCATTGCAAAGCCATGCGAGAGTCTTCGGGTTTATACGTGAGTAGTGCTTCTGTTAGCCTTTCAGCAGTCTTTCTCTTGGTCAAATATCCATAAAATTACAATGATGACTACAGTGATATTGACGATAATTCTCTTGTACCATGGCTAACGTAATAAATGGTTTTTGCATATTTCATTTCGTGTATTTCTTGTACTCCTCTAATTATGCCTTTTAAAAGTTGAGATTTGGAAGCGTTTTCTTTGGTTCAGGGGTTGCTTGGAGTGACAGTTGTGAAAAAGAGTATCTAAACCAACTCCCCCGGTTATGCTGGGTCATGACTGTCACCCCTTGCTGGCCCCATGGGTTCCCCCATCAACGTTTAGTTTCGTCTTTTCACATATCTAAGAGACGGCTGGTTGCCGTCCTATCTTTCCCCCATGAAATTTCGACCTTATTTGACCTGGGATTGTTAGCATAACTCCGAGTTTGAAGGAAAGCTGTTCGTTTTTCCATCGTTTTCTCCAGAGTCAATCAGTTGGACCGTTCGACAGGGGAACTCAAGTGCGGTCGGTAACGGGGTGACAGTTGTAGGTTGACTGGATCATTGTTGTCGGGGAGAGTGTATTGAGATAAGACTGTTCACTGTTGTCGGTTTACTTGTGCTGTTCTGACTTGGCCCCCATAGGAAACCATCAATGGTCTCTTTGTTTCGAAATGAGTTTTGGGGGGATAAGAGCCCATTGATGTTTGGTGTTGATGGAACATATGTTGATATTTGGAAAAATGTCGCCGCCGACATATTGATGTATCCCTTGGGAATAGATATAGGTGCTATTCGCACTGCATAAATTATCGACATCGCATATAAGAACAACAAATCATGAATAAATTGACAGTGTTCAAGTGCAACGCCAGAGGGAACATACCAAGTGCAATTAGTAGTCAGCTGGTTGTTTGTTGAATATTGTTGGGCATGCAGCTCTCGTAAGGTCTCACATGAGTGGCTGAGAGAACAATAGAACAAACAACAAGAACAATGCCCCTAGCCGCCAAAACAATAGCAGCTGCTACACTAGATGACCAGTAGGATTACAAGCTTACGAGAGCTGCATAACTATTCGGGTTGTTGGGATCTGTTACGGGTTTTCATTCCGCTTGACGGTACTATAATGGTACAATTTCACCCACCCACCCACCCATAATTTACTGGTTTTGCACTGCGACTCTTGTCGGGTCGCCGAATTTTCTCCCCAATCTTATAATGCGATGCGATGATTGTTGCAGTGCGGAATAGGATACTATTTATACTTCGCTTAAAAATATCCTAAGAGAAAGATTCCAGTAAAGATTTCAAGCGAATTTAAAATTGTGGCCCTTTCTGGTCATGTGACCGATGACGTCACCCTATGTCTCATATGAGAAGTAGTTTATGGTAAGAGTTTTTTGTATACGACATAGTAGTACTGCAGGCTTCAAACTGACCAAGTTATTTGGCATTTACGATTTTTCAGTTGAAATGGATTCTGGGAAGGTTCTTATTGTAATTATATATTGTTTTTATAATTGTTATTATTTCTTTTATTTACTTTTACCTTGTATATACCGATATTGACGTTTTTTTAATTATTATTATTATTATTATTATTATTATTATTATTATTTAGAAGAATGCAGGCATTAATTATTGAACATTTATGTTTCAGCGTTTCATGACCCCTCCAGCCGTATTTGTGACTGCTAGTCACCAATCTCCCAACAGACCCCAAGATGCCGTGGCTGTCTGGGTGGAAGATGTGAACAAATACAACTTCAAAATTTGTTTCAGAGAAACCAAGATTTTTGGTGGAACACGTAAAAACTTAAAAATAGTGAGTGAATTATATTTTATTTTTCTGTTAGAGTTAAGCCAGGTTTACTAAGTTTGGCTGAATAATTTTTTTAAAATACGTCTATTTTCTCTTTGAGCTTCGACAAAACAGGAACGAAAAATGTGTTGTTGAATGATTATAAAGCTTTAGTTTTTGCTTAGTTTTTTCCATGGAGTTTTTCTTTTGGCTCTTCCTTCACTAATTTCTTTGTTACGTTTACATGATAAGTTGATAACAAGGTCGAATTGAAGTCCGAGGTACAAGGTGAATAAGTAATTATACGTTTTTTTTCCTTGTTTATTTATCTATCAAGTAATAACAACCGTACAAGCAAGAGGGACGCAATCAATTAAATTTATGTTACTTTTTAAATTAATTTACTCTTCTTGTCTTTTCTTACATTTTTTTACTTTTATTTCATTGTTTCACTGGCAAAATTAAACAGTTTACCGACAAAAAAGCTTTCTGCGCTGTATCAATTAACAAACGTTGTAGAGTTCTATTGATTGTTTAACAGAGAATGTTAATTACTGGGCTATCAATGATTCAATTCATATCTCAGATCATTGCTTTAATATTGGAGTTATATGAATTATTTCTTTAGTAGATTATTTAATCATTGTTTTAATTACCAATATTTAGTTATTTTACATCAAGTTTGTGTAATTTGTGACATATTCTTCCGTAGAACTGGATGGCATTTAACGATCTGAGGCTTGAGAACTTTACCTTGACCAACAGTATTGTGTTTAACAACACTAGCTCAGGATCACATCAAGAGAACTACGCTTTCTGTCAAGTAAGATTTTAAATAAATAAAGAGTTATCTGTTTACTTTTATGCCGTCTTTAGACCTTATTTGAATACGAGTTTGAGATCTGACCTCAACTTCACAGCGAAATACTAACAAAATATTTATCACCTATAGCTTTTTTTCACTCTTTGGGAGCAACGAAATTGAACACAAATCCCGCGTTTTTTCTATTTTGTTTATACAGAAAATGTTTTAGACGGTAATAATTTTGACAGTTAACTTCACTTGGGGAAAAAACGACAACGTGACCATTCCACGTGGGGCAAAAATTTATTTTTTTCCATCTTTGTAAACGGACGTCCTTCTAAAACTTTTTTTAGCATTTCTCTATAGACTCTTACTCGGTCTTACAAGCATTTGATTGACTGAATGTATATAAAACTGCAAATGAGACTGCATGCTTCATAACTGATAATTATTTGACCAGCAAGGTTTTAATATAACCTTATTTCATAAGTTATCAGACTTACACGTATACTACCATTTCACATTTCAGACAATAAACTTTACGAATCCGTTTTTTGCTCCTCCTGTGGTGGTCGTGACATCAAAGTACAGTTACAACAACACCTATCTCTCTCTGTCTCAATGTAACGCCATTACAGCGTGGATTGAGGTAAGCTGTGTCTATTCTTTCAGGAGCGCATGACCACGGAAATGCATTCCTTGCTGTGTTTACAAAAGGACGCTAAAGTGAAAGTTAAATTAGGTAAATGTTTAAGGCGGTTCCCGCTGAGCATTCGAGCGATAACGGGAAAATAAAGAGAACTCGTAACATGGTAACAGTTTGAATACAGTTAAGAAGAACTTATCGAAACTTTAGCTCTCAAGCTGACACCGCGAGAGAAAAATGAATTTGAAGTTATCCTTATTATAGTTAAAACGGACGTCTCATGTCAGTTCAAAATAAATAAAAACACGTGTTTTTAACATTTTTACAAAGTTCGACATTAACTATCTCGAGAATGCTTTATAATTTAATGCGGGGTCACATCGAGAAATGAATTACACTGAGATGTTTCAAATAGTATACAAAATGCTATTGTACCATGAGTAGATTTTTGGTAATTAATTTTTGCACTTATTGCTCGAACTTTCAGCGTTAACCTTCGCATCATTCTATGACAAAATATACTGAACATCAAGCTAAATTTATGGTAGCCTCCCACGCAGGCGTTTTTAGGGCGATCGTGTGAGGAGGGAGTGAGTGAAATACGATCTCCCCTTAACGCCTGCGTGGAAGGCTGCATTTATGGTGGTCGCACTTTTTTTCTTCTCCTTACTAGGAAGTTGCTCTAACTATTCTCTTATTCCTTTCATGTTTCCTTAGCACTCATCCACAAAAGACATGAAGGTGTGTGTCAGAAACTACAACAGTAACGCGAAGAGTGGGAATACCATTACAGTCGATTACCTGGCAGTTGGAGGTAGAAACTCAATTGTGTCCTATACGAAATCATAGTTAATAGAGGTAAATGGTTAGGAATCCCGGCAAAGTTCTTTGTTATAGGTTTTTGTCCGCTATTTTGGGAGTTGACCGTGCACAAAACCTGAAAAAATACAATAGGTGGTTACGTGTGTCCATGCTACTAACCAATAAAAGCATTGTGATTACGTATATCATGCATAGTGTATGAGCGAAAAATAAAAGATGTGCACGGTCGTGGACGTTCCAACCTAAATCTTGGCCTCTTTGTTTGCTCTTTTGATGTTTGCCGGTCTTCCTAACCATTTCCCTCTATTAACTATGACGAAATGCATTAATCTGATTGGTACTTTCGGTTTTCTTCTATTCAGTGATAAAATTGCTTGACACGATCGCGGGCACGTTGCTTTTAAAAAGGATGATTATATAGCTGTCAGTTAATCCTATATTGTCAACGCAACTATTATCCTTTAATTTCTGAGATCCACAACAATCCAATTTAGGATTAAATTTGGATAGTTTCAGTTAGGAATTTCACTTAAGAATGCAGAAGCTGACCAATTTACGAAAAATAGGACAGATTTTTCTCAGCCAATCAAATCCAGGAATAAAAAACGACATGAGATAGTGATAAGCCTATCAGCACAAAGCCTTGCGTCAGCTTTTTAAACTTGTCGGATTGTTAGTTGACAATGGCGGAAATTCCTACTTTGTCAGAAGAGAAGCTTGCTAACCTACGCAGCAAAAACAAATGCCAAAACACCTCCAAGAGTACAAAACTTGGCTGAACGTAAGTGCAGCGTAGCGAAACGAGAAGGTTGGAAGATTTCCCCCGCCATGAGCTAGAAGCAATTCTTTGTCGTTTTTCGCTGAAATTTGAAAAAAAGACAGTGAATACTGCAAAAAGCGAAATGCAAACAACAGCAACAGCAAGAAGCTATTTAAAAAAGAAATGATGTTTCGTTTCCGGAACAATTTTTGCAAGGGCGTTTTGGCATGGGAATTTGGAGAGACCTGCGGGTTTTATAAGTAAAATTTCCTTGGGCTGTCAGATGTCCATTACATTCATTCAAATTCTTGTCCACTTTCAACAATGCATTGTTTACATCTTACTTCGAAACATTTAAGTCCACAAAAATTATTTTTATTTCAAATATTCCTGCTCCGTTCTTCCCGTGAATCTCCTTATACATGTAACGAGATTGCTTGCGTTGTACATGTTTATCTCGAAAATTTGATAGCGTTACAATGATTGCTATCTCGTATTACCGAATGACCCTATGAGCAAATTTGGTTATGACTCACTGAATTTTGCGAAGTTGTTTACATTTCCAATTAACGCGAAAAGAGAAAAAAATGCATTTTTTTTAACTTCAATCTAACCTAAAATCACTAAACGGTCAAAACTTTCCATTTGTGATACATTCGCTTTCCTTTCGCTTGTGTTTCATTTATTCACGAGTTTGTTTTCGAGCTCGAGGTTGTTCAGTTACATTCTCAATTACAAACTCTATTTCGATTGGCCACTTTACCCCACTAAGTAAATAGTTCACCATGAAGCCAAAATAAATTTTGTTCGTTTCTGAGGAAACGAAACAAAAAAGCACAAAGCACAAAAACGATACCAACACAAAACACAAATTTATGGACAACAGTGATTTCTGCACCACTACGTAATACCCAATTTTGTTTTGTGACTAGCGCCGCTTCTGGGCGATACATGCATTGATTGATTGATTGATTGATTGATTGATTGATGGATGGATGGATTGACTGAGTGAGTGATTGACAGCTGACGAACATGAATTGCATGTTTTCATACCAGACGTAGATCCCTGCCTGGGTGTTGTGTGTCCTTTCCACGGTCTTTGTAAGGCTTTGGGGCCTCGTGATACTCGCTGTGTGTGCGTGGACAGGTGCCCATCCTACCGTGAACCCGTCTGTTCATCAAATAGCACAACATATGACAACGAGTGTCTGCTTAAACAGGAAATGTGTCGCCTGCGATTAAATAACACCGTGCGACATCCTGGTAGCTGTGAAGGTAAGGAATGTCTCATTTGATTCATTCGTGAGTTATCCAAGAGACGTGGGAGTTGCATTTTGTTACTTTTCCTTGTTCGCCGCGAATGCTAAAATAAGTTGTTTTATTTGATTGATATGAAGAGTAAGAAAATTCCCATTTTTTTTCCCGAGAATGATGCATAATTTTCTATAGAAAGAGGGGATCATGCTTAAGTCCTAGAATTCTGAAGTAGTAGTAAATATATATTTTCATTTGTGATTTATATCTGGTTGTTGTTTTTGTACTGTTAGGATTTCCTTTCAGACAAGGTCGCCGTCACATGCCACATATTCCGTCACTGGGTTACTCTCACTGTGAAGTAATTCATTTGAACCATTTCCTGTTCAATCCCAACAAATCCATTGAGGTGCAAATCACTGTCAGCCGTATCGATACCAGTGACAAGTCTTATGTACATGATGCCGCTGTTTCGTGGGTCGAAAATGTTAATTATGATCGATTCACTGCGTGTGTGATGGCGGCAGGCTTCAACGAGCGAAATTCCAGTGCTATCGTGACTGTTGATTGGATGGCATACCAAGGGGCTCCGGTGGGTTCAGTTGCCGGGAAAGTGCGCATATCACAATGGTGGACTGGAACGACTTGTAAAGCTGTCACTTTTCCATCGGTAAATGATAATTTTGATTCTTATTGTGAATTTAACTTGCAAATGCAATCTGCCCTGAGACAAGAAACTTTTGAATTTCATATTGTATTCTCCCAAAGAGAGAAGTTAGACAGGTTTAAACATAACTCGCAATAGAAGTGAGCCAAAGTAGAACATAAAAGCAAAACATCATAATTCCTTTCGTCTTCAACCCTTGTACGTCCATCCCATCAATAGTTGGCATACAAAAAACTCTATGTTGTTTCATTTCCAAAACGTTTGAGAAGAAGAATAAAATCAACCGGGCGACTAAAAATCAAAGAATGGTAGGGCACAAGTTGCATAGGACTGTCGCCTTTTTTACTTGTATGGTAAAAACTTCACTGTTTTTTTTTTTCATCTTATAAATGTGAGCCTCAGCATCAGTAATAAAACGTTTTTCCATTTTCGTAAAGAGTTACCTCATAGATGCTAAGGCCAGTTTTCAAGTCTCTCACAGAAATCGAGAATGGTACTTTTCAGGATAGGCAAGACTTCTACCGATGTACTAGAGTTGTTTTTGTTCAGTGATATTTCCCTTTTAGTAATCAGCAAAGATTGCTGTTAACCCTAGACAGACCGGGCTTTTTTGGATCTTTTGCGAACGGGGTGACGGGGATTCCCTCCACCCCCCTTCCGTAACTTCCAGAATATTTAGGCAATCACAATGAAACTTAGAGGATATAATTATAGTATGTCAGAAAATCTATCTTTTGATATACGTCACGTGCTCACGTAGGGTGATGACGTCACATCACGTGACAATTGCATCGTGATGTCAATAAAGCCGCCATCTTGGATCCGCCATCTTGGATTTCAAAATTTTTCTAAAACGCCAGAAAACCGGCCCGGAATTACTGAAAGTACTCAAAATCATTAAAACGGTGCAAAAAAGACCTAAAAAGGTGAAAATAATTGCATTAAAGTTAATTTTCATTAGTAGAAACCCACAAAAAAAATACAAATTTGGGGAAATATTTATGTCAAAATGCCGTTGCCATGGCAACGTCAACAACACCTAACCCTATCAAATTATTCTCAGATACATTTTAGATAATCTCGCAAAGTTTAGCAGCGTTTGGTTGAATTAAAAAAAAAATCATAAGCGTTCAAAGTCAGCGGGGGCACTTTCCGCCCCCCATCCACCCAAACCCCGATGTGGGAGTAAACCTTCCAAGAGGGCTGCATGAGCATTTCATTTTCCAGCTGCATAAATTTATCGTTGTTTCTTTGGCTGCATTTGAATACATTTGTTATACTGACTACATTTCTACTTTTCACCTTTCTATCCAAGTAAAGCGCATTTGAGTATTTTATGATCTTTTATATGAAATTTGCGCTATATTAATTTTAATTATCATACAATATTACATCTAACTACCTCGTCTTCTATCAACGAACTACATTTTTCGGTGTTGTTTTCTAGGGAAAATTCTTATTGAAACCTTCAGTGTTGGTGACTGCTGAACACCAGCATTCCGGACTAAAGCGTGACGCTGCCAGTGTGTGGATTGAAGATGTCACGCAATCGTCTTTTAGAATTTGCTTGAGAGAATTACAAAACTACGCAGGATCCCATGAGAATATTTCTGTTGTAAGTGTCTGACACTCAGCTGTTCTGGCTAACCATGAAAATATTTCTGTTGTAACTAAGTAACTAACTAACTAACTAACTAACTAACTAACTAACTAACTAAGTAACTAACTAACTAACTAACTAACTAACTAACTAACTAACTAACTAACTAACAAACTAACTAACTACGTAGTTAAATAAATAGATAAATAAATAGACAACGGATTATCTACCTGGCGGACTGACTGACTAACTCATTCTTTTGTTAACATTTATTTTTACTATTGTTATTGATAGAATTGGTTGGCGTTCACGCATCTTAACAAGTATCCTTTTTCTGAACATAACTCGACCTACTTTGAGAATAATAAACCTCCTCTTGGCGATCATAATAACGCCTTCTGCAAGGTTAGTTGTCATCTGAACTATGTTTGTGTTTCAATAATGTACATTTAACCAGTCAGGTTGCAAACCCTATTATTTTATGTTTTCAACCCAGTTTTTAACTTTGAAACATAGGATATTCGACATCCGGTTTCTGACGTGTCACGCGATTTGCACGGGATTGGTAAGAATTAAGCCACATAGTCAAAAGTTTTTTTGGCAAATCCCAAAATACGGTTCTGAAATTCGTCTTATTCCAGTTAAAGCAGCTGACGATTAATTTAAAACTGCAGGTCACGCCATCGTTTACCAAGAAAATCTAATAAGTGGTGAAATGTTTTGAGAAATTAAGGGAAAATGTTTGAATATGCTAAGGGAAGACCATAGCGTCACCATTAACTAGTTAACAATTATTCACCGAAGCAGAGGTGAATAGTACTTTGTTAATCACCAATCAGATCGCGCGAAAAGCACTAGTCACTTGTGTGTAATATTTAACAATTATTCACCGAAGTGGAGGTGAATAGCGGTGGATATTTACCGAGCCGCGAAGCGGCGAGGTAAATATCCGCAGCTTTTCACCGACACTGAGGTGAATAATTGTTTTAGTATATACCAAACCAGTTGAATAGCCGGCCTAAAAAATTAAAAGTTTTACCGTGAAAGAAAGCAATTCAAAGGACTGAACACTGCGCACATGAAAAGACGACAGCGCGGGAAAAGTCACATGACAACACTACACAGGCGATCGACCGAAATAAATTTGCAACTGTGTTTCGTTTGTTGAATGGATTTGGACGATTTCAAGCGGAATTCTTTACTTTATTTTCACTACTGAAGAACACAAGTCTTTAATTTACTCGTGAATACAATCTGTGCCGGTCACTATAGCCTGGGAAACGTCCGTGAAGTCATGAAACGTGCTGCAAAAACTGTTCGTTGAATTATGTTGACAAGATGCTGAGAACGTCAAGAATACGTGGACTGGATTTGACCGAAGTTTAATACGGCTACTAAGCTAGTTGACTGGAGGAGAGTCAGCGGAAGAGGAGTGAAAAACCACAGCAATTCACAATTGAAGTTGATCTTCGGTGCAAACCTAAATATTTTAGTCTCCAGCGTGACTTTATATGGCCGAGCCGAAAACAACTTGCCAAAATCGTTTATAGCACGACCAAAACAACTGCAAGGATTTACTGGCTTTAAAACGGAGATACAGGTAAGAAATGTACTTAATTTTCTTATTTGGACGATGTATATTTGGAAAAAATTCAGACTTAAACGTTTTAATTTTGCGCACGTGTACGCGGCGAAGGTAAACAAAATATTTTGTACCACATTTTATCAATCGTTTTGTTGAAGGAAACGCTTAAAACATTTAAATAAACATCGCTACGTATCGCTTAACCTAGTATTGTTCTGACCTGGTACAGTTAACAATACATTAAAGTACAGCGGCTTCTTTTATGGATCAAAACTCACTTTTTTAACCGAAGTTACTCGTAGAATCCATCTTACTTTGCTCGGAGGTGAATAGTACTTGCTTTTCACCTCCGAGCTAGCCAATCAGCGCGCGCGAAAAGCACTATTCACTGGTTTGGTATATACTAAACTAAATAATTAGCAATTATTGAATTCGGCTTTCGTATGATATGAAGAATTATGCAGATCGAGAGGGTGTTACAACACCCTCGGAGATCTGCATAATTCTTCATATCATACGAAAGCCGAATTCAATAATTGTTTTATTATTCATTCAAAATATTTCCAGAGCTCGAAAAACACAAAATGCATTTAAATGGTTCTCACTCCGGCGTAGAATTATCGCAAAACAGTGGCCAATTCATCCACTGTCGCTGGGTTTTTTTAAATTAAGCGACCATTTTCGCGCCTTCGGCTGAGCTCTGTACAAAACCGTGACGTGACGTCAATCGTCCAATAATTTTTCTATTATTGGACGATTGACGTCAATCGCCCAATAATTATTACGTCATTCGTCCAATAATAGAATCGTTTTCCAAATTTGGTCGGTGTCATCCAGGTAGCTAGAATTAGCAGGAGATTGAAAGCCTATCACAAACGAAGAAATATTTTAAATGAATAGTTAACAACTATTCACCGAAGTTATCCACCACTAGCCACCGACATCTTTTACTTAAAAGTATATACTAAAACAGTGAGATAATGTAACCAAAAAAGGATTATTTCAACTCATTTATTCTTGTTGACGATTAAAAGTTTTCGCGCGCGAGTTGCTCGGAGGTGAATAGCAAAGGATATCATTATTATCCCATGTTTGAGTAGCCAATCAACGCGCGCCAACAACGTCTTTGGCTGCGGATGGCTTGGATGGAAATGGATTGCAACTTGAAAAATTGAGGCTAAACTTTTCAAGTTGTTTCCATGCGTCTTCAAAAAATTGTTATTTATAGCCGAGGTTTGATCAGTCTCTCCGCAAAGTGAGGTTATATTTACCTTTAGATGTTCAAAGATAATGTTTTTCATGGGTTAAGTTGCTTTCCACTACGTTCAGAATAGTTTAGACCAAAAATTCGCAAAATCCCGTGACGTAGCCCCCTTAAGAACTCTTAGTTGGCGACAAGCCTTATAATATAAGCTAGGAACCTTATCGTAAGGTATCACTGCTAGTAAAACGACCATATTACCTTGCAATTCCATCATTCTCCAGTGTCACTGTATTGCTTTGGAATAGGCTTGGGCTTTGAATTTAGTCATGGCACTTGATTCCTAAGCGATTTTAAAACCACCAGGGGATAAATGGCGGTCACTTATGAGTGTGGAAAAGTTAATTTGTTTTGATACGCTTTTGTTTTTTTAAAGGACGTTAACTTCACCATTTTTTACAACGCCACCCCAAACGTGTTCGTTTCTGCTGAACATTCGTCAAAAGGAGGAAATCTAAATCCAGCTTATAATTGCATAACTGCTTGGGTAGAGGTAGGATAACTGACTTACAATACTGGTAATTATTATTATTATTATTATTATTATTATTATTATTATTATTATTATTTTTTTTTTTTGCTGCTTCAAACAAGGTGACTCTAACATTTGATTCCATCTTTTCTTCTACAGTATATCAACAAGACGACTGGCTTTCGTGTTTGCTTTAAAGAATTGTTTGTAGCCAAATACGACCCTGTCTCCATTGCTTACGCGGTATTGCCAGGCAAGCATGCAGGTACGAGCTCTATTTCAGTTGATAGCGGAGCTCCCCAGCGCCCCGAAGGGCCACAGAGCGGAGCCCCATAACTATCATGCATGCACAGAAATAGGAAAACCATGCGTTTGAGTTTTCATGGTCATCGTGGCAAGCGGCATGGCTCGCGGGCGTGTGCGAAGTGCGTACGTGCGAAGGAAGTCGCGCCACATGGCGGACATACTGCTGAAATAGCTCGACCTGGGCATCTTACATGTTTGATATTGAACATCCATTTTTCGTTGAGAGTTACCTATCGTACGTAGAAGCTTGCAGGACACTGCACATTTTTTTTTTGTGTGTGTGTGCTGAAAATCGACTACGGATATTTTCTCCTCTCGCGCGCTGTTCCGGCTCGTATCTTATACTTCTATTCCATCTAAGATCTACCGCTACTAATTTAATTATGGCATTAAATTACCAAGGAAGACTTACTGTTTGTTATCTAATAAATGATTTTAGTGATATCGTTTATTAATCATGCACTTAGATTTCACTGCTGTGTTTACAAATCTCGGTGCGAGTGGGAGATATGGTCCAACATCACTTGGTAGTCACTACAGAGGTCAGGATCATGACGGTCAAGTTACACTGTCCAGCGGTATTCAACAGTGGACTGTGCCGTACACTGGTGAATACCGAATAGAGGCAATAGGAGCAGCAGGGGGGTACGGAACATACAGTAACAACGGTCAGTACAGAGGAAGAGGAGCAAGAATGATTGGAACTTTTAACCTGTTTAAAGGTGAAATAATTCGTATTCTTGTTGGCCAAGAAGGAGGAATTAATCTTGCTGATTATGCGTCTGGCGGCGGTGGCGGTACATTCGTAGTGAGAGGAAGCAACACGCCTTTGATTGTAGCTGGTGGTGGTGGTGGCATGGAAAGAATAATATCAAGACAGCCAGGATGTGATGCAAGCACAAGCACAACAGGGAATCCTGGGTACAGATCATGGTTAGGGGGGAGCAATGGACATGGTGCACAGGTTGCTGATGGTGATAATTCAGGTGAGAGTATTTGGAGCCGACCACTTTAAATTTTATTATCGTCGTACTATTGAATACCACAAGATACAAATATTTTGATTGTCCTTATTTATACGAAATTGGGATTTACGGGGTAATACTGTACAGTAAAGATTAATGACGGAGACAAACTGTTTACTTCAGATTTCAAGGGGCTTTGCCACTGTTTTCAACTGATTTTTGAACTGCCAAAATTTATATCTGTGTCGTAAGAAAACCTAAAAAAATAATGGTCCATTTTCATTAACTTTTGCTATATTGGAGCACTAAAAATGTTAACTATGCCTTTGGCTACGGATGGCTAGGATGGAAATGGATTCCAACTTGAAAAATTAAGGCCAAACTTTTCAAGTTGTTTCCGCACGTCTTCAAAAAAAAAAATCGATATTTATAGTGGTTGTTTTGAGGGGGGGGGGGGGGGGGGGGGGACTGCCACTAGATTTCGAATAGTTTAGACAAAAAATTCGCAAAAATCCTGTGACGTAGCTCCTTTAACAGAATTCTTATTTCTGGTTGGATCTTCACACCTTTAATTTCTCGCTGTATATTACTGGTACCGTAAATTTGATTGCTCTGATTAGTTTGTAGCAGATCAGTGTATCCCAAATTTTATCTGTAAGTGAACAATAAAATCTTATTTGTGGAAGACAAGAAAATACAATACCGCCAGAAGAAATAAAAGAAGTTAGTTTTTAGTTCTATTGTACCTAGTCTGTTTCAGACCATAAATCTGAAATCAATAAGAAAAGTTTTACTCTTTTATAAAATCTTCCAGTAATTGCTCGGGCTATGATTGGTCAGTTCGAGATCATTATAGCTCCACAAAGCACGTGGTTCACGTCATAAAAGACTTGCTCCTCGTGTCTTGTTGAGTTATTTGAGCTCTTTGGATGTTTTTTTTTCCTAAGACCTGTGCTTTTCTATGCACTTTTTTTGTGCTCTTAAAAATCCTCGCGTGCTTACATAACTCAATAACGCACTTGGGTGCGTTTATATTTCTTTATTAAAATGTATTGTTTCGCAGTTTCACATATAACGTTGCATTGTGTTTTTTTTTTTTTTTTTTTTTTTTTTTTTTCAGGTGGTGGTGGCGGCGGTTTTTACTCAAGTGGAAGAAGTTCAAAGAATTTCGGTGGCATCATGGGGAATGGTGGAGAAGGTGGTAAGGGATTTATTCAGGGAGGAGTCGGTGGAAGAGCATTAGGTAACAATGCGGTCGGCGGGTTAGGGGGAGGGGCTGGTGCATATGGAATAGGGGGTGGAGGAGGTGCTGGTGGCGGTGGAGGGTACTCTGGTGGAAGCAGTGGAGATAATGAATGGGACTCTTGTGGAGGAGGGGGAGGATCTTATAATGCAGGAACAAATCAACAAAATGAGTGTTGTTACAAAACATCTGGCCATGGTCAGGTCACCATTTCATTACTATAGAGAAATTGGAGTTAGAAGAAATATTTTAGAAATGATTGAAAAAGTAGGGCATAAGAGGAAGAACGAACAAACATGTTTTCGTGTCCTTACACTCACGCCTATCCCAATTGAGGACAGCATAATTAAAGTGTGCGAATTCGTTCTTGTCATGTTATGCGTTTATGCTTGTGCTCGTACTTATTCTTATGCCCAGGGAAAACCGGTGTTTAAATGATTACCCAGCCACAAAGCGGCGAGGTAAATATCTACCACTATTCAGCTCCATTTTGGTGAATTATTGTCAATTATGTTTAGTTCGTATTGTGTAATCGTTCTTGTGAACGAGATTAGTTTTAAAAATAGCTGTTGGTGATTGACGTTTCTACAACCTGACTGAAAGTCATCTTTAGAGTCAAATGAAAGGTTGTTGTCAGTCGATGATGTTATTGAGTCTGATCTTTTGAAACTGATTTATCAGTTTAGCCGTGATGTTATTGGCTGTAAGACTCGTAAAGTTCGTCAACAATGATTGGACAGTTATAGTAGTGTTTTTTTTTTTTTTAATTTATTTATACGGAGAAAGGGACCCAAAACAGGGTAACAAAACCCCGATGTTGGAAATCTTTGATTATAATTATGTAAAGTTATCGAATTGGATTTTGGGATCCCAACTTGATTATTTACCGTCAATTCCTTTGCACGTAAGGTGGAGCAAAGAAGTATACACGTATTTTACTCTTTTATCTTATAAAAATGAACTTTTCTTTAAAAGTTGTAATATTGACGATTTAAAAAGGTTGATTATAATTATGAGGGTTGCGGTTAATGTCTCTGCGTGATTAAACGTTGCCTGACATTAAGTTCACAGACCTAAGCGAAACCAATGCAAACGTTGGCAAATATATGTTAAGATACCGAGGTACATCAATTAGTTATGAGTTGCTTTGGTATAAGCTTGTTTTCCGGTGCCACTGGGGTTAATTTCAATTCAATTCAAATTTAATATTGCTACACATTATACAGTGAGATACTGTTGCCATCTTTTGTTTATCTTCTTATTATCTTTTTATCGGCTGTTACATGTTTAACCTTTCCAGCTAGGCATAGAACCAACGATTGCGCGTGTAATTTACCGGCGTGGGGTTACTTTGGCTTCTTCCAGATTGGCCTTCTAATGTGAGCACAATGTCAAAAAACGAAACAAAACAAAACACACAACGACAACAACAACTACAAACTTCAAATAGTCTTAGGGAGTGGTGGCAGTGTTTCACTGTAATTTTACATTGTATTTTATTTTTTTAATTATCTAACAATCCGTGTACACACCAAACATAAGATGCAATGTGTTTAATAAAGCTATTACTTAAATATGAATCGAAAGTGCTTTAAGCATTAAGTTGTTCAGTGTAGCTTGTGTAACTTTAATTACTTGAATAATGTGATACAAATTGGTTGATTATTTTAGCGTTACGTTAGTTTGTAAACGCTATGTTATAAGCTCTTACGACATTGTAATAAATTCTGGAAATTTTGATTCATTAAACAAGTGTAGTGCAAAGTTCTGTTGTTCTTTCTTTTATTCTATGATAGTAATTATTATTTTTCAAATATATTTACGAAAAATCCTTTTAACAAGTAAGACAACAAATTTCAATCAGGATTGTTATGACAAACTCGTTCTGTCAACTGATGGCCCAATATGGGATGTCTTACTTCACTGGACTATAACGATTGGGAAAAACCCCCAATCTCGTCCCCAGAGACCGTTTTTCCTTTGGTCAGCACCAAGAAGGCAGACTCTCACCGAGTTCGATGAGAAAGTCCACGATTCACCGTTTTCCGGTCGTTTATGCTAAATCTGATTGAAAAGCACTAAGCGCATGCTAAAAAAAAAAAAAAAAAAAAAAATCTGACGTGGCCAGAGTGCGCTTTCTTGGTGCTGACCACAGGAAAATCGGGGTCTGGGGACGAGTTAGGATGAAAACCAACTTAATCTTCCTTTTTTTAGGTGAGTTTCGAGTGAAATACATTGTAAACGTTTATAATAAGTCTCATCTTTTTTTTTTTCAGTGAAAAACAAAACCTTGAATTGAGTAAGGCTGAGAGTATTACGCGACATTAAGGTATAACTGCATTTCCTTCTCCGTGCTCCCCTTTTGCAGAAGATTTTTCTTGTCCACCATGTTCAGGGGTCTAGCTAGGATTTTCCAAAGCAGAGATCACCCAGGGTACTTACATGGCTAATTCGTCGAATTCGCGCGTTTTCGCCAACTGAATAATAATAATACCAGGTGGGGGAGGGGGGGGGGGGGGGATAACGAGGTCACGGGCACCCAAGGACACCCCGGCTACGCCCCTGAATTTCATGACAAGAAACGCTGACCACTAGTTACCAGACTCCTGTTTCCCATTTCCCGCTCATTAACACAGAAAGGAACTTCAGAGCGTGTTCGATACCGATGAATGACCGTTATGAAATGCGTTGTATTATCAGATTTTTGACCCGATTCAAATATACCGGAACACATGCCTGGCGCTTCATGACTGAAGTTAAAATTACTGACGATTGCTTCAAATTAGCGCAACACCGACATAATTATGTAATGCACAATAAAGAAGTTCGGTTTCTTGAACGATCTCATTAGAAGTTTGAGCTATCTCTACCCTTCAGATAGCCAGTTTCGTTGGGTGTTTGTTTTTGGAATATAAAAGTCGACCTTCGCTTACAAGCTTAAACAATCTCCATTATTAGCAGTCGTTATGGATCTATCGTACGGTACTTAAAGCCCTAGCTTGACTGATTGAAAAGCAACAGTTAGCTGAATAATAACTAATCTACATAACGTTGACTGTTTGTATATATTCTCAGGATACACAACAACATTCGATTTATTTTCCCAAAGCTGTTCGGCTTTTTAAGACTGATCTATCGTACGGTGCTATTCTATAAGAAGCGGATTTTAAAGCTCTGTAGGGAAAGTGTAATACCATTAACAATTGAACAATTTAACATTATTGCTTAGTCATTTCTTCTGACACTTAGTCCGAAAGCAAAGGTAAACAAAAGCGCTGTAGGCCTAATAATAGGGTTTTAGGAAAGTCAATACGGTATCAGCTTCCTGCGTTATACCTAATAATGCTGTGAACCTCAGTAACTATCTATTAAACCTATTAAAGCGCATTTAAGAAGCGGCCTTTCACGGGGTCCAAGCTGCGAAAATCTTACTAGTATTATTTTATTCGACTAGAGTTAGAACCGAGAGCGCATTTGCTGGAATATTGTAACCAGCGGCAGAGATTATTACGTCTAAAAAAGCTCAAAGTTAAAACCTCAGAGTTTGCCTGCAAATATAATCAGTGAATAGCCCTAACATTCCCTGCCGTCGTCTCCTGACAAACACAGATACTGAATTCCTTGTTTCAGTACTCCTTTCAGTTTCGCCCAGTATTAATGATGAACGCTATAACAGTATTTATCGAAACCAAAATTTGCCCGAGGCTATCTATATCCTAAAGATACTTTTCCTTGACAGAAATGTTCTGCTGTTGTAAAACTAATTGAAATGAAGAATCAATGATATGATGATAGTTATTTACACAACTTTTTTTTTTCTTTTTTTTTTAATTGCAACAACAAGACATACATACAATACTGAAGTACTGAATTACTAACCCTATACAAACAGAATGTTTCATTACAGATACATTACTTACAAATACAATACAATACACAGCTATACCAAACTTAGACTTAACTTAAAATACGTTATTTTATTTTATTTTACACGAGCTCTTCTTATATTAATAAATACTATTAACTTACTTACATACAATACTATTTGCTATTTATGAAACAAGATATTAGCAGTCCAAACTTAACTATTTTAATTTAAGCTAACAATTTTTTTTATAATTATAGTTGGTTAAGCTTACCCTACAATTAATCTTACAAAATAGAAATAATCACTTATTAAAGCAGGCATGACCATCTATAATTGAACTTTTGGAGTGTTTTTTGAGCAATCGCGATTTCTTTTAATATTTTCAGTTTGTCTTGTAGTCGCAAAAGAAAGCTTTGGAAGCACGGTTCGTCTTGGTGATCATTTGAACAAAAGATGTGATATTTTGCTAGTATAATTGAGTAGTTTAGTGCCTGCCAGTGTGATGTTTTCTCAAAGCAGCCATAGAGTATTTGGCTCTGATTTAGGAGAAGTGTTTCTTGCGTTTTTTCATGCCACCAGTCTTGAAAAGTTTTCCAGAAAGACGTTGCCTTGGTACAATTAACAAACAAATGGTTTAAGGTTTGTTTTTCGCTCTTGCAGAAGGGACAAAGGTCACTGTCCGAAATACCATCGCGATGTAGACTCATTTGTGTGGGAAGTATGTTATGGATAATTTTGTATTGGAACATAATAATTTTAACCTCTTTTGTAATCGTAAAGGGAAGTTGATAGACTTTATGAACATTGTTTTCAGTAAAGTTATGGCGCAGGATCTTGCTTTGCGAAGTCGGCTGTACAAAAGTGCTTTTTAAGATAGTTAAATAAATAGATCTTGTGGACAATACTTGATTGTCCGTATGCTTGATGTTATTAATTTGACCGCATCGTTTAAGCTTACTTTTCCACGCACTAGGAATGGCTTCGATAAGACCATAGAAAACAGTAAAAGGCACATCTAGGTTATATTTGGTTTTGAACTCATCAAAGGCATAGAATTTTCCGTGATCGTTTAGTAAATGATGTAAGTGTGTAAATAACTATTCACCAACATTATTCAGTTATTTACACAACTTACCGCCGGATATTAATAGCTTGTATTGGAATTTGCAGAAATGCAAATTGAATTGTACCCTAGTTCGCCTTGTTATAGACTTATTGTCAATCATTGCAACACTTTCCTTTCTGTTGTGTTGCTCATGCATAACAAACTTTGCCCTCCAAAGTAATAATAAAAATTATGAACTTCACAAACGCTAATTAATCTGAGTGGAAGACAAACTAAGTTAGTCATCATTCAAGAGAGAGACCGTAGTAACTGACTAAATTCAGAAAGAGTGAAAGCTCGCTCAATTAACAGAATTAAGGATCATATATCCCAAATATACGAAGTCTTTAAATTTAGGAAGCTTGATTTTATTACACTTTCTTTGTATATCGACTAGAAACGTGATGTTTTAACCCCCCCCCCCCCCCCCCCCCCCCCACTCTTATAAACACGTCGGCAATTATATACGTTGCTCTTCTATTGTCGCCCTTGCGATCGACATCGAGTTAGAATCAGTAAAGCTCTTTATTTTTAAACTCGTTGCTCATCTTGTGTTTCGACGAAGCAAATTACGTATTTTGCTGTTTTGCATCATTTGCTTATCAGGTAAATAAACGTCGATATTTATGTTTTCAGTCCCAAGCACTTTAATATAATGAAGTTGTTTGGAATTTAATTCATCCCAATTTCCTTCAGCGTCCCAAAAATGAAGCCACCGTCTGTGCGAAGTACCAGTTACAGCTGGGTATGTTATCACTTTCTAAAGTTGGTTTGTGTATTTATTACGGAATTTAAATTGGTATCCGTTTCTTTTCGTACAACGGTTTCTCTTTTGGGTTAATGCATGATACAGATCCAACGTTTCAGTTTCATTTGGTTGCTTTATTGATTACATCCGGCAAGAAAACAAACCGGTAAAATTCAAGCGAAAACAAAGAAGTGCAATGTTCGACATTATTATAATGAATAATCAATCGAAATCTCGGTTGACAACAAATTTGATTGAAATGAGCCATATTGGATTCAAGATTCATGAATTCGTTCGAACAAACTATACATTCGTTCGATCATTTTTGCCTTGCTTCTGGAACTAGCCAAAACAACTACTATTTTAATATTTTAAGCCGTCTCTCGAAAAATAACTTAGCAAATCAAAACAAGAGCAGAACCATACACCCCGTCAAAATTGTATAAATATATAATAAATCCAAGCACCTGATTTTTATCGCTCTTTTATTGACTTTTCATTCAGTAAAAAGTAGAATGATAACAATAATGTTTTCAAATAATTTCGTGTCACAGATATGCTATTTTGAAGCACTAATATTTGTCCTTAATTATTCAGTTATATCACGTTAAAAGTCGTCTAATAAATATCTAGTGTTACAAATATAGCACTTCCTTGATGCGATTTATGGACACGGTGAAACAATGGGTTTGCTTGAAAAAGAATTACATGTAACCCATAGATAGTAGTCTCACTGTCGTGACTGTATCACTGCGTGAAAAACGTTAACTTCCTTGAATTGTTTCTGTTTCATCGTTTTCTGGCACACTATTAAGTTCAGCCTCTACAGAAAATTGCTTAAATTTGTAGGATGTATTATCCAAATTGACAAGCAACACAGGTAAAATCATATAAAGAACAAAACAAGCAAACGCTATGCAAAATTTTGCCCATGTAGCTGTCACTCATTGTGTCAATTTCGTTCTATTTTAGGGTCCATGCAGAAAGAACCTTTCTCCTCGTAGTCAAAACAAAAGTTAATGAGCCTTGTAAAGCTGCTTGAATTCAAACCATAAAAGTTTGTGAATGTGTTAGGTAGCGAAGCTGTAGCGAATATGCAGGGTAGCGAACCATTTGGATAGATAATCGAGCGCTGTATTTCGCTGTAGCCTTTGAATCTTTGGCGAAGACTCCGCTTACAATAAGAAAATAATAATAACATTTTACTCATTGATTGTCCACAAGCTTGACAGGTCTTTACTTCCTGATTTCGTTGCTCGTTTTAACTCGTTTTGTTTAACGCATACATTATTACAAATAGTAGTATTTTCGTTGTCATTCGAGTCAGTAGCAGTGAAGATACCAAGGGAAACACATTACTTTCCAAATTACAACTTATTTGCAGCTGTTGGGATTCTTCGATTAAGATGAAATACATTATATTTCATCTCATCTTCCTCAGTTCCTTAGCTGATATATCAGGTGATTATACTTATATTTGCGGAGGATTTTGTTCGCTTCTCAGATACATCAGGAGTTAATTCGTTTGAGTTTATATCACGCTTCTCTTTATAAGAAAAGTCGGTAAAACCAGTGATAAAAACAAATGTAGTTAGAGTGGTTCATTCGACTAACCGAAATCATTACTGAACTTTTTCATATGAAAAAGCCTTAATTCACAGTTACTGAGGGCAAGAAAAAATTGCCTATTTTACTTTCACTTGGTTATTAATTAATTGAATAAATATATTTTTTCAACTTAGTCAAACCATTAAAATAAGAGAATTTTTTAATGATATGGACTATCATAACATTTTTCTTTAGTTATAATATAACGCAGATATCCCACATCATAGTAGGTGAACTTTTGTTATTTACTAAGACAGCAGAAACAATTACAAGTGGAAATTCAGTGGAATAACTTCGCTAGCGGATTTTTAGAGGAGTCTTCTAACTTGCTTTTTGTTACTTTTTATAGCTTTGAAGGCTGACTCTAAGCAACCTCAAATAACAATGGAAAACGATCCCCAAAGCTCTGGTAAGCAAAGACTTATTATCAATGACATCATGACAATGCCGCTACAAAACCTATCTGGGTTTATTTGCTAAATTTTATATGTGGCTACAGTATATCGGTGTTTCATCAATTTAAGCTGAAAACTAACAAAAGAAAAGTGAAACATTTCACAGTCACAGTGTCATTGATGAGCAGAAAGCTAAATTTCACGGCTAAAATACAAATTAAAAAAAAAAAATTCTACAGATATTGCGTCAGTAGCCACTGTGAAATTGCCCAGTCCAAATACTGTGGAAATTGCACCAAGTCTAAGTTCCTTTGACAATTGCATAAGCCTAAATACTGTTTAAATTTAGGCAGACCTACAACTGGGAAAATTTCGCCAGACGAAATACAGTGGAAATTTCACAAGTATAAATACTGTGGAAATTACGCCTGTCTTAATACTGTAGAAATTGCGCCAGATAGAATGCTGAAGAAACTGCGCCAATCTAAATACTGGAGAAATTGCGTTAGGTTAAATACCGTGGAAATAGCGCTAGCCTTAATGCTGTGTTTATAAATACTGTGGAAATTGCGCCAGTCTGAGTACTGTAGAAATTGCGCCAGTCTGAATACTGTGAAAATTGCCCCAGTTTAAATACCGTGGAAATTGCGCCAATCTAAACATTGTGGAAATTGCGCCAGTCTAAATACCGTGGAAATTGCGCCAGTCTAAAAACTGTGAAAATTGCGCCTTGCTAAATACTGTGGAAATTGCGCCAGTCTAAAAACTGTGGAAGTTGCGCCAGTCTAAATACAGTGGAAATAGCGCCAGTCTAAATACTGTGGAAATTGCGCCAGTCTAAAAACTGTGGAAATTGCGCCAGTTTAAATACTGTGGAAATTGCGCCAGTTTAAATACTGTGGAAATTGCGCCAGTCTAAATACTGTGGAAATTGCGCCAGTCTAAATGCTCTGGAAATTGCGCCAGTCTAAAAACTGTGGAAATTGCGCCACTTTAAATACTGTGGAAATTGCGCCAGTCTAAATACTGTGGAAATTGCGCCAGTCTAAATACTGTGGAAATTGCGCCAGTCTAAATACTGTTGAAATTGCGCCAGTCTAATTGCTGTGGAAATTTCACCAGTCTTAGTTGTACCTTGGATATTGCGGCAGTCTAAATACTGTGGAAATCGCGCCTTGCTAAATGCTGTGGAAATTGCGCCAGTGTAAATAGTGTGGAAATTGCGCCTCTCTAAATAGTGTGGAAATTGCACCAGTGTAAATACTGCAGAATTTGCGCCAGTCTAAAAACTGTGAAAATTGCGCCAGTTTAAATTTTTTCGAAATTGCGCCAGTCTTAATACTGTGGAAATTGCGCCTTCCTAAATATTGTGGAAATTGCGTCAGTCTAAATACTGTGGACATTGCGCCAGTTTAAATACTGTGGAAATTGGGCCGGTCTAAAAACTGTGGAAAATGCGCCAGTTTAAATACTGTGGAAATTGCGCCAGTTTAAAAACTGTGGAAATTGCGCCTTGCTAAATACTGTGGAAATTGTGCCAGTCCAAATACTGTGGAAATTGCGCCAGTCTAAATACTGTGGAAATTGCGCCAGTCTAAATACTGTGGAAATTGCGTCAGTCTAAAAACTGTGGAAATTGTGCCAGTCTAAATACTGTGGAAATTGTGCCAGTCTAAATACTGTGGGAATTGTGCCAGTCTAAAAACTGTGGAAATTGCGCCAGTTTAAATACTGTGGAAATTGTGCCAGTCTAAAAACTGTGGAAACTGCGCCAGTTTAAATACTGTGGAAATTGCGCCAGTCTACATACTGTGAAAATTGCGCCAGTCTAAAAACTGTGGAAATTGCGCCAGTTTAAATACCGTGGAAATTGCGCCAGTCTAAAAACTGTGGAAATTGCGCAAGTCTAAATACTGTGGAAATTTTCCCAGTTTAAATACTGCGGTAATTGCGCCAGTCTAAATACTGTGGAAATTGCGCCAGTGGAAATACTGTGGATATTGTGCCAGTCTAAATACAGTGGAAATTGCGCCAGTCTAAATACTGTGGAAATTGCGCCAGTCCAAATACTGTGGAAATTGCGCCAGTCTAAATACTGTTGAAATTGTGCCAGTCTAAATGCTGTTGTAATTTCTTCAGTCTAAATACTGTGGATATTGCGCCAGTGGAAATACTGTGGAAATTGCGCCAGTCTAAATACAGTGGAAATTGCGCCAGTCTAAATACTGTGGAAATTGCGCCAGTCTAAATACTTTGGAAGTTGCCCCAGTATGAATACGGTGGAAATTATGCCAGTTTAAATGCTGTGGAAATTGTGCCAGTTTAAATTGTGTGGAAATCACGCCAGTCTAAATACTGTGGAAAATGCACCAGTCTAAATACTTCCCTCTCCCCCAATATCGCTGCACGGGCTTTTAAAATGGCCTCTTCGTGCATTAACATTCCACATTGATAAACTAATACCAATGGAAAGCCAACGTGAAAGACTCAATTAAAAGGCTCGTGCTTTAGCATTGAAAGAGAGAAAACATTAATTAAAACGAAAGGTCTCTCTTTTATTTCAGAATGAATACTTTAAGTAAACTCACGTGCTTTAATTAGCACTGACGTAATACTGTAGGGTGGGACAGAAGGGAGGGGGGCGGTAAAAGAGAAGGCGGGAAGCAAAAATCCCAAGGTGGTGGGAGCCGGGAGAAAATGAGAAAAAAAAATTGCAACATTACGTAACATTTTGCAATAGAAATGGGACAAAGAGAAGGGAACCACTATGGAAAGGTGCGGGAAGAGGGAGGTTCAGACCCCCCCCCCCCCCCCCCCCTGTTCCCACCCACAGTACTGAAAGAGAGAAAACTATAGATCCAAAAAAAGTCTCGCCTCCATCAGAGTAAAAAAACACCCAGTCAACGTAGAACTCATAAACTAAAAGCCTTGACAACTTCAAATAAACGCGAGTGCGTTAATTAGCATTCAAGTAATACTAAAACATCCTATCAACACAGAACGGAAAAAACAAAAACCCTTGACAACTTCAAGTAAACGGCGTGCTTTTATTAGGATTGAACAGAAACAGAAAAAACAAAAACTATAGAACGAAAAAAGTCTCACCTTCATCAGAGTAAAAACCACCGAGTCAATGCGGAACGGAAAAACTAAAGCCCTTGACAATAATACTGAAACTGAGAAAACAACAGAACAAAAAAGTCTCGCCTTCGTCAAAGTCAAAAGCATCGAGTTAATGCAGAACGGGTAACTAACAACCCTTGAAAACTTCATGTAAACGCCCGTGCTTTAATCAGCATTGAAGCAATACTGAAAGTGAGTGTGCGTTACCTTTTCCTTGGCTACACTTTAAAAAGGCATCACAATTACTTAAAGTTTAAAGGGCACATGTAAATAACTTACCGATAATTCATTAACATGCGTTTATCATTTCAGCCAGGTTCCGTTATCTCAAAATCCGAGTCAGAATATACAGCTATTTCAATTAACGTTGAGTCAAGACCGAAAGGTGCCATGGGTATTTACTGCAATTTGCATATCACCATTGAGGAAATCTACAAGTTTGTATTTTTGCACGTGGAATATTTGTTTTTCTTTCCGTGAAACCTTTCTTGTATCTTTTCTTTCGCCGTTATGTGGTTTGGATTATTCTTTTTAAATGAAATGAGGCGGAAAAGGATCTTTTCTACACATGTCTGAAGAGAAAGGAAACGAAAAACGTCTCGTTTGCTATATCGCTGCATCTCATTAGTATTCAGCAGGCGTGGAACACTCTTTCTTCGCCCATAGTACCTTTCGGTCTTGTCTTTAAGCTTTGAGCTTCAATCCGACAACGTTAATTGAAATAGCTGTATATCAGACTTCCAGTAAAGGTGCATTTTCAAAAGGAAGGAAAAGATTTGGAACTCCTTACAGACCCGAATAAAGTCCTGGAAAAACGGTTACGCATTTCAGAACTATCGTGTTATATAGCTTGATATTGAAAGAAGATTTAATTCTTGGCATAACCGAAATATTTTAAAGTGGAACGATCTAATTATATCGTGGAACGAACTGACTTTATCGTGGAACGAACTGACTTTTGTGTGCAACGGTTTTTACTTTTCTTTGGAACGAAGTGACTTGGAACGACCTTACTATGGAACGAAATGATAGCCTGTGAACAGGCTCTACGGTCGAGGATGGGGCGAAAAGAAAGCGGCAAGAATAAGGTAGGGGGTGGGGGAGGGGAAAAAGTCGGGGAGAGAGGGAGACGGGAAGACCCTGTTGACAAAGGATTGAAGCCGCCATTCCGCCCCCTTTCAATTAACCTGTCATTAATCTGTCATTAACTTGAAAACTCGGAATGAGAACGTCTCTGCGGATAAAGCGCTTCACTCAACAACAGAAATTTATTGCAGGACACTTACATTTACCCATGAAGCAAGCGAGGAAAACAGTGCAAAACCCCTTACTTTGGAGGAAAAACCCAGACATCAATGGATATTTCCAACGAACAAAAATCAATATGTCATCCGTGATGTAATGAAGCAACACAATGAATAATTATGAAAAAAAAAAAAAACGATCACGGTGTTTCATCTTCACGGAAAATGTAAGATCTTGTCCTTCCAGAACGAACATTTTGAGAGCTAAAAACATATTTTACAAATACGAATGAGCCAAAAAACGTAATAGCATTACATATGACAAATTTAATACAGAAGTGGCGAACTCTACTGACGGGAAACCGTGCAGACCTATCATCACTACACATTTCGCTGAGCAGCCTCGCGGCTCTACACAGCTTAAAGCAGTTAAACGTCTCCTAATAACACAGATAGCAGCAGGAGCCATAATGGTAGGAGACCGTAAGCGCGAGATCTGGCCTTGTCCCTATGATATGGGTCAAAATTTCTATTTTTAGAACAAATCGTGTCATCCCGCGAGGCGCGCGCGCGTACTGCCGCGAGGATTTCGCGAGGACGTCGCGCGGAGAAATATAAACAAAATGGCGTTCAAAATAACCTCTGCAAGTGAAGTAAACACTGGCTTTCTTTCATCAGTTTCTATTCCTAATTTACGTCAAGGTCTCCTTGAGCACTTCTTTGAATGTAGCCATGAAAGTGAGGATGATTCAAGTGATTCGGATGTCTGCAGTAGTATTTTTTTCGGACAAATCCAGTCGCGAAGACTCGTTAAACATGTCGTACGAGGAATCACACAGTGGTCAAGACAATTTACTAAACGTTTCACAGCGAGGCGATATGGGCAACCAAAGAATACAGAATGACAGCAAAAAGGAGAAAACATATTTTTGCCGAAATACGATTGTATACGCCATTTCGACCTTTCCTAGATGCTTTGTTGTAAGTTACATGTGACTCTCATATCATATAAAATTACATATATATTGCAGAATGAAAATATTTTCATTTAAGTCACTTATCCGACTAATGCTGCTCCAAAATATTTCTTTTAGTATCCTGTATTATAATTCGCAGTGCAGCTAAAACATTGTTGAAAAGTGTGGAAAGATCGGAAACTTCCAGCAAAAGTTGTAAACAAATGAAGCAGAAGAGGATTCATTTTTTTTCGAATTAAAAAAATCTACCTATTTTTCTTCGTTTATTTTCAAGTATGAAAAATGCAGCATATGTGCAAACGGCTTTATCTAGTTTCGTGTGTCTAGTCTCGATGAAACTGATTCGACTTTGGCTCGCCAAGATAGTTACCTTTCGTCTTCAATTTTGGAGCGCTTTGAAAACGCTCTTGTTACAGTAAATTATTCACACTACCCGCATTCTCAAGATTATTTAGCACCTGGAAATAAACATGCCAGGGTTAAAATTGCGGCTGAGCTTTGTATTCATGCATTTTATTTAGCAATGAATGTAGTATGTGGCGTGCCATGTTCAATTCCAGGTGCTAAATAATCTTGAGAATGCGGCAAGTTTGAATAATTTACTGTTACCCGAAGGTTTTCAAATGGAAGACGTGGAGTAGCTATCTTGGCAAGCAAAATTCGACGCATTTTATCGAGACTAGATTCACGAAAGTAGACATAAGCCGTTTGCAGATATGCTGTATTTTCTCATACTTAAAAATATAACAAAAAAAATCCATATTTTTTTTTTAATTCTAATTTCCGCACCGTAAACTTCTTCCTCCTCATTTGTTTAAAACTTTTGCTAGGAGTTTCCGATCTTTCCATACTTTTCAGCAAAGTTTTAGTTGGCATTAAGCTTTCAAATAATCTATGGGATCTTAGCATAGCTTGAACGTTGTTGTAGCTCCCAATTATACACGAGCATAATATTTTGAAGCGAAAGTTCAACAGTCAACTGTGCAGCAATTTCTACTCAGCCGATTTCATTGAAACTTGCTCACACTAAAAATTGGATAATTTGAACTTGTTGACTTAGATAAGAAAAAATCTATCGTCCCGTTTAGAAAATATTCGCGTTTTTTTTTCATAAATATATTTTTTCAAAAGCGCTAATATCTCGTGATCGTTTGCCTTGTTTGCTCTTTATTTTAAAGCTTTATAAAATTTGAACATTTGTTTTTTCGATTTCTAAAAATCAGAAAAATCGGGTGAGGTTTACATGCCCAAAGCTTGATTTAGAAAAGAGCACCTCCGTTCCCCAGAAATAGCCGCGGGCCATCTTAACCAAAGTACAATCCAAATGTAAGCGAGTCATGGTGAATTATCTTACTGAGAAAACTTCTCTAGATTAGTCCTGTGCTTAACTGACAAAAAATCCAGGAGATGAATTTAGCAAGATACGGAAGCTGCACAGGCTAATGTTTAAATAGCGTCCGTACAAAATTTATGGTTCACAGAACGACTGATTTATTTTTCGTTCTGAAGTTTAAACACAGAGTCATTTGCGGCAGATTTACTCGCGAATCACATGATACTAGTCACGCAACTCCGGCAACATCGACGCGAGAACCCACGCATCCGCGCGTGTCTGCCAGTTCTAAAAATATAAAAATTGTCTCGTATCATAGGGTGCGTGGATGTCGCGCTTACGGTCTCCTCCCATTATGGCTCCTGATAGCAACATATAGTTCACTTTATAAACAAATGAGAATCGAAAAAAGGTGGACGACTAAATCCAATACAAATCACAAAACGGCAAATGTACAAATTTCACGAACGTAGGGATCCGTGTAGGCCTGTCACCTCCTTTCCACTACGCCACAAAATGAGTGACAAATTACGTTAAAAACACTAATTTCCCGTGCTCGAAAAGGAGATAGAAAAGCTATTTCATTGTAATGATATTTTTAATCTTTTTCTTTGCTGCAGACGACCTCATTGCCGTGACCATTTGCGAATACGATAAAGCAATTATTCGCTGCTTGATCGGAGGAAACATCAAGGTCGTAGGAGCATCTTATGGCAGGCACGACCGAGGTACATGCCCACATCGGAGTATTCGCACCACCAATTGCCATGCTAGGAATTCCCTTTCTCTTGTGAAAAGCAGATGTGACAACAAGCCCAGCTGCCAGCTGCATGCAAAAAACTCCGTATTTGGTGATCCCTGTTGGGGAACATACAAATATCTTGAAGTCAAATTCAAGTGCATTGAGCTGCCAAGGTCCATTGTCATTTGTGAGCACCGCAGAACCATCATTAGTTGCCAGCGTGGAAAAAAAATTAACGTGCTGGTAGCGTCCTATGGCAGACATGACCGTCGTACGTGCCCACACCCCAGTATCCGCACAACCAGTTGCCACGCTCGTAATTCTCTTTGGAAGGTGAAGGCGGCATGCAACATCAAAACTAGCTGTTCACTGTTTGCTAGCAACTCCGTATTTGGTGATCCATGTTGGGGAACATACAAATATCTTATAGTCAAATACCAGTGCATTTAGGTGAGTGAAAATTTACTTACCTAACCTTTTGTTTGTTTTCAATTTCATATCCTAACAGAAAGTTAAGAGACAGCTCTTGATTCATTTGAGACCGCGCAGTTATTTTTCAAGCACGACGCAAAATCCCTTCGTATCAATTTTTTTGACGACCAAAATTTCTTCTGATAAGTAGATCAGGATCGCTAATCTTACAAAAATTCAACATACCTACATGAATTATTAATTGACCTTACTACAGGGATTTTCGGGAACATTAATAAAATAAAAACCCACGAGAAAAAATGAAAATGTTAACCGTTACATTCCACCACGCCAAAGAAAAAGGAAACAGGAAAGTAAAGATGGCAGCATGTTTTCTCTCCTTCTCTGGAACAATTCATACGGGTCTGTTACAATCTGTAATTGCACTTAATGTCGCGTCAGTATAATAGTCATGCTTTTTGGACTAAATGATAGCGGAGATCTGCAATTTCCAAAATTTACTGATGGCTGAGAATTCGAAATGAGCTGAAACTTTACTGATAACTGAGATCCAGTATCCTCATATAAAACCTTTATCTTGAAATAACTTTCATGTTACCGGAAGTTACGACCCAGTTTTACTCCGTTTCCTTAATTAATACTGCTGACTTTCAAGACGGCGCTGACAAAGTCTTAGTATCGTTATATTGAAGCGACATTTATAAAGTACAATCCTGACAGAGGACAAAACTTACTTGTAAGGTATGAAGTTACTTTCACTCGACCTAGCACCACCTCCACTCACCCACCCTCCACCCCCACTTCTCCTTCCCTCCCCCCCCCCCCCCCCCTCCTCGCTCTAGGGGGAGCGAAGTTGAACACCATCTACTTTGAAATACATTAAAAGAAAACCCTTCCTTTATTATGATTTACTTCAACAGAAACCGCGGCTGGTGACGACTACCAAGAAACTATCCGGATTGACACGACACGTTGGCTATCGATCACAGTCAGATTCAATGTAACTTGAAATTAAGGATACCGGTGAAGGGAATGGTTTATGTAATGGTTTTAAGCTAATAAATGATCTGTGGTTGCTAGATAGTTGTATTTTTATTTTGTCATTAACCTGGTTGTTAAGGTGGGGGTATACCCGATTTTGAGTGAAATTTTAAGAGGTTTAAGGAAGAGATAGAAGAAAGAATTTTTGAAACACCAACAGACAGTTGACCCCCACGCAAGAGCACCCCAGGTTGCCAGGGGACTGTTTGGGTGTCCATACACTAAAATCAAATCAATAGATCAAATTTTAATTTTAAAATCACATTAAATCTTTACTATTTCTCCAAATTTTACTAATCCTTCGAGAAAAACTATCTCTTCCCAAACATCCCCAAAAATCACCAAAAATTTTACAAAACACCGCTAAACATAGCTTTATGAAGTGAGCATAGAGTTTCTGGTTTACTTGAAACGCGGACGAGATATTTGCATTAAACTAAGTTTAGCGATGGAAAAACAGGCTTCAGGTGTACCCCCACCTTAATGTAACTATACCTGATTAATGCGCCTGAACACGAAGTTCAATCAAACAGAAATATTATTTTAGAAGTCAACCATAAATCCTCTCTTACAATACAGGTGGAACAAAAATAAACCGATACCCGTGCCGACGGTGTCCATACTTGATAAGAGATCTCCAAAACTTTTGAAGTGGTTATCTTAAAATTTATAAAGTTACGTTGAAAATACGAAAGAAAGCAAAAAAAAAAAAAAAAAAAAAAAAAACTTGTCAACTTATTAACACTATCCTGCGTAGGTGTGGCGGCATTTCACGAGCGAGTGCTATTTTTAGCGGTCGCATTGTTTGGTCTTAGCCGCCAAGAAGCGAGGGGTTTGGTGAGGAGTCGAGTTGAGATCCCGCCTGCCGGAATGAGTGTTTTTTTTTAATTATGCGTTCGCCAGTGCATGCGAATTTTGGATTGGCTTAGAGCTGTGAAAGGTCAATCAAATGTCAATCGATACCTCTTAAGAAGGGAGGTAAAACCCAAAACGTCGAGCTAAAGAGACAAACCGCTCGATGCAAGCTGAGTACTCCCCTAAATTTAGGATAGGGGTGTGCCGCGAACGTTCTAAAACCCTGAACCTATCTCAGGATAAAGAAAACGAAAATTAATACCCTTTCTAAGGCCCAAACCTGAAAATTGACACCCTATTCAAGGGGAGGAGAAGCATTGCGTGACGACTCAAATAACGGCTAACCGGGCACGGCAAAGCTCAAATCTTTCAAAATCGCTTTATTAATACTTATAGTTCAGTTTTAGCAGACATTTTTTTTTTCTTCTGCTGACCAGTGACTTTTAAAACATATTTTAACAATGCTGTCTCAGCATGATATTTAAATCGCTTAACATGTCTTAAAGAAGAATTTCCATCATCTCCTGCTACCACATAACCACCACTTTTGGACAAGATGGATCCATACACATCCTCAATTTTAAACGAGGTAAAATTATGCAAATTGGACCTGTTTCGGGCCTCTTCTCTCTTAGCTCCTCTTCTTGACGCTCCTTTCGAATAGACTTTACATCCGAAACAACCTTAATCTTATGCAGCTCATATCGCTCACGAGACAGTTTTTCGTAATTTTTAGCAACCTGTCTAATTTCCATAACGTTTCCATCAATTGCTTTCACTGTTCTAATCTTTCTCTTCTTAGAAGGGTTGCTTCTCTTTAACTTTCTCCGTAATGAGCTAATCTCGCAAGTCAATAATTTCATACGACGAGAAATAATGTCATCGATCCGTTTCTGTACCACTTTCATTTTTAACTCATATTCGGTTTGACGTCCATTCAATTCGAATCTTTCAAAGATTTCTCCTGATCAGATTGTATCTCACCACCCTTAAAAACCACCTCTTCGTCATTCTCACTGTTAAAGTGGTACAACTCCAAACATTGGAGTGAAAGGACATCATACAAATCGCTTATTTTGTACAGTTCTCCACGGAGTAAAGTGGTTATACCCCTAGCATTGACAACTCTCCTCCTCCATGATTTCATGCCTTCCACAAAAGACATTGTAGAGACATTTTCTAAACAAAATGGTTTTATTTACATTTCCAACTTTCTTGTAGATTTCACATTTCATGTCGGTTTCAAATCGTTTTTATGACGGTTTAAAATCGCGTTACCTTTCCGTATTTCGCCATTTAACGGTCTTTACCAATAAGTAATCAAAGCACGAGCAAAAAATTCTATTCAGTGAAACGGTGAGACGATTTCTCTTTCACTCGCAATAAATTTTCAAACCCATGTCGTATTAACGCCATATTACCTCCAGCAACGGAAGGTCATACCCAAGTCTTCTCAGAAATGGTAAGGAATTTTGGACTCCAAATTGTTATAGAATCCGTTAAAAGTCTCCTAAAAGGTAAAAACCGACTTATCATATTTAATTTTCTGTGTTTGGCTCAATCTTCCCGTCAAGATGGCGGAAATCAGCGACAACGAACTGATCAAGAACGTTATGGCTTTCGAAGGTGGAGTCCGGAAAAGACAAAACGACAAGGTATCTCCAACCTTTAATACGAACATAGCTATATCATGCCATACTAAAGGGCAAACTACACGTAGAGCCCAGCCAAATGGTACCAATTGGTTTGAAACGTGTAGGTTAATAGGTGTTTTGCTCATTTGCAAATTTCCAACTCGTTCCCATTCTCCCGAGCAAATTACTCAAACAACCCCACCTCAGACCCTTACCTATTAACCAGGTAGTCCTTCTGGGTTCCTGACGATAAGAGGACTATTTCTTTGCTTTTTTAGTATGGTATACATATTAAAACACAATTTTATAGTGAGCTCACTATTTTTAAAGTGTATATTCTTCAGAAATGTTAACAATCTATATGCTATTAGGCTATTTTACCAATAGTAGCCGGATGTTTTTCCATTTTCTTTTCCAAGAAAATGGAAAAGAAAAAAATCTTAAAGAAGAGGAAGTTGCAAAAAAGAATTAAAATAAAAGGCAGGCTCGTCCAAAAAATGAAACAATTGAAAAGAACCAAAAAGGAGAAGAAGCACATCAGGGAGCTGTTACTTAAAAATCAAATAAGATGTAAACAATTAGCAGCCCAGCTTACTTTGATGGCAACGGAACTCAGAAAGTTAACAAGAGAAACACAAAAAATGTACCAAAAAATTGTTTGATAAATTAAAACTCAAAGATTATTGTTTACACGAAATAAATTTATTTAATGCTATAGAGCTACAAAATGAACATTTTAATCAAAAAGGAACATATTAATCACAAACTGTTGTGGAATTACCACTTGCTTCCAAGCACATTCTTTCTTAGTAAGTGAAACTAAACTGTATGTAGGTTTATTTCAAGGAAAATAAATACTTTGTTTTGTAAGAACGACTACATAAATCTTTTCTACAAAACTTATCAATTTATGGTTCATGCAGACCTTAAACTGGAAAATCTTTTCTAAAATCTCTCAAGAAAGCTACCATTCAAAATCTCTCCGGGAAGCTATCAATGTTTATCTTGGTCTGAATTTTTAACTTTCTATGTTGGAGGGAACAATCGTTTACTATTTTATCCACTCTATGCGCATCAAGAAATGGGTTGTGTTGTTTTCGAAGATGTTAAAGCAGAATTTTTCTTTGCTTGCAAGCTATGTTATCGTAAATTGGGTGTTAACAGAAGAAGCCATTCAACCGGACGGAAACATGATCTGTCATCATAGCAGTGATTGACTGATTGTTTGCCAAAGGTCAAAAAGAACCTCAAATAATGAATGGAACGGCAAATTCTCATTGATGTCAGAATATTGTAAAACAACGTGAATAGAAGTCGCTCCTAGCACTTCATGTGACATTCACAAAGCAGAAACGTACAAAGTCATAAATGAATGGGCAATTTGCATTCATTTCTTTTACACTGAAATTCATATGGAATAGAAATGGATTATCATGTACACGACAAATAATTATTTATTTCACTTTAGTTGTTCAATATCTTTCGGCACTACACAACTTCTAAAACTCCACAGACTTCTACAAATACTTTCACTTCAATTTGAAAATAGACCGAGGCACAGCACATCAACTTTTCGTTCATAGTCAATACACTCATAATATTCAATAATCAATTATTTAGATATTTATGAATAATGATTTCCTCATCAAAATGCCTAAAAATTCTGCGAATAACTATAGAATACAAATTCAAAGAAGCGATAAAACAATTTTGATCCTTATTCTACTCACTCGTTTTACATGAAATACTAACGATTTGCAATATTTTAGCTAGTCTTGTGAATCGTTCTGCATGCAAACACGCTGGTTTACCTTGCCTATAAAACAACGAATCGAGTTACTCGATTTCCACTCCTTTTACGACGTTCGGTGGCTGATTAAAAGTCTTCTACCTTGGATGAAAACCCTCCAAACAGCAGCGATAACACACCATAACACAGGACAATTTTGTCGAGAGAAATCACTCCAAACAGCAAAACAGAAGCACATGGCATAGAGATGACGTCATTCGCCCCTGAAAAATTTTCTGGGGGGGCCAAATTGACAACGTCGTATAGTCCATAAAAGCGAGAGAAAATCTCGATTAGGGTGCGTTCTCCTTCGTCGAACGCAATTAGAACAATAGTAATATCACCAGCATCCTTATTTAAATAAACCATAACATCCAAAATGTTAATATATTTCACAGTTAAAAAATCTACCACAATATAACACACTAGTCATTCATGCGACAGGATGGTTATATATGCTCGGCCCTCGTCTGCTCGGTGTGTTTGCCCATGCCGGGTCATTCATGAACCTGAGGTCATGTTGGCTTGTCATGTGACTGTTCATTCGTGGGGTTGTTTGTATCTTTCTCATCCATTACTAACATAAATATCTAAACAATTGTCTGTACCTCTCACATCCAGTATCAACATAAATATCTAAATAATTGAGATAATTTTAAAATCTGCTCATGCCCTTATACCTCGGTTGTTTAAAGATCTTACAAAATCAGAATTTTCTATCAAGTTATCAAACCAAACAAAAGCAAAAAATTATCCCTTACCCACTCTTTTAGCCTTCAGTTTTATTAGCTCCAAATTTCAGTCACTGTACAATTGTCGTCTATCCATCTTTCAAATCAAAATTAATGCAAGCTGCTATCTGAAAAATAAATACATCAGCATGAGATATACCTTAAAATCTAAACAAAACTTTTCACCAATTCTAACTTAAAGACAATCATGCACTGTGTGTCTATATTAATGGGTCCTAGTGTGTTCAATGGGATGTTTCAGACATTCATGTGCACCTGTGCATGCTGGCTAGTCCTTCGGCTATTCAGTCTTTCCACTGTAAGCATGACCACCATCTATTAAATTAGTAATTAACATCATAATGAAATCTAAAGTATCAAAACAAAATAGCATCCGACATTGAAATTTCATGTTGACATTAACCTATCAACCTAAATTACCTAACACTCTCGTCATTCATCCACTAAGATGTCTTCACACAATCTGCCCTCGTCTGTTCAGTGTGTTTGTTCAGTCACTCATGTACCTGTTGACATGTTTGCTGTTCACTCGACTGTTCATTCGTTCGTTTCTTTGCGTGAACCACATCTACTACATACATAATCCTTAAAATCCGAAATATTAAAACCTTGGTCTATCCCTTATACCTTGGTTTTAATATAAAAAATGGCATCCCACAGCGTTGGAACTATTCCATCGCATAAACAAACCAAACAAAAAATATTAATGAACTCGAGAAATGTCTTTCGGTCAGGGCACAGAAGAGGTTATGATTTATCTCTGGCTTGTATAGTCATTTAATTTGGTGCGCTGTTCCAGCAGAAAACTTGGACACAAAATCGCATTATCTGCAGTTTAGCTTTGACAGCTTGAACCATCACCGTCACCGGCGAGCTGCCAGTAAAACTGCAACCATGATGTAATTCAATCATCCCCTAATATCCTTGATAAGATTTAGAGGAATCGATGTTCAAAATTCGGAGAAATAAAGCTTTACAAGATAACTCCCCCTCAAGAAATTTGACTAATGAATTTATTAATGAGCAAGGGTCCTGCGCGACCTTAAATCACAAGTTTTAACATGTATCTTTATAATAAAATGGATGTATCTGGCACTGTAAATTGTTCTGGTCACATGAATGATGACGTCACTTCGATGAAAATGATAGAAATGTACTTAACATATATACATATATTTACCAACGTGTAATAGGCCAGTTTCGTACTCTCGGTTTTGAACTGGAACTAGCAGACCCGCACATGTACCCAAACTATCACTTTTCAGTTGCAAGAGATTCTGGGAAGGTTCTTATTATAACTATATATTGTTTTTTTTTTTATAATTATTACAGTTTGGTCGTATATTTGAATAACAATACACCGTGTAATTTTCTTTAAGTCTCAAACATCAGAATGTCTCAACTGCCACTACAGAAGTCGAAGTTTAAGTACTGGGCAAAGGGTTAATGCGTGACGCTTGATAATGATAATATACGGAAAATTATAATAACTATAATCAGATAATGCGGGTATTATAATTCTCTGCTGGAGGTCTTTTATTTAGAGAACACGTCTCAGTTGTTTCACATCTCCTTCAAGAGCCAAACATGAAATCAACACAGAGGAAGTTCAGCGAAAAGCTTCACAAGAGCTCCTCAATTTTATCTGTTGTTGCGATGCTGTTGACGTTTGCGCTTCTCGTGAGAATCGAAACAGTAGCTCGTGACATGAACGCCATTGATTCAAAGTTCACCCAGCAAATTCAACAAATCCACGAAACTCTGAAAGAAGCAGCAACCACTCAACAAACCCGAAAGACAGAGGACTATGACATTGCTAGTGGTAGGTGAAAAGTATTCAATTTATTCAGTATTGTCAAAACTGTGGGAGAAAAGACTGATGAAAGAAAACTAATCCTGAGACATGTTGTCGTTGTTTAGCCAGTTTTAAGATTACAGCCCGGCCGAGTGTAATGTATCTGGGACTGATGGTATATAAATAACTTAAATTAGCAAATATTTTGATCGACTTCAATGAAGGAAGTTGTTAATTAAATTTTCCCATCCTTAATCACTGTGCCACAGTGATCACTATAACCAGAGAAGAAAGGAAATATTGTTGCAAACTTTGATTAATGCGTTATTAGAACGCTAATGTCACAAGGTCGTTTTGTCATCCCCGTTTGTACACGGTGCATATAAGTTGGAATAGATCTTACCTGATCTTATAGGCAGGCAGCCCTATTTTCAATCCTGAACTATTATTTACCCTGCTATGAATAATAAGTTGTAGACAAAGTCGTTTGTTTGCCTTAAATACTGAACCGGCACGTATGTTATCAAATGTGTCCTGTTTTGTTGCCATCTTTTGTATGTGGACACATTCAACGAGGAGATCGATTGTTTATTACGATTGTGATTTTTCTTTTCAACCCCAAGATTGTAAAAAATATTATTTAACACTGTATAAGTACTATCCACGGCACACAAGATAATTACCATTCAGAAATATGTGGAGACTTGCCAAATGCTAGTGACCTTGTATTTTGTTTCATGGAGTGCGCATCAGAAATGTCGGAAATGGATGCTGCTTGTAATAGAGACCTCTGTCATCGTAGCTCTAACATAAAAAACAAATGACATACCGTGAATTTTTGTTGTACGTGAGGAACACATGCAACAAAGAAGACAATTTCTTTATGTTTTGTCCTCTGTATCCCAAAAAAGTTCCTTTGAAAAAAAATAAATATTATTATGAAGCTGCGAGATACAGTGTTCAGTCATAGGGAAAAGAGAGAGTTAGTGAAGATGTACAATTTAAACTCGGCTAGCTTAATAAGCCAGATGATCCGATCTCATGTCGGGGTCGCCTTGCGTGGGTTCTCTCTTTTGTTTCTCTCTTTAATTCTTTTTTTTATTATTATTCCGTTTCACAAACTTTGACTACTACCATAATCATCCTTTAATCTGCTGCCAAGGACCTTAATTTTATATTTCTAAATCTATCTACCTATCTTCTCTACCTTTTTGTTCGAAATGTTTTTGAGAAATGTTGTTGTACCATAACCGAAGTAAGCACGAGATTCATTGTACTTAACATTTCCGTTTGTTTTCTCCAGGGAATAGATATCAAAGTACTATTGTTCGTCCCAGCGTGGACACCAATTACTCTGTTGGTATAAGAGATATTCAAGAAATAGTAAAGAGATATGTGAAATCGATTATCGTGGGATCTGTCTGCCAAGCTCCTGGGAAAGTTTGTGTAGCAGGACCCCCCGGGCCGAAAGGAGGACATGGCCCTCCCGGTAAACGAGGACCGAGAGGAAGTAGGGGAAGGAAGGGCATCACGGGACCTCCGGGTGAACCAGGAAAGCATGGAATGATGGGAGATATTGGAGCTCCAGGAGTTAAGGGGGAGAAAGGTAAAGCCTTTTTACTGGATTTGTGCGTTTGGAAGTACTACCGTAATCAATTTTGCTCACAGACATAGGTCAGTAAAGAAGGGGGATTTCATGTTGTGAGGCCTAAAGCTCAGTTCTTGTTTGAGGTTCAGGGCCCGGTTGCATAAAGCAACTTAAGTTTAAGTGGGATTTTGTGCAACAAACAAAGGCTTTTTTTATGCTTGTCCTGTTTTTTGTCCACTTTCTGCTGATTTATCAACAATAACGTGCAAGAGTACTTCCAGAACGCACGGAATAGTTGTAGAAAATCCTACGTAATCCTAAGTATCTTGCTTTATGCAAGCAGGCCCAGGGGAGAAGTGGTGGAGAGAGGGTTGCGTGAAGGGGAGAAAAAACATTCCCCGGTGACTTGGTTATGCTTCCGGGCGATTGATTCCCTCTCTAAGTAAATAAGCTGTTGCATATTTTTGATTATTTAATGAAATAACTCAAATTTTCTCAACCGAAGTTACAAGGCGATAGATAAACATACACTGTATTTCTCCAGATCACTGCCATCTTTTGATTTATTTAAGGTGCCTTCAATGGTTCACCAGAACTTGCCAATCCCAGCTGTTTTTCCTTCCAGTATTTTGATGATATTTGTAAAACACTTTGATTACCAGAAATCCCAGAAATTCCTAGAGAAATTCCCGAATTTGATGGCACAAGCGCAAGGGGCCATCTTTTGCGGCGAATGATATAGATTGAAGGGGAAAATATTACGCTATTCTGAGACGCTTTTGTAATGATAAAATCAGTTACAGTGTAAACCGTTACAGTTTAAAGGACTTTGATTTTAATAATTTTATTCCCTTAATTGTAACAGACTGCAGCTATAGATACCCGGGTTCGATCTTTGCCGCTGCAACTTGTGAAACGAAATTGACCTCTCGGGTCAAGGCATTCGTGCGGCTTAGTTGAGAACCATGGTCAGCTCTGTTGTGTTGCACAAATGAACCTCTTAGGACTTGTTGAATCTCCTGAATTTCTCGTACAAATATTTTTTTTCTTATGAGTATAATTTAGAAAGGCCTACGTGCAAATTAAATGCGGGAATGTGCTCTGTTCGACAAACCTTAAGATTTAAACCAACGTCTTAGCAATTTTAGCTCTCCTCAGCGATATAATTAAGATATTTTATGGAATTCTGAGCCAGACTGGCCAAAACGTTGTGAAAACAATCCTTTAGATGGCTCCGAATTGCCCGTCAACTCCTTACGGAGAGCTATTTGTTTGTCTGAGTCACACCGGGGGATCAAAATTTGTGACGTCATTAGTGCGCAGCGCTATTCCCAGAGTTATAATGCCGTCCCGTGACGTCACTGAGTAATTTATGCAATTTTGCATAATTTGCCAGTTGTGAAAATATCCAGGCCATGAGTCACGGAGGAAGCGTGCTAGTTACTACTCAAGTGGTTTGTGTTTTGTGCGCGTACCGCCAAGTTCGATCAACCAACTTCTAGAATCGACTTCTGTGGGAGTCCATCGTTTCCCGTGGAAATGGAGATAAGAAAGCTGCCGATCGCTTAGAAAACTCGTATTTGTCTAGATTTGCCGTATTATATTAAATTCGGTCTTTCAACTTTTTTGCTTCACTTGTTTCTGAAGGACACTATATGTAGTAATATCTGGGGGCAGTAAGTTGAATAGACTGTGGCCTTGAAAATGTGAAATGTCTAGCGGACTCTAGAGGTCATAGGTCTGAACGGTTTCCTGTTTGTAGAGTTTGACACCTCTCGCTCTACAATTTGCCACATGTTTCGCTATTGCAGTTTCTTTTGGCTCGTTTCTATGTGCAAGATATGCTTTAAGCTCTCGAAGTGTTCGCTCTGGAAGAAC